>QXEO01000155.1:1503902-2065000 GCA_007115705.1 Dactylis glomerata | reverse complement strand
TCCCTGAGAGATAAGCAACTATGCATGAATAAATTGACACAAGCTGTAGCAGAAAAGCATAAGAGCACTATCCTCTCATTTTTATTCATCCATTCACGCCTTTCAGCACAGGTCAAATTGTAATGTGGGGGTACTTACCTAATGATCAATCCTGGCACGACTGACTGCAAAAAACAATGCATATGGAGCACAATATCGAACAGTTTAGTGGGCTCTTTCGTCGGTGGCCTCGTTAGAGTCTACACCCATAAAATTTTAATGAACAAAGTTGCAAATTTCGGTTACAGGAAAACATGGTCTTACTGAAGTTTACTGAAGAACTTGATGTGTTTTCAGTAAACCTTCATGTGGTAACCATGGTGACCATGGTCATAACTTTCAAAAAAAAAATGGTGACCATGGTCATTGCTCTAGGCTCAAAGTAAAAAAAGAAAGAATGAACCGAGAACCTGTCGTGATTCATAGTTCACAGACCTCCGGCGTGAGCGGGTTGGGCAGTCTCTCCTCCAGCAACATCCTCCTCATCCTCTCCACAAAAAAGGTTCATCCTTTTTCTTTCCTATTTTCTTAACAGGAGAACAAAGAGGTACATTTTGTTCGGTCACCAGCCATATGCAACTTCTCAACCCACTCTCCAAAACATACAAAGCGAGATGAACAAGGTCCACCGATATTTGTAGAAATATATTTAAGAGTACAACACTGACCTGAGTTTGTTATGTTCCTTTCCAAATGTTGTACTACCCTCCTTGCATATTTACATTGCCGTAATGCTACATCTTATCGACTTTATGGAATTCATGGCTATTAACTTGCTTTGTGAAATCCATGGATGTTAACCCGAGGTTCGCAGATTGAAAGGATGTTGCCTCGTTAACTTCCTGCTCTAGCTACTCTCCGACGACCCAATGCTCTGCAAAAGAACATCAACACATAAATTCACCCAAAAAAACATGTCTGATAGTAATTTTGAATTTCACCAAATTTAAAGATACTGAATACGCAGCTTATGTTGCATCTCTTGAGTTGACGCTCGTCTCGCGCACTGCTGCTACTCCTGTTGGGGTTGGGGAGGTCGACGATCTCAGACGACGACGACGCGAGGGAGTGGTGAGGAAAGGGTATGACGCCATGTCCAACTCATCAGCCTTCCAAGGTGATGATGACGCCGAGGCCGCCTTCTCCTTAGAGAAGTCCCACAGCTGCACATGCGGCAGCGCGTACGCAGCCACCGAGGGTTCAGCAGAGACCTTCCAGCCTCTTGTACTTGCCGTCCTTGGCGCCGCCGGCTTTGCCAAAGCATGTGTGGTAGAACACCTCTTAATCTTGAGTACCAGGCCGCCGCTGCCGCTGGTGCATCTCAAGCGGGGCGCGTGGGCAAGTGGCGTGGAGGATGCGGGCGCTGATGGAGAATTGAAGACGAGAGCAAATTTGTGTATGGAGAGAGGGATTAGCGGAGGAATTTTAGAGGATTAGCTTTGGGCCTTGGAGGGCCCATGTGCTGGCGGTGTGAGATCGCTACGGTGGATGGTTTGACGAAGGGTTTGACGTATTGGCGACCACAGAATATGATTTTTTTTTAGATAAGTAGAGATAGTACATGGTAGAGATTTTCAGAAAGCAGCCAAATAAAACCGAACCGCTGATCTAAAAATACCAATGAAAGTTCTCCCATAATTTTAATTTGAGCCGCAATGCGTGTAGCCATTAAAGTAGTCAATCACCATCGGCAAGAGTACCAACACTAGTATATTAGGGAAAAGTAACCGAATAGCCTAAGCCGAGAGCACGAATCATCATTGTTGAGGACGTAGCAGCCGAGAAAATTATTACGAGGATAATACTCCTCGCGGCAACTATGTCAAAAAAATCTAACATCGATCTGGCGAAGCAAAATCTGAAGAACCATACCTAAAAAACTTTAATCTTCTAGTGTTGCCATTGACAGCGGGAGGAAGATCTCGTCGAAGGAAGAGTCAAAGATCAATTATTATAGACGATGCCATCTTTATTGACATGAAAACCAAAAAAAGATGAAAACCAAACTCTAACTTAAACTACTAGAAAATACTATTTTTATTGAAACCTCCATACATAGATTAAGTTTCTCACCCCTTCTTACGCTGGTGAGGGCGGTCGGATGAGGAAAACCGATCATGGTGGAGTAAAGAGGTGGAGGCGGCGGCTGAGCGGTTTATTCAGATATGGATCAACTGAAACAACCTACTTCGTAGAAAGAAAACAGCCATCGCGGTAGGAATATGCTCCTTGGAGACAAAAATTGGCATTCCTAATGTCCAAAAATAAACACGGAAAAAGTGAGACATGTACGTGCCCATGGCCCCGTGCCTATGTGCACGTGTAAGAGCAACTCTCTAGTGTAAAGCGCGCTGATGAAAACACGTTTTGCAGTTTTGTTTACTGAGTAAAATGTGTTGCTCCGTATTTTATTTCAATATTTTTCATATTAAATTGAATATGCTAGAAATAATAACTACATATTCTGAATGTCCCAAACATCATATAACACAATTATCATTCAAATTACACAGCCGTTCAAATTAAATTTCAATAATGGTTTCAATCAAATAATTAAATATATAATGAATGGTTCCAAAGGTAAATAATTGTTCATCTCACACAAAAATGGGAAATCAAATAAATAAATAAGGGAATCATTTTGCCCATGTTCCTGTCAATGGTGTTCGATAAGATCATTGTTAAGTTGACTATGCGTGACCGAGTCTCCAATTTGATGATTTGTCTAAAAAAATGCTTAAATGTGATCGAAATACTTTTTGGTTTTCACTCGGCTATCAATATTTTCGTAGAAGAACTCCAAGTTTAAGCCCCTCTTATCTTTGATGATCATATTGTGAAGAATCACACAACATGTCATGATTTTGTTGTGCATTTTTTGTCCTAAAAATGAGTTGGACCAAGAACAATGGTAAATTGAGATTGCAAAACATCGAATGCTTTTTCAGTATCCTTTCGGCATGATTCTTGTGCCCTGAAAATTCCGCTTCTTTCTTAACTTTTGGGGTTTGAATGGTCTTGATAAATATTCCCTAAGACATATAGATGTCGTCAGCAAGATAGTAGCCTATTGTATCATGTACATTGACTTTGTAGTTGCAACCCGAAACATCTCCACTAGCAAATCTAGCAAATAGATGGGCAAGACATTGATGTCATTATCCCGACAATCCAAAAATCAATGCCAAATCCACAAGTCATGGGATGCTGATGACCCATAAGTATAGGGGGTGTATCGTAGTACTTTCGATAAATAAGAGTGTCGAACCCAACGAGGAGCAGAAGGTGTTGACAGTGGTTTTGATCAAGGATTCATGTAATTAATATGTTTATGTTGCTTGTGGTAAGCCTCACCAATTTGCTTGATAAATTTTGCACTTACGTGAACCAGTACAGGCCTATTTCCTATTGTTCAGAACGGTCCACTATGTTCTAACTTCTAGATCCAATATGGAATTCATTTCATGAGTCATGACAGATCTATATATTTTGTTTCGGCTTCCACTACTATCAAGCATACCTGCTGAGCTTGATAAGATACTTTAGCAGCTTGCTGAGATATTGGTGTGATATCAGGGAAACCTTCATTAGAAGCATGTAACATGTCGACTTCAGCATATTTTGACCACTGCGTTTGAAATTATTGTAAATTTCTTGGTCAATTGCTCTCTTATCAACTATCTGATGTGTTGTGATATTTTAATTGAGACAAATATATTTTTTGTAGTCGTGTTATCTGTATTTCTGTAGCCAAAAGGTGCCAAGGAGCCTTTTCCGAAATAGCTAAAGCAAAAGACAGCTTAAATTCTTGTACCACTGGAAGTGGCATTCCATTTTTTCTAAATATTGTAGTATACAGTTTGCTTGTTGTTGAAAATTTCATGCTTTGTGCCATAAATTCTGTTATTGCATAGTGGGTTAAATTGGAATAGAAGCAGCTCTTACTTATGGCATGCAAGTGTGTGTATTTTATGGTAAGCCCCAGTCTTTTGATCCTCTTCCCTACGTATTAGCAATCTACATACTCCAAACATAAGTGTGGAAAATCCATTCAGTAAACTATGTGATACTTGTAGAAATATATTTAAGAGTACCACACTGACCTGAGTTTGTTCTCTTGCTTTCCAAATGATGGACTACTCTCCTTGCATATTACATTGTCGTAACGCTACATCTTATCACAGTGGAATCCATAGCTGTTAACTTGCGATATGGTCATCCAATCGTGATACTACTACAGGCGAGCATGGGATCTGTACCAATAGACGAGGGGATGTCCTGTGAGATCAAGGCGGTGGCAGGCTGGCAGCGGCGCACTACCATCCTAGCGCTGTGCATGTCACTAATGGCCCTCTTCTTGTTGACAGGAAAGTAACCCTGATCCTGAATTCACTTTTGTTTCCTACAACTGTTAATCAAGTTTGTCAGAGAGACAACAAATAGACTTGAAATTTTGAAGAAAAAAATTGATTAAAAAACAAAATGACTTGATCTTGATGCCCGATCAAGAAACGACATTATATGATCTCTGTTGTGTTTGAGGCTTTATATCAGAAAAGCTTTGCTTTCGTTTTGTGTATATTGCAGTGGAGAGGAGGTTGTGGAGAACGTACGGGTGGGTCAGAACTGATCTTCTTAATTACTTCAAAAGTTCCTTAAATTTTTTAGATGGCATCTTCATTGGTTTGAGGTGAGATTTTGATGAAATTTTTTATGTTGGGAAATGTTGGTAATGTGACGATTTGTGATATTTCTTATGCGACATGGTAGAAGAGATTAGTTTCAATTTTGTGGATTTTCAGGACATAGCAGGTTAAGTTGGATGAAGAGTGGAACCAGTGATAACTGATGCACTTGTCCTGTAAATAAAAGTTAATGGGCCCTTTAGTTTAGAGATGATTTTCTTATTTCTTTGAAATTTTGTTTGTCGAATGCAAACTGATTAGAAGTTTAGCTGGGACTTCACGATTTTCAGGGTGTATGTTATGGTTAAATATTGTTATAGCAGAAATAAACTGCATTGTTTCCAATTTCATTGACAAGTAAAAGGTGTCATTTTGTTAGAGTATACATGTTGTACACGGCTAGATTAGGATAGAGATAGGATACTTGTCTTGTACTCCAAGTCTATGTCTTGTCTTGTACTCCAAGTCTATGCCTTGTCTTGTACTTCAAGTCGGTCCGTTGTACGTCTATATATACTCGCCCGAGAGGCTCAATAATACATCCACCATATTCCGCCATACCTCTCTCCCTCTACCCTTCTACATGGTATCAGAGCGGCAAGATCCTTGACCTAGCCGCTGCTCCGCTTCCGCACCGCGCCGCCCCCGGGGAGGTCGATCTCCATGATCTCTGCCGGGGGCAGCGCCGCCCGTATTAGGGTTCGTCCGCCGATCGGTTGATCGGCTGCCCTACGTCTTTTTCTCGCTGGTCGCTTGACCGGCGTTTTCTTTTTGGTTTACCGATCTTAGATCGGATTGAGTCGCCCACCGCCGCCGTCACCAAGCGCCTCTACTCCAACCTCGGCGTCGACCTAGCACCAGCGGCCACCCATACGCCGGCTATCATGGCCGACACGCTGGCGCCGTCACCGCTTCGGCCGGCTCTTGCCGGTTGTCGCGGTCCCTCGGCCGGCTGCTGCGCCTACCTCGGTAGGCTGCCGCGGTCGTATCGCCGGCGCCGACTCCGCGCTGGCCGACTCGCCTTCACCAACCACGCGGCAACGTCGGACGCGTCGTCCGAGGGACGCCTCGGTGCGTCACTGCCGGCTCCACGCCTGCGCGATCTTCATCGCCGGTCCGTCTTCACCGTCATCGCCAGGGACTTCACCGACAACGACGCCACGGGTTCCGATCTGTGTGCCATCGTCTAGGACTTGGCACGTACAGCGCCGCCGTCGGTCTGATCAACCGATCTGACGCTCGTCTCCGCCAAGTACGTCCCCGAGCATGCGCCTACCACCGTTCGAGCATCGGGCTGCCGCTGCATCGTCCCTTCGGGCTGTAGCGTCGCTGCCTTTGGTCCCCGCCGCCGGCTACCAACGTGCCTTCTCCGGCATGTACGTTGCTGGTGGTTCTCACGCCGCTGCACCGACTCGCGCCGTGCAGCCGCGCCATCCCATCGGGCCGTTGCGTCGCTGCACCCGGTCATCGCCGTCACCTCGCGAGGACGTCGCTGGCTTCCCCCGCGCCACCTCCCTCGGCGCAGGATGTCGCCGTCCGCGCATGGTCTTCGTCGCGCCGCTGGGTTCTTCCTCGCCTACTTCAAGTACCGCCGCCGCATCTCCACAGGTAACCTGCATGGCCCTCCTGGCCGTCGCAGGTCCCGCCGACTACCCCTCCGCTTGTCTAGGCATCTAGCATGACCACTCTTGGTCGTCGCTGGTTCGCCGCCTTCTGCGTCTATGTCCAGCACGACTTCATCGCCAACGTCATCGCCTTGTTCATAACCACACCTGCTCGTCTACTCCGACAATCGCGGGCTACATCAGCACCCTCTCTCTTCGCCGCTCTGCGCCTCGCAACCGTCGTGGAGTCCTTCTCTGCTAGTCTCCTCTCCGACATGGCGTGAAGTTGTTTCTACTGGTCCCGTTCTTCGCACGCCCGGTACTGGCAACACCGGCGCGTGCATTCGCCCCCGACGCGTTCCCGAGTCTGGCAAGCTTGGTCGCAGCGCCTCGTCCCCGTGTTCGTCTTCGCGTACTCGGATTTGGCACAACCGGAGTATGCCTTCGTCCCCGACGTGCGCCTGGTTCTGGCAAAGCCATGGCCGCACCTCGTCCTCGACGGCTTGGACTGCATCGACTTCGGCATCGCTCTCCCTGACGACTGCCTCGACGCGTCTCCGTCCTTCTACGGCGCCCTACGCGCATGCGGCTTCATCTGCGGCTACCTCGACATCGGCACTCGCCACGACATCGACCACGGCGACCCCTCGCACGGCTACCTCGACCAAGGATGCAGCACCCACCGCTCTCGGCTCCCTCGACATCGGCACAAGGGCTACCACCTCGCCTGAGCTCCTCACCTGCATTATCTACGGTCCAAGCTTCTGCGACGTGACACCGTCCACGACGTTCCCGCTACCACTGCGGGGGGATGTCAGCGCACTGGTCTACTTCGGTTTTCTCTCCAGTCTGACTGTTCGCGACGCTCCAGTTGTTCACGACGCTACCGCTACGACTGCGAGGGGATGTTAGAGTATACATGTTGTACACGGCTAGATTAGGATAGAGATAGGATACTTGTCTTGTACTCCAAGTCTATGTCTTGTCTTGTACTCCAAGTCTATGCCTTGTCTTGTACTCCAAGTCGGTCCGTTGTATGTCTATATATACTCGCCCGAGAGGCTCAATAATACATCCACCATATTCCGCCATACCTCTCTCCCTCTACCCTTCTACACATTTGATTAAGTCCCCTACTCCCTCCATTCCTAATGTAGGATGTATAGTCTTTGGCATATGAATTTAAAAGCTCATGTGGAGGGAAAAATTACACCAATTTTAGGCGAGTTAATTCCAAAAAACCACCACATTATCGCGCGAAGTTCGCAAAACCACCATTTTTTTCAAAATTGCAAAAAAAACCATCAAGATTGAGTTGGTAGTTGCAATGTCCACTGATGCTCGAGTTTATCCAGGCTAACGATGATTCTGACATGCAAGGCCCATTATCAGGGTGACATGGCAAGCCGGTGATGGTTGAAAGTGCCAAACTTCAGACAAATCTAACTTTGGGTTTTTTTTGTAAATTTTTGCGGGGTCCACATGTCAGCTTCTTTTTCCCTCTTCCAACCTTTTTTATCTTATGCAAAAAAATATTTTTTTCCTTTTTCTTTTTCTATTCCCAAATCCCACATGGCGTCCGTACTCTTCTCCCTCGACACTCTCTCCCAGCACAGCCGCCGGTGTCCTGCATACGTTGAGCAGGGGAAGCCGGCGCGCGGATCAGGAGAGGTCAGAGGCGGACCATGGCCGGCGACTTCGGCCGCGCCCGCGACCGCCGATGTTCCCCACCCTGAACAGCACCAGGTCATGGGAGGCCTGCACACGGAGCAGGGGAGGTCCTCGGCAGCGATGCGCGGAGCACGCGAGGCCAGAGGCAGCCCATGGCCGGTGACTTCCGCCGTCGCTATCGGCACCTAGAGCAGGGGAGCTCCTCGGCGGCTGGCGTGCAGAGCATGGGAGGTCCTTGGAGGCGGCGCACAGAGCAGGGAAAGGTCCGAGACGGCGGCGCACGGAGCAGGTCCTCTAGAGCAGAGGAGGTCGGTGGCGGTGGTGGCGGCGCGCGTGGCAGGGAAGGCCGGTGGCGGTGGCGCGCTGAGCAGGCGATGCCGGCGGCGGAGGCGCCCGGAGCAGGGGATCCCGGTGGAAGCGGAGGCGGCGCGCGGAGTAGGGGAGGTCCAAGGCGGCTGCGCGCGGAGTAGGGGAGGTTCAAGGCGGCGGCGCACGGAGCAGGGGAAGCCGGCGGGCGACGGCGGCGGTGCAGGTGAGGTCGCGGGATGGAGGCCACAGGCTGGGGCGTTTTATTTTTTATTTTTTAAGAGGGAGGGGAAATTTACAGAAAAGTCCCAAACCTTTTATTAGACTCTCTCCGGCCATCAGTCTGACAGTGGGCCCCGCTTGTCAAAATCGTCGTTAGGCCAGATAAACTCGAGCATCAGTGGACATTGCAACCACCAACTCAATCTTGGTGGTTTTTTGCGATTTTGAAAAAAAAATAGTGGTTTTGTGAACTTCGCGCGGTAATGTGGTAGTTTTTTGAAATTAACTCATTTTAGGCTGGAATACCCTTGACTAATTGACACGAGAAAGTGGAGAAGTTAGCATGAGACAACAAAACATAATCAAATCTCTAAAAATTGTCGAGACAAGTGGTGCAACGCAATACATCATACATTCTGGATTTTTCTTTTAAAAAAATACATCATACATCTAGGAATCGAGGAACTATATATTTTCCTCTTTCATTTTGGTGATGAAATCTCAATGAGTTTTGTATTAGCCTCATGATGGGCGTTGGGAGATCATAACTGCCACTTTCTCAAAGTTTTCGTTGGTTTTATCTATCGGGCATTTTCCTAATTTACTCTTAAATATATGTGGTATTGATTGTTAAAAAAAAGTATGTTGTTTCAGTCTGGATTAGATCGACTCACATCTCGTTCTTCAGTAGTGCCATTTTTCAAGTAATCCTCCTGGTCACACAAAGCGCACGCATCGGGATGTTGAGGACTTCTTAAAATTTGTTTTTACAAACCTCATCAAGCTTGAGCAATGGAGCAGGCAGAGAAGTGCAGGAAAAAACTCTACATGGAAATGCTGGATTCAGCAAACTCTCGGTCAGGCTCAGGCACCACACCATCGACAACCCATCACAAGAGGCATCACCGGATACTTCAATCGAACACGGCGAGGTCGTCATATTCCGGCCCGGCGATGGACTTCTCCATGACCACCCTCGGGGAAAGGATGCCGCCGCCGTCAAGGAGCAGCTTGAGCATGTTCTTGGAGAACCCGCTGACAAGCGCCACCCCCTTATGGCCGGCCATCACCGGCACGGCCTTGGAGTCCCTCAGGTTCCAGAACACCACCTCCGGCACCACCGCGCCGTAGCCAGCCTCCGAGAACTTCCTTACGATGGCTCGTAGTCCGTCTCCCACGGCTGGCCGGACGCTTGATCGAACTCCATGTCGCTGAACACAAATACACGCCGAACCATTTTCTCCGCCGGCAGGCCGGCGCCGACGGCCACCTCGAGGATCTTGTCGAAGACCGCCTGGAAGTCCGTGTTCATGCCCCAATCCATGTTGCGGACGAAATCAGTCTTCTCGGAGAGGGTATCGCCGGCGATTCTGTGGATCTCCGGGTGCTCGCTGAAGGTGATCACGCGCCCGCGCCACGGATCGTCGCTGAGCTCGGACACGAGGAGGCCGAGCGCGATGCAGACGTCCATGGGCAGGCCGGACATGCTCCCGGACACATCGCACACGGCCACGCAGTTGCTGAGCTTGCCAAGAGCGCGCATGTCATCGACCATGCGCTGCCACTGCAGATTGGCCACGCCGCCGTCCTCCTCCTCGTCGCCGAGGGACTCGATGATCTGGTGCGGGAGCAGCGCGCCCGCAGCGATCTTCTTCTTGCCGGACTTGACATCGGCGAGGTAAGCGTTGAATCGGTCGGCGTCGTGCTCCAGGAAGAGCTCCTTGTAGTTCTTCATGGCCACGGACGCCACGCGCGTGTACACGACGGATTCCCAGGCCTGCGCCGAGATGAAGACCTCGGGGAGCTTGAGCGCGCGGCGGAGCGGCACGATGGCCGTCTTGCGGAGGCGCTCGCGCGCGCGGTACGCGTAGTGCGAGTCGGGGATGTCGTCGGCGAGCTCGGGTGACGAGCCCCTGGGGAAGAGGCGGCGCGCGACGGCCTCGCAGAGGAGGGTGGAGCGGTCGTAGGACGAGTCCAGCGACGGGCACCACTTCGCCGCGAGAGAGAACTCCCGGACCTTGCCGTCGGCGAGCTTGCGCATGTCCTCCGCGAGGAGCTGGGCGAACAGATCGGCCGTCCGGTCGTGCAGGGCCCGGTACGTCGAGTCCCGGCTGTACAGCTCCACCGCCCTCGCCGCGGCGTCGGCCCTCTTGCTCCGGCGCGACGCCGCGGCCGCGGCCGCGAGCTCGCGGTCGCGCGCCAGGCTGGCCGCGACGCGCTCCTCCGTCGTGCCGACGCGCGGGGCGCGGTCCTCACGGGGCGGCTTTGGGCTGCGGAAGACGTGGTACCGTCGGCGTCGGCGGCCGCGGCCGCCGCGTTGGACGAAGCCGCGGCCCTCGGCGCGGAGGCGGGCCTTCTTGCCGGGCGTCCTGGTGGACCGGCCGCCGTGCACGATCCGGTGGAGCAGCTCGGGGAGGTCCTTGAGGTACCCGAAGGCGGCGACGGTCGCGGCGTTGCGCGCGAGCGTGGCCGGGTGGTGGGCATGGAGCCAGAGCGCGGCGGCGTAGAAGCCCTCGCGGTCGGACTTGCCGGAGCCCCGCACGCCGCGGAGGTTGGCGACGAGGCGGAGCGCGGTGACCGTGTCGGCAGCCCAGGCAGCGGCCAGCAGCGACGCGACGGAGGCCGCCGGCGTGCCGGGCACCACGTGGAAGAAGAAGTCGAGGCAGGTGTCGCCGGAGGACACGAAGGTCGGTGAGTAGTTCTCCGTGAGCGCCTTCCCCTCCCCGTCGCCACTCTCCTGGTTGAGCGCGGCGTCCAGCAGGTCCACGAACGCGTTGCCGGCCGGCGGCGCCTCAGCCGCAGCAGCGAGCGCCGTCGCGGCATTTCGGGCCTCCGGTGGGCCGACCAGGGTGTAGCCGGCCATTCTGACCAGCGGTGTGCTCTTGTATTTGAGCGGGCTCGGGCTTGGATTTGGGCTTCAGGGCTTAGAATTGGGTTTGTCTGTGAGGGAAAGCGAAATGGAGACGGGAAGATATATATGGCACGAGGTTCCGTGGCAGGCAAGGATGGGGTTATCGTCGGTGAGAGCGATGAACCGACTAGAACCTGGTCACCTGGCTATCGTGTTCCTCGCCGGCTTGTTTGTTCTCTCACAGGTGGCCATGTGGCACTGTGACTCAAAGATTGGATCATTGACTTCATTCTTAAATGTGTCGATACCGACTACCAGTACTCCCAATTTTTTAAAACTTCCAAATCTATTCCATAAATTCATAAAAAAACAAAATTCTAAATATCATAAAAATTACATTGAAATTCTTGGACCGTCGAACGCCCACTACTGCCGCCAAAGCAAGCCGCCGACGTGTCGCTGTCGTCACTCCCTTACCAGAGTCGGCCTGACGTTATAGACAACAGTTGGTAGTCTTCGTGCACGTGCCCCTAAGTACCAGCGTCCCAGAGCCGAAGTTGTCGCCATTGAATCTTTGTATCGATCTGAAGTTTCTACCATCAAACATGTAAAACGTGTAGACTGGACGAGATCACCACTCCATGGAAGCGGTGACCAGACGAATCCTCGTCATCCTCAACGCCGTCGACGAGATCGCCGCCGATAAATTAGAAGAGGATGCGGGTATACCTTATTCTTCTCGCAAACAACACCATCATAGCCACCATAACAATGAAGTCGGTTAATCAAACTTTAACTTTAGAGACCCTTCAACAATGCCGAGCATTGTTCTGAGGTCACACCCCCACCGGCCACTTGAACGGTATGCAAGCTGAGGAGCCTCTTTATTCTTTCGGGGGGAGGGGGGGTCAGGCTGGGAATGGGGCAAAACCCACCCCTAATCCAACCCAAGCCGCTGAAATTAATTAATTATTTCGGTCCAAACCAAACCTACCCGTTTTACTCTTAAGCCGCACCGCCCCACACTACGTAATATTTCCACCCGCTCTGCCCCGGCCCGCATGAAAATTTTGGACCGAATCTGCGGGTTCAACCCGTGGATGGAAAGTTGTGTACTGTCAGATCAATCTCTGGCTAAAAAAAGTGCACCGCGTCAGATTCGTATGCTGCCATGGGGACACGAACGAAGGAAGCGGCCGAACCAGCGAATCCTGAACGGCCGGTGCAGGTTGAACCCATGGGTTTAGCCCATTTCTTTATTTTTTTCTGACACCGAACCCACACCGCCCCAATCCGCTTTCCAGGTCAGCCCACATCTATCCAGCCCGATAATGTGTTGCAGCCATTTGAGCCCACACCGATCGAAGCCGCAGCATAATCCGCACCAAACGGCCCACCGCTGCCCGCACCATTCCCAGGCTTAGCGGGGGGGGGGGAGGGGGGGAGGGGGGAGAGCATGAGCGAGCCATTTTCCCCCCTACATTCAACTTATTATAAATATATTTTCATATTTTACGATAGCTTAGATATAGATTAAAATGAGTGAATGGAGAGAGTTCGAAGGAGAGAGATAAAGCATGAGCATTTTCGTGACCTCCACTCCGAGTAGCATGTCTCATTGAGCATACAACCAGATTAAATGAAATTTGCAATAATTTCATTTTGGCAAGGTCAAAAAGAAAACCTACAGCTTTCAACAGATTATCTTTGTCCCGTGCAGAAAGTTTACGTTGACCTTCATTCTAGGAATGCTTGTCACGTTGGTTCAACTTACTCACCCCCGTTATAATATCTGTCAAACAGTTCAAGGTTTCTTTGAACCGCCGATTCTGAAAATACAAAAGACGAGAAACAAGTCAATAACACACCGCTGGCCAGAAACTTAAATATTGAAACTTGTTAATTCTTACAAGAATTTGTACACGTGGCTATTTAAACACATAGATACACACTTTTTTCCTAATGTTGTGGGGGCAATAAAATGGAGTGCAAAGAAAGTTCTAATTCATAGATATACATAGAAATTCTGCTTGTTGAAGGGGGCCACCTGCCTCCATCTATGACCATGGTGTGTTGCAATGGCACATGAACCCTTTTTTATTGCAGCATTGAGTTTGGGTGTGACCGTATAACTACGATTATGTGACATAGTTACCATGTTGGTAAATATCTTCTTTTGTTCCCTTGGTTTGATAATTAGGCAAAATACTTCCCGTAAAAGGGTGTGATCCACTACGCTTTGTCATCTATTAAGATGATTTCTGGCGGCATTGCCAAAAGTGCAGCGCTCAGTTATTACCTTTTCTTCAACTTAGTTTATTTTTAACCTTTAGACCTTGTTTATTTCTTTAGTCTATCAAGATGATTTCTGGCGGCATTGCCAAAAGTGCAGCGCTCAGTTATTACCTTTTCTTCAACTTAGTTTATTTTTAACCTTTAGACCTTGTTTATTTCTTTAGTATTTTTATTATCAAGAGATGTGGAGATATGACGGAATGTGGTGTTCATCCAATACTCTCCAATCCTAAAAAATACTCTACTATAGTGGAGAGTTTTTAATATTGCCAAAATATACTAGTGTGTCGGGGGGGGGGATTATGGGAATATCTTATGATTATTCTCTCCAAACTCGGCTTAGTAAACAATCTATCCAAGTTTATTCGGGATATAAAATAATCTACTCTGATTCCCTCAAATACATTAGAAATAAACAAAACCTTAAAATAACAACACGTAAATTTAGGGCCAAGCAAAAAAGATCGCTCACCTAGGAAAACCACATCACTTCGGTGGTGTTGTCCTACTAATGGCATGCATTGACCTTTGGCCTAACCTTAGCACTATCCAGTAAAACCTGCAACATGTCTACTCCATTATGTAGATGGTTTATTTAAGATTAAAAATTCTAATACTTATCTATGGTGCAGAGGTCAGGAAATTGAAATTCTTCCTCATTTTAAAGAGGTGTCCAGCTTTAGTTTACTTATATATACCTTCGCATAAGTTTTTGATAACCCTCCTCCCGTCCCCGTGCAGCAGCGCCGCCCGCACCGGGGCATCCTCGAGCTCTCTCCCCCCGGAGCCTCTCCCTAGCGTTCCCCCTCTCGCAACCGGCACCGCCGAAGGCGTCAGGGGGCAAAGCCCATGTGCGAGATCCTCGGCCGACTTTCAGGTCGTGGTGGAGGCCGCCTGCCCCGGCCTTTCAGCGACAGTGTGATGCGGGCAGGATGACCACCCAGTTGGGAACCCCAAGAGGAAGGTATGATGAACACAGTATCAAGTTTTCCCTCAGTAAGAAACCGAGGTTTGTCGATCCAGTAGGAAAAAGCCAAACTTAAGAAGGTGATGCTTGCTAGCTTCGTGACACTCCAGCAAGGGCGCCGTTTACGATTCTTGTTGGTGCGTCTTCAACTAGTAGCAACGCGGAACCTGCACACAACACAACCAAGAACTTTGCTCCCAACTTACGATGAGGTTGTCAATCTCACCGGTTTGCTGTAAATAAAGGTATGAGCGTATCGAGTGGAAAACAGTAGTAGTATGCGAGAAAGTAAACAGTGCGAGTAATAGTAAAACGGTGTAACAATGTAAAGGAAATTGGACCGGGGTCCACAATTCACTAGTGGTGTCTCTCCATAAGATAAATAACAACATGCTGGGTAAACAAATTACAGTTGGGCAATTGATAGAATAAAGATAACGTGCATATGTCACGAGGATCACTATGAGATTTACTCTGGGCATTACAACAAAATACATAGACCGCCATCCATCTGCATCTATGACTAATAATCCACTCGCGGGGAATCATCCGAGGACCTCAAAAGTATTAAGTTGCGAACAACAGATAACTGCATTAAGCAAAGTGTGCAATGTAAATAAAACGAATGTCCTTGGACACAAGAATGTTGTTTTCTCCCTAGTGGGAACAACACATCTACAACCTTAGAGGTTTCTGTCACACCCCCAGATTAAATAGAGGCATGAACCCAACTATCGAGCATAAATACCCCCTCTTGGAGTCACTAGTATCTACTCGGCCAAGATAGCTACTAACAACGGAGAGCATGCAAGATCATAAACAACATAGAGATAACATAAGATAATATTCAGCACATCAACTTAACATAACACCAATATTCATCGGATCCCAACAAACACAACATGTAGAATTACACAAAGATGATATCGGTCATGTAAGGCAGCTCACGAGATCTAAATATGAAGCACATGGTGGAGAAGACAACCATCTAGCTACTGCTATGGACCCATAGTTCAAGGTAGACTACTCACTCATCACGCCGGAGGCAAGCATGGCGATGAAGAAGACCTCCGGTGGCGATTCTCCTCTCTGGCAGGGTGCCGGGAAGAGCTTCTGGACCCTCCGGATCTCGGGTTGACGACGGCGGATCGTGATGTGTTTCTGGAAAATTGATCGGGTATTTAGATTTTTCCCGTCGGGGGGTCTTTATAGGCGAAGGGGCGGCGCCAGAGGTGGGCCAGGGGGCCCTCACCACTAGGGGGCGCGGGCCAGGGGCAGGCCGCGCCGCCCTGTGGTGTGGCCGCCCTGTGGCCCCCCCTCCGTCTCCTCTTCGGACTTCTGGAAGCTTGGGTAAATATCTGGATGTTTGGCTTTTGTTTCGTCCAATTCCGAGAATATTTCCTGTGTAACTTTTCTAAAACACAAAAACAGCAGAAAACAGGGAACTAGCACTGTGGCATCTTGTTAATAGGTTAATTCCGGAAAATGCATAAAAATGCCACAAAGTGTAACAAAATACTAAGTAAATGGTGTAAGAATAAGCATGGAGCATCAAAAATTATAGATACGTTTGAGACGTATCAGCATCCCTAAGCTTAACTTCTGCTCGTCCTCGAGTAGGTAAGTGATAACAAAAGAATAATTTTTGAGGTGACATGCACCTACACAATCTTGATCATCTATGTAAGCATTGAGTGCTAGGATCAAAAGAACTTAAAACATGGGCATGAAAGACATAATCTTGATAGAAGAAACTTAGCAACCATGGTATAACATGAAAAAGAACACAAATGAAAGATCATGAAAATGAAACAATGAAAGTCAAACGTGTGTTCAAATCATATGGAAAAACATAGCAAATGGCTTTCAGCTTGTCCTTCATAGGAGAGCAAAACATAAATGCATAGGACACCTTCAAATTTAAGAGGGCGACTAGATATAAATAATTTAAGAACAAGTGAAACCAAAATCATGAATCAATCAATGATAAACTTTGGGACTATGCACATTAAACTCAGAATGACAACTATGCTCTCTTAGACGGTGCATAAAGATAGAAGGTGGTGACTCAACAAAAAAAGTAAAAGAAAGGCCCTTCGCAGAGGGAAGCAGTGATTGCAAGTTTTATAAACCTTCAAAAATTATGGTACTTACTAGCTTTGAGCTCTCATTGCCCCTATCATAGGCATCTTGAATGGTTAAAGTTAATGCGAGTACAATTATGAAGCATATGCTTGACAAATCATAAGTTGAAAACCTCGTGTCCCGTGAAGTACGAATACCCAAACCTCATGCTACTCGACTTAGAGTCCCAAGCAAGCTCTTGTCATTGTAAGTAGACACGTATCATCGAGAACCGCCAACGGGGTACCTCCGTGCCCGATGACATGGAACAAGCCCACATCAAAATGACAGGACAAACAGACAATGAATGCCTCGGCATCTCTTTTATTTACCATTGGTATAGCTTTTTATTTTGAGATGCGTCGTCGAATGTCCACTATGGGCATGCTGTAAATTTCCACCATGAATTATGCATGGCTTAGATTAGCGGCCCAGGCATTTCTCTAACACGTATACAAACTCCATGATCCCGCAAGATTCCCAACTTATTTCACATCGCGAGTATCCATAAACAAAAGATCACGATATCAACTCAAATAAGAAGTGCAATGTTGAAAGCTTACCCCATAACGACATGGTTTGGCTAATTTCCAACTTACAACTTGCAAGCATAACAACTCAACATAAGAGAGCCACAATGTCAAATTTTTAAGAACGAGAAAAGTAAAGTGTGCCATCAGGTTTGTGAGAGCTTTACTGACCAATTTTCGCATAACACCAAAAGAGTTTAATTTGAAGGATAGATAAAAGCAAGTCAAATGTACTTTGGAATAGCAAATTGCTAATAGGTATGTATGGTGGACACATTGGAACAACTTGGTTTTTGGGAGTTGGATGCACGAGTAGAGCTCATACTCAGTACAAAATGAGGGCTAGCAAAAGACTGAGAGCGACCAACTAAGAGAGCAATAACGGTCATAATCATGCATAGCGACAAAACATCATTAAGAGAAGCATAAGATGGCATCAAAAGTCAAAAACTAAATGATCATGGAGGCTTATGGCGACTTTGTATGAGTCAAACATGTTGTAAGCATGCGCCAAGTCAACCCAAATAAAGCATCAAGGAGAAAACCAAATTAATGCTTCCAAATAATAAAAACAACGCATGATTTTTTCAAAGGCTCATTAAGCAATCTCAGTCATTTGATTCAAGTCATGCTACATCAAAAATCACTAAGCATACTATCAAAACGACATCAAGCATGACATGAAAAAGTCTAAGCCGCAGTCTAATAAGCTCCTTTTTGTATCACTTTTTTGCATGAAATTTTTTCTCTTTTTCAACACCATTCAAACCTTTTTGAAACAACTCTTTTGATGAAAACCAACATGGACCAAAGGTAAAAATACACCTTGATATAAAGATATAACAAGATCTGAACAAAAATCAAGGCGAAAAATGAAAGCTAAACACAGTTCTAGAAAAAGAGAACACTCGTTGAACGCTAAGAGTGAAAAACGGAGTGTTCTTGGCAAATGAAAAGCAAGGCAACTTCTCCAAAAGAAATTTGTTGGGGGTCCAACCATTTGTTGCAGCAAACAAAACTAAACAAAACTAAACAAAACTAAAAACTAAAGACAAGACGCTCCAAGAAAAACGCATAGTGCATGAAGCAATAAAAATATAGTGTGTTGAAAGGTGTCCTGATTTTTGCCGATGAAGAAGGGGTGCCTCGGGGGCATCCCCAAGCTTTGACGCTTGTACCTCTTGAATATTTTTTGGGGTGCGTGGGCATCCCCAAACTTGAGCTTTTGTCCATTCTTCAACTCATCTCATCATTCTCCAATCCCTACACTTGAAAACTTCCTTCATACAAAACTCAACACAATTCTATTAGCAACATTAGTGTAAGCAAAATAATGAATCAACCCCTTTTTGCTTCAGATTTCAACTCAAAACCACCATATATAAAGCATATACTACTGTAGCAACTTTCCCACAAGTTCCGTGATCAAAAGAACTCAAAAAGAAAGCGGTCGAGAGCAAACACAAATAGTGGCAGAAATCTGTCAAAACAGAACAGCTGACAAAGGTCGATTTTTTGAGGGTTTTCTGTTGCTCAAATAAAAAAGTGTATAACTAATGAAAGTTTGGATATAACCTGGGGCATATGCACAAGAAATCGCAGGTCAAAAAGATATTCTCAGAATTTTCACGAATTTTTACGGTGCAGCACCGAAATCTGTTTCAGGACAGCAACATCCCCAAATCTTACCTCACTCAAATTAGAGGTTTCTCTTGGCACAAAAACAAAATAAAAAAGGATAAGGAGCGATTATTACAGTAGTAATAACTTCCAAGACTCAAATAAAATAAAAATAACTGAAAGTAAAACAATGGGTTATCTCCCAAGAGTGCTTTTCTTTAACGCCCTTGAGCTAGGCTCAGTAATTTGAAAAGATGCTCACATAAGAAATATGAATTGAAGCAAAAGAGAGCATCAAGGAGCAAATATAAAACATATTTAAGTCTAACCCACTTCCTATGCATAAGAATCTTGTAAGAAAATAAATCAAAGAAGCATATAGTAACAAGTATGGGTAGATAAAACAAGCGCAACTTCGGAACTTTCAATATAAAGAGAGGTGTTTTAGTAACATGAGAATTCCAACAACCATATTTTCCTCTCTCATAATAATTTTCAGTAGCATCATGAACAAACTCAACAATATAAATATCACACTCATCCTCCTTTGTTAAACATGGTGGGCTATCAAATAAGGTATTAGTTAAAGAGTTCCTCTTATTGGGAGGTAGACATGGGTAGCTCCATTCTTCCTCCTCTTGATCATCACTCTCCTCCTCTTTTTCATCCAATGAGCTTCTAGTTTTAGCAATTTCTTCTTCCATAGGCTCCTTCAAGGCATTAGTCTCTTCCGTTGGAGAGCATCTATTAAGATATTTAAGAATATATCCATTTTCTTCCTTGTAATTATCAAAGCAAAATTTAAGTATATCATGAACCTCATATTTATAAGGTGCATCATCAGTATTTTCAAGCAAATAAGCAAGTTCGAATGCACCCTTCCAAGCAATAAATTCTTCAATTTGTTCCACATCATAAAAGTCATAATTTCCATTAATATAAGAAGATATGGTAACATCATCGTTATACTCATATTGAAAAGGGAGGTGTTTATACCTCCTACAGTAACAAGATTTATCAAAGCAATAAGTAACATTATAAGTAGAGCACACATTTCTAGCAATGATATACAATGTATCAATTTGTTCCCATAAGTGTTTCCCTTTTTGTGACAAGCGGTGTTTCTCATAATATTTTTGTTGCTCTTCCGTGAACCCACCTTGCCAAAAAGATTTAGTTTCAAAGAAACCAACCATTGATAGAAAGCATGATAAAGCAAGACAATAACAAACCAACAAAAATAACAACTATAGTAGGAACTATTTTTTTTATATTTTTGATAAAACGATGCAAGCAAAAATAAAGTAAAGCAAAATAATAAACAAAGTAAAGGATGTGCATGCGAAACTCCCCTTGCAGAAGTCTTCTTTCTCCCCGGCAACAGCGCCAGAAAATTAGCTTGATGCGGGCAGGATGACCACCCAGTTGGGAACCCCAAGAGGAAGGTATGATGAGCACAGTAGCAAGTTTTCCCACAGTAAGAAACCGAGGTTTGTCGATCTAGTAGGAAAAAGCCAAACTTAAGAAGGTGATGCTTGCTAGCTTCGTGACACTCCAGCAAGGGCGCCGTTTACGATACTTGTTGGTGCGTCTTCAACTAGTAGAAACGCGGAACCTGCACACAACACAACCAAGAACTTTGCTCCCAACTTACGATGAGGTTGTCAATCTCACCGGTTTGCTGTAAACAAAGGTATGAGCGTATCGAGTGGAAAATAGTAGTAGTATGCGAGAAAGTAAACAATGCGAGTAATAGTAAAACAGTGTAACAATGTAAAGGAAATTGGACCAAGGTCCACAGTTCACTAGTGGTGTCTCTCCATAAGATAAATAACAACATGCTGGGTAAACAAATTACAGTTGGGCAATCTTATATCTTATATTTACTAATTGGAGGCACCGTAGGAAGCACCACGTTAATCCTAGACAAAATAACTAAACGTCCGTCCGATCTATTCCAAGGGCTATTAGCTGTCGTCGGATGAGTCATGTTGTGCCCGCAAAAAAAGGATGAGTCATGTTGTACCCGCAAAAAAAGGATGAGTCATGTTGTACCACGATCGTAATTCTCAGTCTCCTCCGGTTCGTGTCTCCGTCCCTTAAGCCGCGGTTGTCGAGCAACCAAACCTCTAGGGTTTCCAATTCCAGACATCGCACCGCCGTTCTCTGTGCCATTGATGCATGCCCAAGGCGGCTTCCTTCTCCGTCTCGGTGACGTCTCTCTCCCAGCGCCGCTGCCTATAGGCGGGGATGAACGAAACCACGGTCTTAAGCTGCAATGATGATATTCAAATTCAAGCTGATTGCTGGCCATCATGTCTGACGACTACGAGGCGGGATCGCATCCAGTCTCAGGTTTGGCATCTTCTACTCCCATCTATGTAGCTTACTCCCATGTACGCAACTTACTTCCATGTACGCAACTTACTCCCATGTATTTCTGTTTAGATGAGATAGTACTTGATAATGAACGCAGGGAATTACTCGATTGGCGTGCATAGATTAATGATCAGCGTGGTTACAAAATAATTTAAAGATGGACTGAACATTATGCGTGTGTCACCCATCCAATCTGCATGCCATCATGCTATCCCTAGCATGATTATTTTATAGATTTTGCCACCTCCAGCATCCTCTCCTCCGATCTGTCTCTATCTTGCTCCAAATCTTAAAGAAAAGATGTCCAAACTCCAAAGTAGCCTCCTCTAACCCCCTCCCTCAATCTCCTTCTCCAACTTCTGAATCCCCTCAGAATCCAAATACCAAGTGGGAGACCAAGCTGTATTCTATAATCTCTTCTACAACAATATTTCCTGAAAAATCAAGTAGGAGTATTTATGTGATCAATATATCGTGAAAAAAAATTCAAACTTCATGTCTGTTCTCCATGGACCTAATTCAGCTAATTTGGTTGATACAGTCTTCAACATAATATACCAGATAGGGAAAGCTACACTGGCCTTGAACAGGTAAGTAAGGGAATTAACGGATGTTGAATCTTATAGTAAAATATTTGATTCCTTATGTGCAGATTTCATGAGCTCCTTTACCATGCATCACAATGGATTACGTACTACTGATTTTATAAAATCTTCAAAAACATTAATTCTTAGATGTAGTGTCCTGAGAATTAAGTACTTCACACGGTGAGACATCTAATTTAGAAAAATCTGCAACATTCTTTTTGAGACAGAGGAAGTATATTATATGATATCTAAACAAAGAATATGACAAGAATTAGAAATTTAAAATGCCAAATGTTTTATAAAGGCCATTAATGTACATAAACGAAATATTAAGTCATTAGTTGAATAAAGTAAGCAAGTTAATTATTTTATGATCTCGAGATATTTGGGAACTCAGATCAATTCTGAACATAGTGAACGAAATACATAAATGGATTCAACTTTCCATAAGCAACAGAAAAAATGATGAATATTATTACAAAGTATTTCAAAATGATGCTCTTCCAAAATGCTGATTTATGGCATCACCGGCTGCCCCCATCCATGGTAAACCTAGAAGTTCAAATTGCATGCTAGGTACGTATTAGTATATGGACCATTGTCATCACGTGAATTATTCTCTAGACCCACTTCTTACATCTGGAATATTCTCATCCTGGTGGCATGTAGATTCATTAGACCAGGGCGACAATGATACGGCCTCCTTTTTATTTTAACAATCTGGGGTGATTCTGTCGATTTTTCGTTATTTTGGACACTGGCCATGTAACCAGCAGTCCATATATATAAGAAGGTAAGTTGTGTTTTTATGGCTCTTTCCATTCTCATAGTGGATAGCATAGTTAGCCTGCATTGCTACTACATACTTTACTCTTGCAGCTTTCAATGTTTTTTAGTACACCTCAGTTGATTGGGATGGGTGTTAATTGATTGTTCTCAAGGCTGATCCTGATTTGCACCCTAGGTTGTCAATGAACTGCCCACAGCCCCATGTGACAGTCTTAGAAATAAAGAAGTTGGAGTGAAACAGAATATGTACACGAAAAGCCTCATGCAGCCAGTTTCTACTCTCTACCACCAAACTTCATGGTAGAGAGTAGAAACGTGTAACTTATTGAATCAGGAGCATGCTTCTCACGTTTTTTGAGTTAAGGATGTACCTATCATAAATGGTGGATAAATAAATTTATTTTGCGTTGGCTATTCATTTCACCAAATCTCTCAATTTACGGTTGTTGATCAAATACTATGGATTAAAAGTTGAACCACATATACCTAATCAAATACCATGCACTTCATATGATTCGATGTGTCTCAGATGACCAAGTATTTCATAATAAAATATATAAACAATCTAGCCCGTGCCGGCGCACGGGTTGATGACTAGTTGATAGAATAAAGATAACGTGCATATGTCATGAGGATCACTATGAGATTTACTCTGGGCATTACAACAAAATACATAGACCGCCATCCAACTGCATCTATGACTAATAATCCACTCGCGAGGAATCATCCGAGGACCCCGAAAGTATTAAGTTGCGAACAACAGATAACTGCATTAAGCAAAGTGTGTAATGTAAACAAAACAAATGTCCTTGGACACAAGAATGTTGTTTTCTCCCTAGTGGCAACATCACATCTACAACCATAGAGGTTTCTGTCACTCCCCCAGATTAAATAGAGGCATGAACCTGATACGTCCAAAACGTATCTACTTTCCCGAACACTTTTGCTGTTGTTTCTCCTCTAATTTGTGTGTTTTGAATGCAACTAACGCGGACTAACGCTGTTTTCAGCAAAATTGCTCTGGTGTCTCTTTTTTTGCAGAAATCTAACTTTCAGTAAAAATTCGGGAAAATATTGCAAAAATCATATTTCACCAGAAGACCCACGGAGCCAGAAGACGAGACGGTGAGGGGCCAGGAGGCCACCACACAACCAGGGGGCGCGGCCCAGGCCTGGCCGCGCCCACCTGTTGTGTGACCGCCTCGGTCATCGCCTCGACCCCTCCTTCCGCATACATATACCCTCTAACCTGAAAGGAGCGGGGGTTTGGCGTTTTTCCCAGATAGACTTCCGCTGCGCCGCCACCACCAGAAACCGCGATTTGGAACCAGAAACTCCGTTCTGGCACCCAGCCGGGACGGGGATTTGGAGGAGATCTTCATCACCATCATCACCGACGTCTCTCCATCAACCATCCATGAATCCCCCATCCATGTGTGAGTAATTCCCGTTGTAGGCGAAGGGGATGGTAGGGATTGGATGAGATTGTTCATGTAATTTTCTATGAGATTGTTAGGGCATAGTGCCTAGTATCTTTTATTAGTGCTTATGATATTGTTGCAACTTATTGTGCTTAATGCTTGTCACTTTGGGCCCGAGTGCCATGATTTCAGATCTGAACTTGTTATTGTTTTATGATGATACTTGTTATTTATGATCTTACCTGCAAGTTGTATACACATATTGTTGTCCGAAACCCGAGGCCCCAAAGTGACAGAAATTGTGATAACCGGAGGGGATGGCTATGATGTGAGGATCACATGTGTTCACCGAGTGTTAATGCTTTCTTCCGGTACTTTATTAAAAGGAGTACCTTAATTACCAGTAGTTTCCCTTGAGGCCCTGCTGTAACAGGCTGGTAGGACAAAAGATGTCGTGCAAGTTTCTCACTGCGAGCACGTACGACTATATACGGAACACATGCTTATGATTGTTAGTACTAGGATGCTTTATTATTATTTATCTGCAATGCCCATGTCTCACCGATTTCATAAATTATCTTATCCATGCAACGCCCGTACATCCATCCCTATGCCTACAGTATTTTATCCTACTGTTACTATTGCTACTATTACTGCTTTTATTCTACTACTGCTATTACTGTTTCACTACTATCACCACTATAAAACTGTTGCTACTGATAAACTGCTGCGAGCAAGTCTGTTTCCAGGTGCAGCTGAATTGACAACTCATCTGTTAAGGCTTATAAATATTCTTTGGCTCCCCTTGTGTCGAATCAATAAATTTGGGTTTTACTTCCCTCGAAGACTGTTGCGATCCCCTATACTTGTGGGTCATCAAGACTATTTTCTAGCGCCATTGCCAGGGAGCATAGCTTTATTTGTAAGTTCACTTGGAATTCATATTGTTCGCTGCAATCCTTTCATCATGGGTAAACCTCGTGATGGAAAAGTTCCTATATTGCCATCCACTACAAGAAGAGGTACGACTCTGAACACTTCTGTTGCTCTTGATTCACCATCTGTTATG
Source organism: Dactylis glomerata (assembly GCA_007115705.1). Classification (NCBI taxonomy): domain Eukaryota; kingdom Viridiplantae; phylum Streptophyta; class Magnoliopsida; order Poales; family Poaceae; genus Dactylis; species Dactylis glomerata. Next base: position 2,039,841 of record QXEO01000155.1, on the reverse strand, counting down.
AGTAAGTTGCTTACACCACCACACCCACATGCTACTGCTACTTCTTCTGCTGAGCTTGAAAATGCCACTAATAATTTAGATGATGCTTCTACTGTGCTTGATGAGAGTGGTTCACTAGGTTCCTTTTTAGATGCTACAATTGCTAGAGCTAATATGGGAAACACCACTGTTACACCTGTTAGTTCACCTGAGTCTAGGGAATGCCCTAGTGATGATCTTGATGACACTTATATTGATCTTGACGATGATTTTATTGCTGAAGCTCGTGCTACTCGTGATGCTAAAGCTGTTAAGGAACTTCTAGCAAGACGTGCTGTTAGATATAAATTATCTCCTGATCCTAAGTTTGCTGCTTCTCCCATAAATATTAGAGATAAGGATTATGATTTCTCTTTAGATTTATCTTACATATCTATTGTTGAGAAAGAGCCTTTTTGTGGTACTGAGAATGAAAGTGCTATGGAGCACATGAATGAGCTTTCTACTTTGAGTAATTTGTTTTCTGATGATATTAAGCTGCGCACTTACTTTGTTGCTAAGATTTTCCCTTTTTCATTGAAAGGTGCAGCTAAAACTTGGTTTAATAGCTTGTCTCCTGGATCTCTTAATAGTCCTATTGCTTTGGTTAATGCTTTCTTTCAGAAATATTTTTCTGCTAGTGCTCAACATGCTGCTGTGCAGAAAATCTTTGACTTTGAACAGGGAAAAGGAGAGATATTGCCTGAATCATGGACAAGGTTTTGTTCTTTAATTAGAGCTTTGCCTAAAGAGCCATTGCCTAAAAATGAACTCCTTGATATATTTTACAATGGACTAACTAATGAATCTAAGACATATTTGGATAGTTGTGCTGGTTGTGTTTTCAGGGAAAGAACTCCGGCTGAAGCTGAAGAATTAATGGCTAAAATAAGCCGAAATCATGATGATTGGACTATGGCTGAGTCAACACCAACGTCAACACCAGCGCCAACTCTAGAGCCAACACCAAAGAAGAGAGGAATGATTGAATTAAATGATGAAGTTATGAGGGAAGCCAAGAAATCTCTTAAGGAGAGAGGTATTAAATCCGAAGATGTGAAGAATTTACCTCCTATAGAAGAATTATGTAAGCCAATCCCTCACTCATCTACTATTGAGGTACACTCTCTCCAACGCTTTGATGATAGAGATATTCCTTACTCTAAACCTCCTGATCAATGCTTAGATGAACTAGATAATTTTGCTGTCAAGCAAGATAATTTTAATAGAAGGGTGCAGAACCATTTGTTGGAAAATTCTAGAGCTATTAACAAGTTGCAGGATATTGTGGAGAGAACCTCCAATGATGTGAAGATACTTGTTAAAATTTTTCAAATGGTTCAGACTCAAATTGATTAGCTTACCAAGGTGCAAAAAGACTTGCTAGTTAATGCTGCAAGAGAAAAACAAGCATGTGAGATACGCACAAGAGGAGGTGCTACCACTCAAGACCCCTTATATCCTAAAGGGCATCCTAAGAGGATCAAGCAAGATTCTCAACGCACATCAAAAGATGATATTCCTTCCAAGAAGAAGAAGAAGAAGAAGCATAAAACAGTTACAGAATCCTCTGAAGCAGGTAAAGATCCTAATAGTGTTTCTTTTTCTGATGCTGAAACTGAACCAGGTGATGCTTCCGATAAAGAAGAAGTTGAAGAGGAACCAAAAAAGATTGATAAGAATGTAAAGTACACCAAAGAAGATTTCATCGCCAACAAGCATGGTAATGAGAGAGAACCTTGGGTGCAGAAACCAATGCCTTTTCCTGGTAAGAAACACAAGTCCAAGGAAGAAGAACACTACAACAGGTTTTGTGAATGGATGAGACCTTTATTTTTGCAAATTCTGTTGACTGATGCTATTAGAATGCCTCCTTATTCAAAGTATATGAAAGATATTGTTACTAACAAAAGGAAGATTCCTAATGAGGAAATTTCCACTTTAATTGCTAACTATTCTTTTGATGGTAAAGTTCCGGAGAAGCTTGGAGATCCAGGTATACCAACTATTCCTTGCTCCATTAAAAATAACTATGTTAGAACTGCTTTATGTGATTTGGGAGCCGGAGTTAGTGTCATGCCTTTTTCTCTTTATAAGAGACTTGATCTAGAAAAATTGGTATCAACTGATATATCTTTGCAAATGGCTGATAAGTCTACTACTATTCCTATTGGTATATGTGAAAATGTTCATGTTCAAGTAGCTAACAGTTGTTTGATATTAACTGACTTTGTTGTGTTAGAAATGCCTGAAGATGATAATATGTCTATTATTCTTGGAAGACCTTTTCTAAACACTGCAGGTGCTGTTATTAATTGCAATCAAGGAAAAATAACTTTTAATGTCAATGACAAAGAGTATACGGTCTATTTTCCTAAGAATATTGATAGAAAGAATGCTCTAAATTCAATAAAGAATGTTGAGACCATTCGAGTTGGTCAAATTATTTGTTCAGAGCAAAAGCCCAAGGAAGAATATAAAATTGTCATGATTGGAACTATGCCTATCAAGGTCGAGGTAACATAAGCATATAGTGAAATGCAAAGTTTTGCCTCATAAAAAGTTAGTTTGGTAACAAGACTTGATCAACCTTGTTAACAAAGTGATTTTATATGAACGAAACTTCATTTTCACCGCATTTACTTTACCTCACTTATATTTACTTGCACCATTTTTGTTCCCTCTATTTAGTTTCATACTAGAATATCTTAGAACTGCTGCATACTTGGTTTTGATTTACTTTCTATCGATCCACCTTCGTTTTCACGAGTTTTATTCTCTTATCGTTTTTCTGAAAAATCCTCGAAATTAAAGTTTCTCGAAAAATTCTAGAAAAATCCTTTTAAATTTTTATGTCAAAATGGGGTAGAGAGGCACCTGGGAGACCTCAGGGGGACCTACCACGCCACCACACAACCAGGGGGCGCGACCCAGCCCTGGCCGCGCCCACCTGTTGTGAGGGGCCCCCTGGCCTCTCACTTATCTCTTCCTCCCCAGCTCTTTCTCTCTCCCGAAAAACAACGACACACCTGCTCAAACTCGTGTTCTTGCTGCTCTCCATCTCGATTTTTTAATCTCCTTGCTCATCCCATCATTGTTGCTGAGATTTGGAGCATTTGTTCTCTGGTATGTGACTCCTCCGATTGTCCAAGTAGAATTTTGTTTAGTGAAGTATTTCTTGAGTATTTTAGCTCTATAGGTGACAGGTGAAATGAGTTTGCATGCTTGTTCTATTGCTTAGAAATGTTATTTTGATGCATGTTAGCCCTCTAGTAACTCCCTATAATAGTTCCCTACATGTGTTTGTCTCAAATTCATTTTTTATGAGGTTTGGTAAAAATTTCAGAAAAGGGAAATGGATAACTACACCTATGGAGAAGTCTTTGAAAGAGAAGCACCAAGGTCATCAAGGCCTTCAAGATCCACTTCTCAATATAGGATATCCTACAATGAAGATCTTATGTCACCGAACCTTGAGGGAGACGATGGAGATGCGCATCCATCCACCTTCCCTTGTGCTAACTTTTTGAGTGATGCAGGGATTCTTGAGGATTTCTTACTCCTTATTAACAGGGTTGGATTGACTGCATACATGACGGATGAGAGTAATCAATATGCTATTCTCACGAAGATTTTCGTTGAAAGCTTTAAATTCACTAACTCTCATTTCAAGTTCCATTGCATTTAAGATTTATGATAAGTCTATCACCATGTCTTTAGAAAAAAATTGTGATATTTTAGGTATTCCCATGTTTGGGACGGCAAAGAAGATGCTATAGCAGCCCACTGATTTGCTGGAGCTCTACCGAGGAGTGACTAACGATGATGACCGCACAGCACAGCGTGGCAAGATAAGAAACATTCAACTCCTAGCTATTAGATATTTTACTTACTATCTTGCCACTAGTGTTCTTGGTAGAGGGAACACTAGCAATATCTCCAACTACCATTTAGCTTTTCTAGCTACCGCTCTTGATGTTAGCAGGAAGTATAACCTCGGTGCTCTTATTGCTCGTCGCCTAGCTGCTAGGGGACCTATTTATGGAGGCATTATTGCTGCGCGCATTGTTGCTGCTCTTAGACTTCCTATTGCTCCTCACGATATATTATTGACTCCACAGAGGCTCGATCTTGCTGCCATGAAGCTCCATCATGTTGTTACTGCTAACTCATGTGCAGGGAAATTAGTTTATAGAATGTTATTTACAGATGGAGAGGAAAGGGAAGTGCCCTTGCCACAGCCTAGTTTGTTCAGTATTAATAGCAGGCCATGGTCGCGCTCGAAGGAGGAGTTGGACGAGCAGCTTAGGTTGCTCGGCTTCAACGTGCAGCATGGCGTCGTGGACCAGGAGGAAGAGGAGGAGCCGGCCTATCACTAAACCACGTACCACACCGGGGCATCCTCGAGCTCATATCAGGACGAAGGTGCTTCTTCATCATATTTTGGGGATGCCACTTCATGGCCGAGCTGGGACTGATCTCCACTTAGGCCAAAAGCCCAAGCTTGGGGGGAGGTACACCAATGGTTCACTCATCTATGTATCATATTTTGTCGGTCCTATGTATATCCATGTTTCGCTTTCTTTTCTTTATTGTTCTTGTTCTTATTTCTACTTTCCAAAACACAAAAAGACCAAAAATATTTCCATTGTTTCTCTTTGTTTGCCTTTTCAGTTGCCAGCTTTGGTTTGCTTTACTTGCTATTTTCGGTTTGATGTTTGAAAAACCCAAAAATATTTTGCTTTGTTTGCTATTTCCTTCTGTTCTTGTTTCAAAAATCGAAAACTCAAAAATATTTGTTGTTCTTCTTCGGTTTTGTAAAGTTTGTTGCAGATTTCAGTCTCCCGTGACTCCATTGGAGCTTGGTATTCACTTCGTATTATTCAAGCCACACAAGTGAAAGGCAATAATGACGACATACGACAATCCGAGATGTGGTAAGAGGCTGGTATGAACTCTATTTGTTTTCATTTTTGTACATATACTCATCTATGTGGACATGCTTAGTCGGTTCATGTAAGGTATATGTTATCTAATGGATGCTTTGTGGTTCTTGCTCTCATATGATTAATTCCAATTTACTAATAGTTTGTAGCATGTCATTGATACGTCTCCAACGTATCTATAATTTTTGATGCTCCATGCTTGTTTTTACACCATTTGCCTACTGTTTCGTTACACTTCGTGGCACTTTTACGCATTTTCTGGAACTAACCTACTAACAAGTCGCCACAGTGCCAGTTCCCTGTTTTCTGCTATTTTTGTGTTTCAGAAGTGATACACAGGAAATATTCTCGGAATTGGACGAAACAAGTTCCTGAAGTCTTATTTTGTCCGGGAGCTTCCAGAGATCCGAAGGTGAGTAGGAGAGGGGCCACAGGCCAGGCTCACACATGGCTGGCGCGGCCCAGGCCCTGGCCGCGCTGCCATGGTGTGAGGGGGCCTGGGGCCACCTCTGACATCGCCCCTTCGCCTATAAAGACCCCCCGACGGGAAAAACCTAAGTACCTGATCAATTTTCCAGAACACATCGCGATCCACCGCTGCCGTCGACCCGAAGATCGGGAGGGTCCAGAAGCTCTTCTCGGCACCCTGCCAGAGAGGGGAATCGCCACCGGAGGTCTTCTTCATCGCCATGCTTGCCTCCGGAGCGATGAGTGAGTAGTCTACCTTGGACTATGGGTCCATAGCAGTAGCTAGATGGTTGTCTTCTCCACCATGTGCTTCATGTTTAGATCTCATGAGCTGCCCTACATGATTGAGATCACCGTTATGTAATTCTACATGTTTGGTTTGTTGGGATCCGATGAATATTGGTGTTATGATTGAGTTGCTATACTGAAATATATCTTATGTTATCTCTATGTTATTTATGATCTTGCATACTCTCCGTTGTTAGTAGCTATCTTGGCCGAGTAGTTGCTAGTGACTCCAAGAGGGGGTATTTATGCTCGATAGTGGGTTCATGCCTCTATTTAACCTGGGGGAGTGACAAAAACCTCTAAGGTTGTAGATGTGATGTTGCTACTAGGGAGAAAACAACATTCATATGCTCAAGGGCATATGCTTTGTTTACATTACACACTTTGCTTAATGCAATTATCTGTTGTTCGCAACTTAATACTCATGGGGTGTTCGGATGATATCCCCGGGAGTGGATTATTAGTCATAGATGCAGTTGGATGGCGGTCTATGTATTTTGTTGTAATGCCCAGAGTAAATCTCATAGTGATCTTCTTGACATATCATGTTTATCTTTATTCTATCAATTGCCCAACTGTAATTTGTTTACCCAGCATGTGTTATTTATCTTATGGAGAGACACCACTAGTGAACTGTGGACCCCGGTCCTATTTCCATCATATTGCTATCACATGTTTACTTTACTCGCACTGTTTACTTTACTCGCATACTCTACTGTTTTCCACTCGATACGCTCATAACCTTTGTTTCAAGCAAACCGGTGAGATTGACAACCTCATCGCAAGTTGGGAGCAAAGTACTTGGTTGTGTTGTGTGCAGGTTCCGCGTTGCAGCTAGCAAGCAAAGCTTGGACGAGGAGCCATATATAAATTGTTCGAAGCTGTCGCAAACTAGCAAGCATCACCTTCAGTCGCATTGTCCGCTCTTCTCCTGATCGACATACCTTGGTTTCTTAATTGAGGGAAAATCTTGCTGCTATATTCATCACACCTTTCTCTTGGGGTTCCCAACGGGCCGGTTGTTTACTTCATCAACTCGGTAGCATCAAGCTCTTTTCTGGCGCCGTTGCCGGGGAAGAGTGGAAGACTTCTGCGAGGGGAGTTTGCACACACATATCCTTTACTTTGTTATTGTTTTGCTTTACTTTATTTATTTTACCTGCATCGTTTTATATCAAAAACCCAAAAAAATTAGAATCCTTGGTAGTTGTTATTTCTTTACTTTAGTTCATCATGTTGATCCCTAAGTACGTTCTGGAGGACCTCTCAGTAAGTAGTGGTTCCATTATTGGAAAAAGTAACATTGAGGAGTTCTTTAATCATATTAGTATGCATAAGGAAGTTGAGGAAAAGTCTTTGGTTGAGCTAGCTCCTAGTATTGAAGTTGCTTCTGCTTATTTGATTCACATGTTGGAAACTAGGTTTGCTAGTCTTAATCCTTTTATGCAATACATGCTCCTTAAGCTTCATGAAATTGAAGATCCTGAAAAGAAAGCTTTTATTTTGGAAGCTTTGCGCTTAGAATTTAAAGATGTCAGTATTGAAGCCAGAAAAGTTCTTAAACGTTTTAATAAACTCGGTTCACCTATAAAGGTTATTAGTACAAACGATGAAGGAGCCGAAATACCTATACCTAGCAAGCTCTTGGGATTGTGTGAAGCTTTCGAAAATAATTTTGACTGGATCTGTCCCCAAAATATTTTTTGTGATTTGAGTGAACCAAAGCGTGATCACAAAGGGTCTTCTAAAACTTATGTGGATGAAATACAATGCCTTATTGACAAGACCTCTGCAGTTGATCTTAATGCTTCTTCTGAAAATACTTGATTCGCAAATTTTCTGCGCCTAGCTCAAAGGCGCTAAAGAAAAGCACTCTTGGGAGATAACCCAATTTTTATTTTCAGTAATTTTTCTTTTATTTGAGTCTTGGAAGTCATTACTACTGTAATGACCGCTCCTTATCTTGTTTATTTCGTTTTTGTGCCAAGAGAAGCCTCTAATTCGAGTGAGGTAAAGATTTGGGGATGTTGCTGTCCTGAAACTGTTTTCGGTGCTGCACCGTAAAAATTCGTATAAATTCTCTGTATATCTTTTGGACCTGCGATTTCTTTTGCATATGCCCCAGGTTATATCCAAACTTTTGTTAGTTTAACACTTTTTGATTTGAGCAACAGAAAACCCCTCAAAAATTCGGCCTTTGTCAGCTGTTCTGTTTTAACAGATTTCTGCCAATATTTGTGTTTGCCGCTTTATCGCTTTCTTTTGAGTTCTTTTGATCATGGAACTTTTGGGAAAGTTGCTACAGTAGTATTTTCTATATATGTGGTGGTTTTGAGTTGAAATCTGAAGCAAAAGAGGTTGATTATATGTTATGCTTGCACTAATGTTGCTAATAGATTTGTGTTTAGTTTTGTATGAAGGAAGTTTTCAAGTGTAGGGATTGGAGAATGATGAGATGAGTTGAATAATGGACAAAAGCTCAAGCTTGGGGATGCCCATGCATCACCCCAAGAAATATCCAAGAAGTACAAGCGTCAAAGCTTGGGGATGCCCCCGAGGCACCCCTTCTTCATCGGCAAAAATCAGGTCACCTTTCAAAACACTATATTTTTATTGCTTCATGCACTATGTGTTTTTCTTGGAGCATCAGTTGTTTTAGTTTTCTTAGTTAGTTTAGTTTTGTTTGCTACAATAAATGGTTGGACCCCAACAAATTATTTTAGAGAAGTTGCCTTGCTTTTCATTTGCCAAGAACACTCTGTTTTTCACTCTTATCGTTCACCGAGTGTTCTTCTTTTTCCACTACTGCTTTTGGTTTTCGTTTTCGCCTTGATTTGCGTTCAGACCTTGTCATATCTTTTCATCAAGGTGTATTTTTGCCTCTGATCTTTATTAGTTTTCATCAAAAGAGGTGTCTTGAAAAATTTCAAATGGTGTTGGAAAAGAGAAAAAGCTTTATGCAAAATAGTGGTACAAGAAGGAGCTTGTGTAGACTGCGGCTTAGGCTTTTTCATGTCGTGCTTGATGTCTTTTTGATAGTATGCTTAGTGGTTTTGCTGTAGCATGACTTGTCTCAAATAACTGAGATTGCTTAATGAGCCTTTGAAAAAATCATGCGTTGTTTTTATTGTATGGAAGCATTATTTTGGTTTTCTCCTTGATGCTTTATTTGGGTTGACTTGGCGCATGCTCACACATGTTAGACTCTTACAAAGTCGCCAATAGCCTCTATGATCATTTAGTTTTTGACTCTTGATGCCATCTTATGCTTCTTTTAATGTCGCTTTGCATGATTATGGCCATTATTGCTCTCTTAGTTGGTCGCTCCCAGTCTTTTGCTAGCCCTCGCCTTGTACTGAGTATGAGCTCTACCCGTACATCCAACTCCTAAAAGCCAAAGTTTTCCAAAGTGTCCACCATACATACCTACTAGCAATTTGCTATTCCAAGTAAATTTGACTTGCTTTTATTTTCTCTTCAAATTAAACTCTTACCAGTGTTATGCGAAATTCGATCAGTAAAGCTCTCACGAACCGGAAGGCACACTTTACTTTTTCCTGTTCTTAAAAAATTGATATTGTGGTCTCTTATGTTGAGTTGTTATGCTTGCAAGTTGTAAGTTGGAGACTAGCCCAGCCATGCAGTCATGGGCAAGCTTTCAACATTGCACTTCTTATTTGAGTTGATATCGTGATCTTTTGTTTATGGATGCCCACGGTGTGAAATGAATTGGGAATCTTGTGGGGATCATGGAGTTTGTATATGTGTTAGGGAAACGCCGGGCCGCTAATCTAAGCCATGCATAATTCATGGTGGAAATTTGCAGCATACCCATGGTGAACATTCGACGACGCATCTCACAATAAAAAGCTAAACAAATGGCAAATAAAAGAGATGTCGAGGTGTTCATTGTCTGCTTGTCCTGTCATTTTGATGTGGGCTTGTTCCATGTCATCGGGCACGGAGGTACCCCATTGGCGGTTCTCAATGATATGCATATACTTACAATGACAAGAGCCTTGCTTGGGACTCTAAGTAAAGTAGCATGAGGTTTGGGTACTCGTATTCACGGGGCACGGGGTTTTCAACTTATGATTTGTCAAGCATATGCATCATAATTGTTCTCGCATTAACTCTAACCATTCAAGATGCTTATGATGGGGGCAATGAGAGCTCAAAGCCGGTAAGTACCATAATTTTTGAAGGTTATAAAACTTGCAATCACTGCTTCCCTCTGCGAAGGGCCTTTCTTCTACTTTTATGTTGAGTCACCACCTTCTATCTTTATGCACCATTAAGGGAGCATAGTTGTCATTCTTAGTATAATGTGCATTGTCCCAAAGTTTTCATTGATTGATTCATATTGTTGGTTTCACTTGTTCTTAAATTATTTGTATCTAGTCGCCCTCTTAAACTTGAAGGTGTCCTATGCATTTATGTTTTGCTCTCTTTGAAGGACAAGCTGAAAACCATTTGTATGTTTTTCCTTATGATTTGAACACACGTTTGACTTTCATTGTTTCATTTTCATGATCTTTTGTTTGTGTTCATTTGCATGTTTACAACATGGTTGCTAAGTTCTTATTGTCAAGATTATATCTTCATGCCCATGTTTTAAGTTCTTATGATCCCAGCTCACAAATGCTTACATATATGATCAAGATTGTGTAGGTGCATGTCACCTAAAAAATTATTCTTTTGTTATCATTTACCTACTCGAGGACGAGCAGGAGTTAAGCTTGGGGATGCTTGATACGTCTCCAACATATCTATAATTTTTGATGCTCCATGCTTGTTTTTACACCATTTGCCTACTGTTTCGTTACACTTCGTGGCACTTTTATGCATTTTCCGGAACTAACCTACTAACAAGTCGCCACAGTGCCAGTTCCCTGTTTTCTGCTGTTTTTGTGTTTCAGAAGTGATACACAGGAAATATTCTCGGAATTGGACGAAACAAGTTCCTGAAGTCTTATTTTGTCCGGGAGCTTCCAGAGATCCGAAGGAGAGTAGGAGAGGGGCCACAGGCCAGGCTCACACATGGCTAGCGCGGCCCAGGCCCTGGCCGCGCCGCCATGGTGTGAGGGGGCCTGGGGCCACCTCTGACATCGCCCCTTCGCCTATAAAGACCCCCCGACGGGAAAAACCTAAGGACCCGATCAATTTTCCAGAACACATCGTGATCCGCCGCCGCCGTCGACCCGAAGATCGGGAGGGTCCAGAAGCTCTTCCCGGCACCCTGCCGGAGAGGGGAATCGCCACCGGAGGTCTTCTTCATCGCCATGCTTGCCTCCAGAGCGATGAGTGAGTAGTCTACCTTGGACTATGGGTCCATAGCAGTAGCTAGATGGTTGTCTTCTCCACCATGTGCTTCATGTTTAGATCTCATGAGCTGCCCTACATGATTGAGATCACCGTTATGTAATTCTACATGTTTGGTTTGTTGGGATCCGATGAATATTGGTGTTATGATTGAGTTGCTATACTGAAATATATCTTATGTTATCTCTATGTTGTTTATGATCTTGCATGCTCTCCGTTGTTAGTAGCTATCTTGGCCGAGTAGTTGCTAGTGACTCCAAGAGGGGGTATTTATGCTCGATAGTGGGTTCATGCCTCTATTTAACCTGGGGGAGTGACAGAAACCTCTAAGGTTGTAGATGTGCTGTTGCTACTAGGGAGAAAACAACATTCATATGCTCAAGGGCATATGCTTTGTTTACATTACACACTTTGCTTAATGCAATTATCTGTTGTTCGCAACTTAATACTCATGGGGTGTTCAGATGATATCCCCGGGAGTGGATTATTAGTCATAGATGCAGTTGGATGGCGGTCTATGTATTTTGTTGTAATGCCCAGAGTAAATCTCATAGTGATCTTCTTGACATATCACGTTTATCTTTATTCTATCAATTGCCCAACTGTAATTTGTTTACCCAGCATGTGTTATTTATCTTATGGAGAGACACCACTAGTGAACTGTGGACCCCGGTCCTATTTCTATCATATTGCTATCACCTGTTTACTTTACTCGCACTGTTTACTTTACTCGCATACTCTACTGTTTTCCACTCGATACGCTCATAACCTTTGTTTCAAGCAAACCGGTGAGATTGACAACCTCATCGCAAGTTGGGAGCAAAGTACTTGGTTGTGTTGTGCAGGTTCCGCGTTGCAGCTAGCAAGGAAAGCTTGGACGAGGCGCCATATATAAATTGTCCGAAGCTATCGCAAACTAGCAAGCATCGCCTTCAGTCGCATTATCCGCTCTTCTCCTGATCGACATACCTTGGTTTCTTAATTGAGGGAAAATCTTGCTGCTATATTCATCACACCTTCCTCTTGGGGTTCCCAACGGGCCAGTTGTTTACTTCATCAACTCGGTAGCATCAGTCATGTAGACGCTTGCTTGCATTGTTTTATTCATAATATGGTATGTTATTATGGTATCCACCTCTGAACGTTTTATTTGAATTGACTTGGCACATGCTCAAGCATGCATATGACTGAACAAAAAGTCAACTAAGCCTCGATGATTTACTTTGCCTCAGAGTTCTTGTATCATTTTTATGCCTACATTAATTTTGTTTTGTCGCAAGCATGATTATGACAGCTATTGCTCTCTTGATTGTCGCTTCCCAATCTTTTGCTAGCCTTCACTTGTACTGAGAGGGAATACTTCTCGTGCATCCAATCACTAAAAACCAAGTCTACCAAAGAGTCCACTATAAATTCCCATGCATGATATTTGCAAGCCATTCCAAGTAAATTTTCATGTGCTACCTTTCAAAAACCTTCAACTACTTCTCATTTTGTGCCACTATTTTTAGCTCATAAGGACGTAGTGGATGGGTTTCTTATCTTCCATACTAAATTAAGTACCCATCGACTAGGCAGCTTCATCTGCTCGTCATTAATTTTGCAAGGGAGCTGGTCAGACCATTGTAATCTAATTTTAAAAATAAAGAAAAAGCACTCCTCCATGGTATGTGAAAGTTGGTGGGCACCCGATGGAATCGGTTAGCCATGGTTTGAGAAAGGAAAAAGGTGGGGAGGAGTGCCAAAGCTTTATAAAAGAGCACCAATGTGCCAAATTTTCAAAGAACTTGGAACCGTTCTCACTTGTTTATTATGGAAGATAGCAAGTCCCCATTGCCAGTCGTTGACATGAAACAACCACCTCTCAAAACCCAATTTTTATCTCCGTTTTACAAATGAAAAGCTCTAGCACATGTTTAATCACTGCTTCTCTCTGCGAAGGGCCTTTCTTTTACTTTTATGTTGAGTCTTTATCTTCTAACTTTAAGCACCTTCTTGAGAGCATAGCTGTTATTCTTAGTGTAATGTGCTTGTCCCAGAACACGGTTAATTGTGGTATAACTTTGATGCTTGTATCTTTGATATTTTTACTTCTAGTCTTCCTTTGAATTTTAGAGGTGCCTCAGCATTTATGTTTTGCTCCACAAATAAAGGCAAGCGGTATACCACTCTTCCATATCATTTATGAACATTACAATCTTGTAGTTTCTTATGTTCATGTTACTTGTTATTAGTGCATTGACACTCTTTCATAGCTTGCTTGACTATGAAGTAACGTTAGTTGTATATTTCTTATTATGAATTGCCTGAGTACTTGATCATCTAGTGAGTATATATACATCATATGAAGTAAATGTGTTTGCGAAAGTTTCTTTTATCGCTCTCAGTTGTTAACTGAATTGCTTGAGGACAAGCAAATAGCTAAGCTTGGGGGAGTTGATACGTCCAAAACGTATCTACTTTCCCGAACACTTTTGCTGTTGTTTCTCCTCTAATTTGTGTGTTTTGAATGCAACTAATGCGGACTAACGCAGTTTTCAGCAGAATTGCTCTGGTGTCTCGTTTTTGTGCAGAAATCCAACTTTCAGTAAAAATTCTGGAAAATATTGCAAAAATCCTATTTCACCAGAAGACCCACGGAGCCAGAAGACGAGATGGAGAGGGGCCAGGAGGCCACCACACAACCAGGGGGCGCAGCCCAGGCCTGGCCGCGCCCACCTGTTGTGTGACCGCCTCGGTCATCACCTCGACCCCTCCTTCCGCCTACATATACCCTCTGACCTGAAAGGAGCGGGGGTTTGGCGTTTTTCCCAGATAGACTTCCGTTGCGCCGCCACCACCAGAAACCGCGATTCGGAACCAGAAACTCCGTTCTGGCACCCTGCCGGGATGGGGATATGGAGGAGATCTTCATCACCGACGTCTCTCCATCAACCATCCATGACTCCCCCATCCATGTGTGAGTAACTCCCGCTGTAGGCGAAGGGGATGGTAGGGATTGGATGAGATTATTCATGTAATTTGCTATGAGATTGTTAGGGCATAGTGCCTAGTATCTTTTATTAGTGCTTATGACATTATTGCAACTTGTTGTGCTTAATGCTTGTCACTTTGGGCTCGAGTGCCATGATTTCAGATCTGAACTTGTTATTGTTTTATGATGATACTTGTTATTTATGATCTTACCTGCAAGTTGTATACACATATTGTTGTCCGGAACCTGAGGCCCCAAAGTGACAGAAATTGGAATAACCGGAGGGGATGGCTATGATGTGAGGATCACATGTGTTCACCGAGTGTTAATGCTTTGCTCCGGTACTTTATTAAAAGGAGTACCTTAATTACCAGTAGTTTCCCTTGAGGCCCTGCTGCAATAGGCTGGTAGGACAAAAGATGTCGTGCAAGTTTCTCACTGCGAGCACGTATGACTATATACGAAACACATGCTTATGATTGTTAGTTCTAGAATGCTTTATTATTATTTATCTGCAATGCCCTTGTCTCACTGATTTCATGAATTATCTTATCCATGCAACGCCCGTACATCCATCCCTATGCCTAGGGTATTTTATCCTACTGTTACTATTGCTACTATTATTGCTTTTATTCTACTACTGCTATTACTGTTTCACTACTATCACCACTATAAAACTGTTGCTACTGATAAACCGCTGCGAGCAAGTCTATTTCTAGGTGCAGTTGAATTGATAACTCATTTGTTAAGGCTTATAAATATTCTTTGGCTCCCCTTGTGTCGAATCAATAAATTTGGGTTTTACTTCTCTCGAAGACTGTTGCGATCCCCTATACTTGTGGGTCATCAGAACCCAACTATCGAGCATAAATACCCCCTCTTGGAGTCACTAGTATCTACTTGGCCAACATAGCTACTAACGACGGAGAGCATGCAAGATCATAAACAACATAGAGATAACATAAGATAATATTTAGCACATCAACTTAACATAACACCAATATTCATCGGATCCCAACAAACACAACATGTAGAATTACACAAAGATGATCTCGATCATGTAAGGCAGCTCACGAGATCTAAATATGAAGCACATGGTGGAGAAGACAACCATCTAGCTACTGCTATGGACCCATAGTCCAAGGTAGACTACTCACTCATCGCGCCGGAGGCAAGCATGGCGATGAAGAAGACCTTTGGTGGCAATTCCCCTCTCCGGCAGGGTGCCGGGAAGAGCTTCTAGACCCTCCCGGTCTCGGGTCGACGACGACGGTGGATCGCGATGTGTTTCTGGAAAATTGATCAGGTATTTAGGTTTTTCCCGTCGGGGGGTCTTTATAGGCAAAGGGGCGGCGCCAGAGGTGGGCCAGGGGGCCCTCACCACCAGGGGGCGCGGGCCAGGGGCAGGCCGCACCGCCCTGTGGTGCGGCCGCCCTGTGGCCCCCCTCTGTCTCCTCTTCGGACTTCTGAAAGCTTCGATAAATATATGGATGTTCGGCTTTTGTTTTGTCTAATTCCTAGAATATTTCCCGTGTAACTTTTCTGAAACACAAAAATAACAGAAAATAGGGAACTGTCACTGTGGCATCTTGTTAATTGATTAGTTCCGGAAAATGCATAAAAATGCCACGAAGTGTAACAAAACACTAAGCAAATAGTGTAAGAATAAGCATGGAGCATCAAAAATTATAGATACGTTTGAGACATATCACAGTGTTGCGGGGGCAGGGCGGACATGGTGGCGAGCAATATGGCAGCGATGGCATAGTCGGGTTTGATCTGGGCCCTTTTGGGCTCATATGGGCCTCGATCTGCATGCCTCATTGATGGCTGGCGTGTAGTTGATGATGATGATTATGGCCAGGCAGTTGGGAACCCCAAGCGCAAGGTATGATGAGCACAACAACAAGTTTTTGCCTCAGTTAGAAACCAAGGTTTATCGTTCGAAGAAGAAAAAGCCAATATGACTGAAGGTGATGCTTGCAAGCTTCGTGACAGCTCCGGACAATTTATAGGGCGCCTCGTCCAAGCTTTGCTTTGTGAGCAGCAACGTGGAACCTGCACACAACACAACCAAGTACTTTGTTCCCAACTTACGATGAGGTTGTCAATCTCACCGGTTTGCTTGAAACAAAGGGTATGAGCGTATCGAGTGGAAAACAGTAGAAATATGCGAGTAAAGTAAATAATGCGAGTAAAGTAAACAGGTGATAGCAATATGATGGAAATACGACCGGGGTCCACAGTTCACTAGTGGTGTCTCTCCATAAGATAAATAACACATGCTGGGTAAACAAATTACAGTTAGGTAATTGATAGAATAAAGATAACGTTGAACGGATCGTATGGGCACCTAGAGGGGGGGTGAATAGGTGCTACTCAAATTTTAATACTTTTTCAATTTAGGCTTGACACAAAGGTAAATTCTCTAGATATGCAACTAAGGTGAATTTACCTATATGTCAACTAGCAAGCTAAACAAGATACAATAAGTAAAGGCAATAAAGGATAGAGGTAACCGAGAGTGGAGCACACGGAGACACGGATGTAGTTCCCGTAGTTCCTTCCTTTTTAGGGGAAGTACGTCTACGTTGGAGGGGTGTGGTTGCCACAAAGGCCTAACCAATGCCACAAAGGCTCACCCTATTCTCCGGTGCAAGCTTCCGCCACAAAGGCCTAGCTCACTTTCCACTAAGGGATTCCTCAAGGCGGAACCGGCCTTTACAATCTTGGGGCATGCATCCACAACCGAATTGGAGGCTCCCAAGCACAACACAATGCTGTCAAACAACAAGTAGCAATATATCAAATACACAAATCAAGGTCTTGGGACACAAGGGAACCCAAGACACAAGGGCCCTCAAGCAAATGAGAGGGGAAATCAAATCGCTTCGGTGAGGATGTAGATGATGGTCTTCTCCTTCGATTCTCCAAAGATCAAGAGCTTTGGTGGATTGAGGGAGGAGATCTAGTTGATTTGGTGGCTCAAAATAATGGTGTTCTTCTATTTTGGATGAGCTGCTCATTGGGGAAGAAGGTGGGGGTATTTATACCCCCCAAAAATCAGACCATTGCCTGCCAGAAAAGTCTGGCTAAAGCCGGAGTTAAGTCCGGCTAAAGCCGGTCACACCAGCTAAAGCCGGCCTCCACACCGGCTATAGCCGGTCTGAAAAATCCGGCCCTGCCGGAAATAGCCGGACAAAAAGCCGGGTTAGTCCAGAGGCGCAGAGCTTCTTCCGAAACAAGCCAGTCCGGCTATAGCCGGTCTGGGGACCGGCTAAAGCCGGCCTTCCTGGCCAACCTTCATATGAAACTTCTCCCAAAGCATATTAGCACCATTTCCTCAATAATTTCCTTTGGGTAATGATAATTATCAAGTGTAACATAGGAAACCCAATATCTTGTGCAAGAACATAATAAAATCCTGCAAAGCATAATCACCACATTAATAGATAATGTATTGTTAACAAACGCCAAAATCAATTAGGCGGGAAATGCTCTTTCAATCTCCCCCTTTTTGGTGTTTGATGACAATACATAATTTTGCATGTTTCAAACGATATAAAATATAGACGGAGCTCCCCCTTGCTATGTGCCTTATTTTAAGTTTGTATTTGAATACAAAGACACAATAACAACAAGAACTCCCCCTAGATTTTATAGTGTGATCCATATGTGCACAAGATATATAATAATAGCACATAATCAACAAGCATATAATATGACAAGATATATAGCAAGTAGGATCAATAACGATAATCATAAGGTCTACTACACATAATAAGCATATAGTTCAACACATAGTAGTAGATGATAAGTTCAACCATGGGACACAAGCGAGCAAGCACACGATATAAGAGATTGTGACCCAACCAAATCCAAATGGAAAACACAAATCCAAATGGAAACACATGCAAATGGGACTTTCTCCCCCTTTGGCATCAAGACGCCAAAAAGGGAGACAACAACACGAGATCACTCCTCAACGTCATCAAAGTCCTCATCATCCTCATCATCTTCTTGGTCATCATCTTCTTCCTCTTCATCATCATCTCCATCTCCTTCTTCATCTTCTTCATCAATGGCTTCCTTGCCCTTGGATGTGACATCGGCTAGCTCCTTCCAATCAAAAGATGATCCCTCATTCCACTTGCCAAAAGAAAAAGTGTCCTCGGATAGATCTTGCTCTTGGGACTCCTCTTCATGGCTAGCTCCTTTGCCCTTCTCCACAGCCCTCAAACGAGCATCCAAGTCCCTTTTCTTCTTGTGAATGTGCTTGCGGTCCACATAGTCCTTGTATTGAGTTTGACGCACATCATTGTTCATGCAAAACAAAGCCCTTTGCCACCACTTGAGCTTCTTCATCTCTTGACCCATTCCACCACTTGGTGGATCCGCATTCTTCCTCCTAGAACCACTAGCATAGCGGTTGCCACCCAACACATCACTCGAAGAGGGAAAAGCACTTGAGGTGCTAGACACCAAATGAGCGGTCTTCTTGTAGAGCTTGTTGGGCTTGTGCACTTCCAACTCTTCATCTAGAAAATCTTGCTCAATCTCAAAGTCTCCTTCAATGCCTCTGTCCATGATGAGCCTCATGATAAATGGAGCATAAGGAGGGATTTTCCTATCAAGCATAGCAATCTTCATCTCCATGAAGATGAAGTACATCACATCGAGCTCCATCCCTTCACACTCACTTCCGGCCTCGAAGACAAGACGGGCATGGTGGAGTAAATGCACAAGTCCACCTCTGATAGAATCATTGTTGCCCCCACTTGGAGCAATGTTGGCACGAAACATCCGAAGAAGAATATCATAGAGGGGAAGGAGATTTGCAGTCTCTCCCGCTCTGCCCCCGGGACCATAGAGACACTGGATCTTCCTCTTGTTGTACTCTGTGGTGTCAAGATGCAAACGGGCACCTCTAGGTCGATGAATGCCATCAAACCTATAGCCCAAAAGCTGCCCAAAGCGAGAGATGGTAGAGCTCTTCCTCACTTCACCTGACATCCAAGTGAAACCAACCTCATCCCGAGTATCAAACTCCAAAGTGGCAAAGAACTACTGGATCAAACGAGGATTATAGTCTTGTCTGAAGACCATCAACTTGTGCAAACCCAACTTCTGAGTGACCCAGAGAGCATCAACAAAGTACTCATCCCTGGACAACGATGCAATGTTGGTGAACTTCATGGGGCACACCTTTGTGCTCATGGTCTCATACACCTGCTCATAGATCCTCTGATGTTCTGACCGGTAGAAGGAACCACTGTCGATGTCCCTTGGCAAGGCATAGAACTTCTGTTCACGGAACTCACGGTACTCTTGCTTGGACAACTTCTTGAGATCACCAATGTTAGCAAACAGTGATCTCTTCTTGCGTTCTTCCAACCGCTTCTTCTTCATAGCAGCTGTCATACGAGCATCGTGATGCTCTTGACGGCGGGCAAGAGAGGGATCAACATAGCGAGACCTCTTGGGTCGAGAACCACCTGCAAACAACACATAGGTAGATAGCAAAGAGAATGAGCATGCATGCCAGAGGATCAAAGAGCAATAGCACAAAAGGAAAAAAGCATGACAGTACTTGGTGATCTACACCGGCTATTTCCGGTCTCAGGCCGGCTTTAGCCGGTCAGGCTGGCAATAGCCGGTCTGACACCGGCTTTAGCCGGACCAGATGAGCAAAAACGAAATCTCAGGAGTAGGCCACCAAAACTAGTCAGGTGTTTTCAATCTATGCAATGCAGGAGGAATCATGAATCCAAACATTCCCAGATGAACAACAAGGCACCACAACATCAACTAACCCTAACCCTAGGGAGACCTAGGGAGAGAGAGAGAGAGAGGAGAGAGTAGGGGGTACCCTGGTCCATGGGGAGGGCGCCAGAGAGGATGACCGGCCGAGGAGGGGGCTCCGGCGGCCGGAGACGAGGCGAGTGACGGCGGCGGCGGCGGGTCCAAGAGAGGAGCTCGAGCGGAGGAAGATAGGCATGGGGGGGTAACTGAGGAAACCCTCACCCCCACAGCCTAAAGAGACGGGCTCGAAAACCCCAGGCCGGCTATAGCCGGGTGGGCCGGCTAAAGCCGCACCCCGGCTATTTCCGGAGACAGACCGGCTATAGCCGGTCAAGATGACCCAAAACAGATGGATTTTGATTTCAGGAAATTCTGGGCATGCAAGATAGGATGCTGGGCTTTAGATAAGTGGGCTTAGGATAGAAAACATGCATGGAGTGGTTCTCAGCACTTGGCATTGCAAACACAAGAAATCTTTGGAAAATCCAATGCAAGTGCCTTCCCATATCAAGGATAGAGACAATGACGAAAAAAGGCTCACTAAAACTCAAATAGGATTTGCAAGGAATCAACTCTTCGAAAGGAAGAGGTCGGTGGCCGGGGCCACCATGTATGAGTGTTATGGCATTGGACCGCGAAGATGTATCTTGGGTCCATAACCAATACTCGTCATTGAAACTCATATATCACAAAAATGATAGAAAGAGAACAATTTTGTTACTATTGGCATTATGGGGGGAGGGATAGCCCAATTGATTAGGACCGCACTCCCCCTATCTCCATGCCCACACCTAAACCAAACAAGTATTGAAAAATAGGTGTGATTGCAAGATGCTCAAGCCACACTCCTTGAATCAATGATATTTAGCTCATTCCTCAAATATCCAAATCTTGCTTCATCAAGGGGCTTCGTGAATATATCGGCAAGTTGATCCTTGGTGCTCACATATGCAAGCTCAATATCACCACGGGCAACATGATCTCTAATAAAATGATTCCGAATCTCAATATGCTTGGTTCTTGAATGTTGCACCGGATTATAGGCTATCTTGATAGCACTCTCATTATCACATAAAAGAGGCACTTTGTCACAATTGACACCATATTCCTTTAAAGTTTGCCTCATCCACAATAATTGAGTGCATCCACTTGCGACGGCAATGTATTCGGCTTCGGCGGTGGAGAGAGATATACAATTTTGCTTCTTAGAAGACCAACACACCAAAGACCTACCAAGAAATTGGCAAGCTCCGGAGGTTGATTTCCTATCATCCTTGTCACCGGCCCAATCCGAATCTGTGAAGCCACAAAGAGAGAAATCCGAGCCTTTGGGATACCAAAGCCCATAAGTTGGGGTATGA
The DNA here is from genome assembly GCA_007115705.1 of Dactylis glomerata. Classification (NCBI taxonomy): domain Eukaryota; kingdom Viridiplantae; phylum Streptophyta; class Magnoliopsida; order Poales; family Poaceae; genus Dactylis; species Dactylis glomerata. The sequence goes on along the minus strand of QXEO01000155.1, from coordinate 2,018,662 downwards.
ACCAAATATCGAAAGATTCTCTTAACCGCCATAAGGTGGCTTTCTTTAGGAGCGGCTTGATACCTTGCACACACACCTACACTCAACACAAATATCGGGTCTAGATGCGCAAAGGTAAAGCAAAGAACCGATCATAGAACGGTATACCTTTTGATCCACATCTTTACCATTGGGATCAAGTTCAAGATGACATTTTGTGGCCATTGGTGTGGCGGCCCCATTTAGTTCCTTCATCTTGAACCTCTTGAGCATGTCTTGGACATATTTGGCTTGATTTATGAAAGTCCCTTCTTTCAATTGCTTGATTTCAAAACCAAGAAAGAACTTCATTTCGCCCATCATAGACATCTCGAACCTATCGGTCATAAGCTTTGAGAATTCATCATTAAAAGCTTTGTTAGTAGAGCCAAAGATGATATCATCAACATATAGTTGGCATACGAAAAGCTCCCCATTGACCCTCTTAGTAAAAAGAGTGGGATTGATTTGCCCAACTTCAAACCCACGGTCTAACAACAACTCCCTAAGGTGCTCATACCACGCACGTGGGGCTTGTTTAAGGCCATAGAGTGCCTTATGGAGTTTGTAGACATGGTTAGGAAAGTTGAGATCCTCAAACCCCGGGGGTTGCTTAACATACACTTCCTCTTTCAATGGACCATTAAGAAATGCACTCTTAACATCCATTTGTTGCAACTTAAAGTTATGATGAGTGGCATATGCAAGAAGGATACGGATGGACTCAAGGCGAGCCACGGGAGCATAAGTTTCTCCAAAGTCAATTCCTTCCAATTGAGAGAAACCTTGAGCAACCAATCTAGCCTTGTTCCTCACAACAATTCCATGCTCATCTTGCTTGTTCTTGAATATCCACTTTGTGCCAATCACATTGCGGCACTCTCTTGGCTTCTCCACTAACACCCATACATTATTGCGCTTGAAGTTGTTGAGTTCTTCATGCATAGCATCCAACCAATCCGGATCTTCAAGAGATTCAAATACTTTCTTGGGTTCAACCATGGAGATATAGCATGATGAGAGCTAAATTGTGCCAATTGACGCCGGGTTGACACTTTGCTTCTTAAATCTCCAATAACCCTCTCAAGGGTATGACCTTTAAGCTCCAAATCCCTTTCAACTCTTTTCTTGCGACGGGCTTCGATCTCCTCATTTGACCTTGGAGGAGTCACTTGATCATCTTGATCATTTTGGTCCCCATCTTGACCATCAAATTGACCTTGATCATTATTATCTTCATGAGTAGGTTGATCTTGGTCATGTGAAGAATTGGGGGCGGTTGAGATAACCGGAGAGGATGGTGGAGCCCCTTCTTCTTCATGAAGGTCCTTGTCTTGTTCTTCGGTTGGTGCATTAGTTGCTTCCTTGGGAGAGGCTTGTTGAGCTTGTGAAGATGAAGGCTCCACTTGAGTAGAGCATAGTCCTTCTCGGTCCGCCACAAGGTGTCCCTCAATGGGGCGGAAAAATCCCACGCCCATTCTTCCTATGGCTTCTCGAGGTATTTCATCATCTACACCACAAGAAACAACATCTCGCCCCCCTTGGGAGCCGTCATTCTCTTCGAATACCACACTACAAGATTCTTCAACACGTCCGGTGGACTTGTTGAAGACTTTATAAGTGTGGGATTCGGCACCATAACCAACAAAAATACCTTCTATTGCTTTCGGATCAAATTTACCTAAACGAACTCCTTTTCTTTGAAAGAAACACTTACACCCGAAAACCCGGTAGTAGGAGATGTTGGGCTTGCTTCCGGTGAGTATTTCATATGGAGTCTTGTTTAGGCCTTTGCGGAGGAAGAGCCGGTTTGAAGAATGACAAGCCGTAGAGATAACTTCGGACCAAAAGTTGTATGGAGACTTAAACTCCGCCAACATGGACCTAGCCATATCCATAAGAGTCCGGTTCTTCCTTTCGGCTACACCATTTTGTTGAGGGGTGTATGCAGCGGAATATTGATGACGAATCCCCTCATCACTAAGAAATCCATTTAAGGTGTAGTTCTTGAACTCCGAGCCATTGTCACTTCTAATTGCCAAAATAGTTTGCCCATGTTGACGTTCAACTTCCTTGACAAAGTCGATGATGGTTTGTTGAGTCTCACTCTTATGCTTGAAGAAGTAGACCCAAGTATATCTTGAATAGTCATCAACAATCACCAAACAATATTTCTTCCCACCAAGACTTGCATGAGAGGGAGGACCAAAAAGATCCACATGAAGGAGCTCCAAGATCCTCTTGGAAGAAATGATAGTCTTGCTTGGGTGGGGAGAATCATGCATTTTTCCTAGAACGCAAGCCCTGCAAACACGATCTTTGGCAAAAGAAACATTCTCTTTTAGTCCGAGTATGTGGCCACCCTTGTGAAGGCTTTGCAAAGTTCTCATATTGACATGGGCTAGTCGGCGATGCCAAAGCCAACCCACATCGGCCTTTCCAAATAAACACATTGCACTTGTAGTGGTTTTCCCCGAGAAGTCCACCACATACAAGTTATTTTCAATGTGCCCAACGAAAGCGACCTTTAGAGACTTGCTCCACAAGAGTACCACAATTTCATTATCAATGAAGACGGCAAAGCCCATCTTACCAAGTGCACGAACTGAAAGTAAATTGTAACCTAGGGTCTCAACAAGCATGACGTCCACAAGGGAAATATCCGGTGCGACCACCACCTTGCCAAGACCCAATACCTCGGATTGTGACATGTCTCCATAAGTGATGGTTATGTGGTTGTCATTAGGTCTCATCTCCGTCATAATCTCCTTGCTTCCGGTCATATGACTTGTGCATCCACTATCAAGCACCCATTTTGATCCACCGGAAGCATAGTCCTACAAGAGATCATTGCTTGGTTTTAGGTCCCCATTTTTCAGTGGGTCCTCTTTTGTTAGCAACAAGGGTCTTTGGAACCCAAATAGACCAAGCAACATAACCATCATTTGGACCAACATATTTTGCATAAACATCACCATAATAATCACGAAATAAAACATAGTGAGGGTTAGCAATTCCCGCATGATCATCATGAGTGGCTTTGCCACCCACAATAGGATCCTTCTTTGCTTGTGCGGGCTTGGCCTTCTTTTTCTTGTTGTTCTTCTTCTTCTTCTTTGAGACAAAGCCAATCCCCGTTTTATCACCAAATGCCTTTTGCTTACTCAAAAGGTCATTCAAGTTTTTCTCACCTATGGGAATGGAGGACTTGGCAAGCTCATCTTTCAACCTAGCATTTTCTTCAATAACATTTGCATGATCACAAGTAGAAGTAGAAGAACTAGGCACATTATTCTTAGTCAATTGAATTTGAAGTTGTTCATGTGACTTGGTAAGAATAGAGTGTTCACTTTTCAAGGCCTTGTGAGCCTTGTCAAGATCTTCTAAATCCTTAACAAGTATATCATGACCAACACCAAATTCAACTTTTTCCTTTTTAAGCATTTTTACTTTAGCACGAGCATGGTCACGCTCTTTAATGAGTTTGGAAACTACTTCATTATTCGCTTCCTCAATGGAATCGAGCTTCTCTTCAAGAGTTGCTCGTTCCTCTTGCTCTTCTTCAAGAGACTCGGTTAGTGAGGCAATATCTTGAGCATATTCTTTTTCAAGCCTCATTTGTTCATCTAGTTTTTCAAGAGTTTTACCATATTGGCTCAATAGATGTTCAAAGTGAAGCTTGTGAACACCATCTACACTAGACACATAATCATCAAAAGCAACAATTTCTTCCTTTACTTTAAGACTAGCAAGATCATTCAAGGAAGTATCATTTGTCTTAGAGGAAGAGAAAGATGTGGGTGATACCTCGGAAGACTTGGCCATAAGGCACTTGACGTTCTTGACAAGAGAGTCCTCATTGGGGGATTCAAAGAGTGATGTGGAGGAAGTGGAGGTGGTTGCCATTGCGGCCATCTCACTAGTTGTGGTTTCTTCTTCATCACTCTCACTTGCGGAGTACTCTTCTTGAGTCAAGAACACAAACTTCGGTTGTTTCTTCTTTGGTCCACCCTTCTTCACAAATGGCTTCTTGGAAGGTGACTTGGTCTTGCTTTTGAAGATGAGCTTTCCACCATGGTCTTCTCTCTTCTCATAAGGACACTCGGCAACAAAGTGAAATCTATCATTGCAATTGTAGCATGTCCTCACCCTTTGACCATTGTTGTCATTCCTTAGATAGCCACTTGACTTGCTTCTTCTTTGATTATCTTCTTTAGCCTTGTGTGGATCAACCCAAAAGGTTTTTCCATAGAAGGCCATGTGCTCATTGTACTCATGTCTTATGTCCTCAGGACACATCTCAAGCCTTGCTTCAATGCTTGCTTGATGTGGAACCTCTTTCTCAACCACACTAGCTTTTAATGCAAGATTGGAGCTTCTTTGCATTCCTATGGCACGAGCACGAGCATCTTCCGCATTTTGTGCGGAAACCTTGTAGGCTTGAATCTCTTGCATCACTTGATTGGAGGTCATCTCATTGAAGTTGTGCTTTCCTTGAACACTCTTCACATCCGCGGGCTCATATGGAGTGAGAGCAAGAATGTACTTCATCTTGATCCACTCATCATCAATATGGTGAGCACCGAGGTTCTTGAAGGTGGTAGCAATAGCCTTGAGTCTTCTATACATCTCTTGATGATCCTCACCATCCATCATGAAGAAACCCTCCGCTTGATTTGAGAAGGCAATATATCTTGTTTTCTTCATGCTCTCATTGCTAACAAAGACGTCGGAGAGTCCTTGCCAAGCTTCTTTGGCGGTGGAGAAATGTTGGATGTGAGGCAAGTCCTTGGGCCCAACGGCGACTTGAATCATGTGGAGAGCGGTGGCATTGAGTTGACTATTGACCGTCTCTCTTCTTGTCATGTTGGTGGGATCCACGGCCTTGAATCCTTCTTCAACAATCCTCCAAAGCTCAATGCAAGAACTGCGCATATGAGAGATCATTTGATATTGCCATTGACCAAAGTTTAATGCATCAAGCTTAGGCGGATCACCTCTATGGTTAATATGAGGATGAGGAACCGGCGGGTCGGGTGAATACCAATGCGGGTATTCACCTTTCCCGTCGCCCTTGGTGGAAGACTTAGCATCGCCATTTTTGTCGGCACCCTCCTCATCTATCCCCACATTCTCCACTTGTGGAGTAGCGGGTTTTTCCGGAGGTGGAGGAGCATTAGCAGTTTTAGCTTGCATGAGTTGCGCCATCATTTCACGCAACTCACTTATTTGAGATGTCATGGAAGCCATGGATGATTCCAAGGATTTGAACTCACCCATGGAAACTTGACCCGAGCCCTCTGAGCCCTCCTTAGGTGGTGGATCCATACTCTTAGGCGGTTAAGCCCGAAATAAGAGCCGAGGCTCTGATACCAATTGAACGGATCGTATGGGCACCTAGAGGGGGGGTGAATAGGTGCTACTCAAATTTTAATACTTTTTCAATTTAGGCTTGACACAAAGGTAAATTCTCTAGATATGCAACTAAGGTGAATTTACCTATATGTCAACTAGCAAGCTAAACAAGATACAATAAGTAAAGGCAATAAAGGATAGAGGTAACCGAGAGTGGAGCACACGGAGATACGGATGTAGTTCCCGTAGTTCCTTCCTTTTTAGGGGAAGTACGTCTACGTTGGAGGGGTGTGGTTGCCACAAAGGCCTAACCAACGCCACAAAGGCTCACCCTATTCTCCGGTGCAAGCTTTCGCCACAAAGGCCTAGCTCACTTTCCACTAAGGGATTCCTCAAGGCGGAACCGGCCTTTACAATCTTGGGGCACGCATCCACAACCGAATTGGAGGCTCCCAAGCACAACACAATGCTGTCAAACAACAAGTAGCAATATATCAAATACACAAATCAAGGTCTTGGGACACAAGGGAACCCAAGACACAAGGGCCCTCAAGCAAATGAGAGGGGAAATCAAATCGCTTCGGTGAGGATGTAGATGATGGTCTTCTCCTTCGATTCTCCAAAGATCAAGAGCTTTGGTGGGTTGAGGGAGGAGATCTAGTTGATTTGGTGGCTCAAAATAATGGTGTTCTTCTATTTTGGACGAGCTGCTCATTGGGGAAGAAGGTGGGGGTATTTATACCCCCCCAAAAATCAGACCGTTGCCTGCCAGAAAAGTCCGGCTAAAGCCGGCCTCCACACCGGCTATAGCTGGTCTGAAAAATCCGGCCCTGCCGGAAATAGCCGGACAAAAAGCCGGGTTAGTCCAGAGGCGCAGAGCTTCTTCCGAAACAAGCCAGTCCGGCTATAGCCGGTCTGGGGACCGGCTAAAGCCAGCCTTCCTGGCCAACCTTCATATGAAACTTCTCCCAGAGCATATTAGCACCATTTCCTCAATAATTTCCTTTGGGTAATGATAATTATCAAGTGTAACATAGGAAACCCAATATCTTGTGCAAGAACATAATAAAATCCTGCAAAGCATAATCACCACATTAATAGATAATGTATTGTTAACAAACGCCAAAATCAATTAGGCGGGAAATGCTCTTTCAAACGTGATATGTCAAGAAGATCACTATGCGATTTACTCTGGGCATTACAACAAAATACATAGACCGCCATCCAACTGCATCTATGACTAATAATCCACTCTCGGGGATATCATCCGAACACCCCATGAGTATTAAGTTGCTAACAACAGATAATTGCATTAAGCAAAGTGTGTAATGTAAACAAAGCATATGCCCTCGAGCATATGAATGTTGTTTTCTCCCTAGTGGCAACATCACATCTACAACCTTAGAGGTTTCTGTCACTCCCCCAGATTAAATAGAGGCATGAACCCAACTATCGAGCATAAATACCCCCTCTTGAAGTCACTAGCAACTACTCGGCCAAGATAGCTACTAACAACGGAGAGCATGCAAGATCATAAACAACATAGAGATAACATAAGATATATTTCAGTATAGCAACTCAATCATAACACCAATATTCATCGGATCCCAACAAACCAAACATGTAGAATTACATAACGGTGATCTCAATCATGTAGGGCAGCTCATGAGGTCTAAACATGAAGCACATGGTGGAGAGGACAACCATCTAGCTACTGCTATGGACCCATAGTCCAAGGTAGACTACTCACTCATCACTCCGAAGGCAAGCATGGCGATGAAGAAGACCTCCGGTGGCGATTCCCCTCTCCGGCAGGGTGCCGGGAAGAGCATCTGGACCCTCCCGATCTTGGGTCGACGACGGCAGTGGATCGCGATGTGTTTCTAGAAAATTGATCGGGTACTTAGGTTTTTCCCGTTGGGGGGTCTTTATAGGCGAAGGGGCATCGTCAGAAGTGGACCGAGGCAGCCTCACACATAGGGGGCGCGGCCAGGGGCTGGGCCGCGCCGCCCTAGTGTGAGGGCCCCTCGTGGCCCTACTCCATCTCCTCTTCGGTTCTCTGGAAGCTCCGTGAAATATCTGGACAACTGGCTTTGATTTCGTCCAATTCCGAGAATATTTCCTGTGTAACTTTTCTGAAACATAAAAACAGCAGAAAACAGGGAATTGGCACTGTGGCAACTTGTTAATAGGTTAGTTCCGGAAAATGCATAAAAGTGCCACGAAGTGTAACGAAACATTAGGCAAATGGTGTAAAAACAAGCATGAAGCATCAAAAATTATGGATACGTTGGAGACGTATCACTCATCTCGTCCACGATGCACACTGTGGTGCTCCTGTGCTAGACCTGCAACACGAGGAAGCCTGGGGTAATGCATTGGGCATGGTGGTGGCCTCCTCCTCCGTTAGAGGTGGTCGGCTGGCTGGATGTGGATCTCTAGATCCCATATCTAGTACCAGCAGCGAGTTGGGGAGGCACGGTTGTCGGTGAAAACCGGGCTCCGACTCCAGTCGAGGCAAGCGATGGCGATGTACGGACATTGTTACTTTGTTGAAGGCATATGCAGTCAGTGTCTTCTCACTCATGATTTTGGTACCCTGGATTGGACGATGGCGGCGTTTTTGGCGTTGCTCTCTCTCAAGGGGCATTATTTTAGGAGCAGTAGCTGGATGGAGGTGGCAAGAGGTGGATGGGTGTGTGCCTACCTCATCGACGTCACTGAGTATCTAGAGCATGGTGCACGGGGATCTCTATGTCTGACAGGACTTGATGGTCTCGTGCAGGGCAGTGGAGCTGTCTAGTGCCGTGGTGGTATAGACGATAGGTCTGGCAAGGTCAACACCTAGATCCCTGTCCTAAAGATGGTCTACGGTACATGGTGGCCGCGATTTATGGAATGTGTGCAGTGGTGCATGCTGAAGGTCTGCCAGACTAGTTTGTACTCCTGGTTCAATGTTGGGTGGCTTGGTAAGACCTCTAGTTTATAGGTGTTGCGCCAGCTGTCGCGTGTGTGTTGGCTTCAGGTTAATCTTTGTATTCTCCTTGTAAGGTTTTTTAAATAATTGTAACAAAAAAGTTTGTGTGCATTATTTTGATGCAGAGGCTAGTGGTAGAACCTCTATTTTGAAAAAGGGTTTTTTTGTAACCTTTGCATCTGGCCTTTGCACTTTCCCTTCTAGCTTGTTCTCTCTTTTGTAGTGGGTTGCTTTTGTCGGGCCATTCGCAAAAATTCAGTAGTCTCTAGGGAAGTATCACATGATAGTATGATACCACAGTAGCACTCCCCAAAACTCAAATTTACAAGTTTTTAAATAATTCAAAAAAATGTGAGTGTATGCAAGATGTGTGTTTACATTCCCTATAATTTTTATTTTAGAACCGAATTCAAAATACACATAGGGAAAGTAAAACACAAATTTATTGAATAATAACACAAAAAGACAAAGCACAAATATCAATTTATCTTTTTTGTTTCTTCTAGTGTATTTCCAGTTAGGTTATTTATAGGGATTATAAACATAAATCTTTTGAACACTCACATTTTTCCCAAAAAATTAGATATTAATAAATTTATTTTTTGAGCTTGTAATCCACTTTATTAAAAAAATCACATAATAACAATCAGTATGCATTGCAACATTCATAAATCCAGGCGTTACATCAAAGCATAAATTTCATACACTGCTAGGAGCTTCTTTTGCGCATAGGTCTGCAACACAGTATGCAGTTTAATATGTTAAAGCTTGAAGCCCTGGAAGGTACGGCTTAAGGCCTTCAGTTCGTTCAGAATGTGTACACCACCCATCGGAACACTTCTAGATTAACCAACTCCAAGCAATCCACTGTATTCTAGAGAAACTTGTCTTAACACGGCATTCATATCTTTTCTGCATGCCAACAACTCATTAATGAAAGGGTTGTCAACATTGATATGTTAAGCATAGACCATTCAAATTGTGGTGGTATTGGTCGGAAAGTGTTATTGGCACATGGACACTAGTGATCCCTTCACTTTAGATTTTTTAAAATTTTAAAACTTAACATTTCTATGATTTGAAAAATTATGGCTTTAAATATATAGAAAGATATATACAGGAGGAGCATATATAAAAAAGTCTTGTTAAAAAATACTTTATATTTTAGGAAATACAAAAAGACAAATTTCTGGCAAAAAGATATATTATTTTACTACTACTTTACTACTATTTACTATTAAAAATTTATATTTTTTATATTTCCTAAAATATAACATATTTTTAACGAGACTTTTTTACATACACTCCTTCTGTAAATATCTACCTATATATTTTAACGTCATAATTTTTAGAGACATAGAAGTATGAAAATTTTAAAATCTAAAAATTAAAAAAGCACTGGTGCCATATACACTAAATCCCTTCTTGGTAACGTTTATAATCATGTGATATTTTCCATTAACCAAAGCCACGGCAGTACTCTACATTGAAGCAAGCTCTCCTCCAATAATTCATGCCCACGTGAATTACAGAATCCGTAAGGAGCCCTCCGCAAAAACCACCGTAATATTGTAATCCTACACGGTAGCTTACACAACGTTTTTTATACACCCCCTCTATATTTTCCTTTTTTTGTTCCTTCCCTCCTCTTCTCCTCGTCTTCCTTGCGCTAACTCTACTGCTTTAATCCTTCCGCCTCCCACCCGAAGTAGAGGAAGAAAATCCAATCTCATCTCTGTCTGTCCAACCCCCACGACCGAATCAGACGCAGACGGAGCCGGAGTCGTATCTCTGGAGGAGAGTCAGATTTGGAGGTCGCTTCCGTCTGTAGATACGGAAGGAAACCCCGAAAGCTATCTATCCTCTCCCAAATCCGTGTGGGGTTGGTGAACCAGCCGAATTGGGGCAAGATACGTCGATCCCTCTCAGGAGCCCCCCGTCTCTCGCCGGAATTCCGACAAAGCCGCCGTCTTTCGGCCGCACGGATTGGAGATTGGTGCGTGCCGTCGGAGCCGTGAGCAGGAAGGCGGCGGCTCTGTGCTTGGGCGTCCACAGATTGAGGATTTGGTGCTTCGGGTACAGCTGTGTGCTTTCGGTGGTTGCCTTGTTTGGTGGTGTGGTTAGAAGTTCAGATTTAATCTGAAGAAGGGGCGTGAAGCAGACAAGGGAAGGACAAAAAAGAAGTGCAAATTTTGGTGGGGGAACTCGCCGGGAAGATGAGTTCCGGGTCGGCGGTGACCGGGGGCAGCAGCGCCGGTGCGGAGGACGCGTCGGCGGCACCGCTGGGGCAGAGGCTGATGGTGCACGTGGCGGAGAATGGCCACAGCATGGAGTTCGAGTGCGGAGGCGATACGCGAGTTGATGCCATCCAGCGCTCGATCGAGCTTGTCTGCGGCGTCCCGACGACCGACCAGCTCCTCCTCTGCGACAACATCCATCTCAACGGCGCCAACCCCCTCGCCCACTACAATCTCCCCCGCGACGACCGTGAGGTCTTCCTCTACAACAAGGCCCGCCTCTCGGACAACTCACCGCCCCCGGCGCCAGAGTCTATCGACATCCCTGAGCCATCTATTCCCCCACCGCCCCGACCGCAGGACACCCCACTGGAGGTGTCTGCTGACCCGGCCTTGAAGGCGTTGGTCTCTTATGAAATCAGGTTCAGGTATGACTTTCAGGTGGCCAATGCGTTTTATCAATCAAGCGTGGCAAAGTACGAGGTGTGCAGGAGGCTGCTGCGAGAGTGGCAGGTGCAGGAGCGTGCTCTGGACATGGCCAGGAGCAACCTGGAGCAAGCATTCCGGAAGCCCTCGCAGCGGTATTCAAACTTTATGCGGTCCTTCACGCAGCAGCACCGTGGGTATGTCGAGGTGCTATCAAGTTTCGAGAGAGATTGTAAGAGGTTGCGTGCTGTTAGGCTGCATCCGGACCTGCAATGTGAGGGGAGGCGCTGCTTACTGGACCTTATGGATGAGAATATGCTAAGGAAGTTGGCAGATGAGTACTTAAGCTCATATAAGAATTTTGAGGGTATGGTCTCGTCGCTGAAGGTTGACTTTGCGGAGTTGAAGAAGAGGGTGGATAGCTTGTTGAATGCTATGAGCTCGAGTGCATGGAAGGATCTGGAGGCGCTGATAAAGGAGCATCAGAGAGTCATCGGTGACCAGAAGAGCATCATGCAGTCTCTAAGGTTAGACTGAAGCAATGCCCAATTTAACTACTCGTCTCTTTTCTGTGCGAACTCTCTGAAAACTATTATTGACCTCTAGTTAGTGACTACCATGTAGATTGACTTGAATTTGAGTTGCTGGTAATTTTGTTATTGAACTACTTAGGGAACACCGGAATATGATTTAGCATGTTGGAATAAACAATGAAGCCATTGTGTCTTAAAATATGATGGTTTTACCAAAAATGCTGCTGATTTCTCAGTTATGAATTGCTTTAGTGATATGTTATCTGTATAACCAACGAGATCAGCACTTATGTCTTATTGTTGGGTTATGGAGATATGCTATCTGGTTTTTGTATGTTATGGGCTGATGATGCCACACAAGAGTTTCTTATCCTCGGACTTAATTTATCTGGTAACTATTGTTATGTTTATTATATCCTTCTGTTGTGCCATAATCCTGAGAACTCTCATTTCTGCAGTAAAGATGTGGATACATCAAAGAAGCTTGTTGATGACTGCTCAAGGAGCCAACTGTCCGATTCTCTCCGGCCTCATGATGCAGTTTCAGCAGTTGGTCGTATCTATGAGGTACATGAAAAGGATAACTTGCCCAGTGTACGGAAGTTTGATCGCATGCTTACAAACTTGCTTCAGAAATGCAAGGCCAAGAAAAATGAAACAAATACTTTGGTACATGTTTGTGTGAAAGGGGTCAAATCTGCTCAAACGGCAATCAAGGAGATGATTACAAATCAGTTTATCTTATACGAAGAGGCGATAGATAGTCGTGACAAAGAATATTCTTATCTGAAACTACTCGGTGGTTTGGGTCATGCATACAAGGCTTGTCTTGCTGAGGTAGTGCGAAGAAGACATTCTTTTAAGCTGTATACTGGATTGGCTGGACAGCTTGCTGAAAAACTAGCAGTAGAGCGTGAAGCAGAGATAAGGAGACGAGAGGTTTTCCTTCGGACATGGTGTAAGTACATTGGAGGAGAAATCATGGGTTCCATGGGACTGTTTGGTACTCCTAGCCAGTGTGATGTAAACATTGCGCCGTTTGATTGCAATCTACTTTCAATTGACGTTGATGATTTGGAAAGGCTCGCCCCCCAGTCTTTAGTGGGTTCTGTTCAGAAACCTGAGAGATCACAGCAACATAAGTCTCAATCGAGCGATGCAAGTACCACTGGAAATTTTAGTAACTCTGAACAAAACCATCTGAATACTGATGGTAAGATGGACTTACAGGATTTTTTCGGGGGCTGTGATACTGTTGATATAACAGGCACCAGTATACTAGAAGTGGAAAACGCCAGATTAAAGGCAGAACTTGCTTCTGCAATTGCAGCTCTCTGCACTTTTGGTGCTACACATGAATCTATAGATGAAGGGCAGAATGATAATGTGTTGAGAGATGCAAGAGAAAGAACAGCTCAAGCACTTTCAGCGAAGGATGAGTATGCCAATCAGCTTCAGTTAATGTTGAAGGCGAAGCAGGAGCAGTGCCTGTCCTTTGAGAAGCGTATCCAGGAGCTTGAGGAACAATTAGCGAATCAGTACACAAAGGGGCATATGGTTTCAGGAAGCAAAGGTGCATCTGATTCCCTCCTTTCTACTTTTAAAGGTAATGTTCTTGATGCATCTGGAGGCAGGCAAACCCATCTGCGGGACGAATCAAGTGTTGCCATGGATGAGACATCTTCAACATCTGAACAGCCGTCTAAACAAACAGAAGGTGGAGATGAGAATATGACTGATGTTTCTGGTGCACTGAACTTGCAATTACTCAACTCAGCCGGATGCACTAATCTGGATGCTTCCATGGCAGAATTTTCACGTGATAATGAACTTAAGACTGTCAATATTGATAAGGAAGGGCAAATATTGACTCAGCCCACTACGGCAGATATTTCTTCTGTTGCTGCAGAAGATTCTCTTAGAATCTTAAACTCCAGAGCCAATGAACATCATACGTTGGAGCTTAGGAATAACGAGCTCCTTGTTTTAGAATTGCAAAATACTATAGATAAAAAATCAAAACAGTTGGATGAGGCTGAAGATAAACTTAGTTCTGTCATGGGTGAGGTTAACTCTCTGAAGACAGAACTTGAAAACACCCGAGGTCTTCTTGATGAGTCTCAGGTAAAATCTGCATGATCTAGGATAATATTCACCTGCTTCTTGCAAATTGCAGTAGTCCTTTCATGCTACATAAGGCAACATTAGTTATTTCATATTTTACAAATGTTGATACAGATTAACTGTGCTCACCTGGAGAACTGCTTACATGAGGCAAGAGAAGAGGCTCGTACCAACAAATGCTCTGCTGATAGAAGGGCTGTTGAGTATGATGCTTTGCGGTCATCTGCTCTGAGGATACATGGTCTGTTTGAACGACTAAATAACTGTGTCACTTCACCAGGCATGTCTGGCTTTGCAGACTCTCTGCGATCCTTAGCCCTCTCCATAGCAAGGTATCATGTTGCTCTCTTATGCATTAAGTTATGTGTTCACTGGTCAGTGTGTATATCATTTCAAGCTTATTGTGGTAGACATCTGATTTATCAGCGAGTGAATGGGCTTTCCGTAAAACTGATGACTAATCAACTGAATGGAATGGAAAGACTTCATTGGAAGTGTGTGCAGATTGTAGTATTTTGTCTTGGGTTTTCGTCTGAGAGTGCATAGATAGCTGATGTCTTAGCCAAAGGATTGGCGTGTTTCATATTAAATTTGTTGTGTGAAGGCATTACAAAAGTTTATGTGCTCACAGTGAGAAAATGAGTTGTTGGATTGATAATGTTAGATACCTGGTAGTTAAGAATTTGATTTTAAACTCATGTTAATGCCAGATGCCTGCAGCGAATTATCTGCTTTAGTCAGTTCTTATGTTACCAGTTACTGCCAACTTAAGGGATATTTTTTAAACTCCCTTGGGTTAGATCCCGAAGAGATATCTGAGCGCTGTACTTACTGGCTCCTTTGTAATGGTTTTTTGGTTCTAGTTCTGTAAAGAAGGATGAAGCTGATTCTACCATTCAGTTCCAGCAATGCATCAAGATCCTTGCAGACAAGGTTAGTTTTCTGTCACGGCAGAGTGACGAGCTGGTAGAACGCTATTCAAGGGTGGAAGCAGCGCATGGAATTCTCGTAAGAGAGTTGGAGGAGAAGAAAACACTGATCAACAATCTATACAGCAAACTTCAACTGGAAAAACAGGTATGCATTTTAATTATAGCTTCTTAAATCCAGTAAGATTCAAATATTTTTGCTGGTAGATACTCGTATACACATCAGACAAACCTTGAATTTTATGAAAATAATCAACTGCCCGAAAGTAGTGACATAACATGAGTACCTTGAGACTCATAAACATATTAGTCAAATTAGCATCATCACAAATAGACATGCTGTGGATTGGATTTAAAATGAGAGCTGGTTTATATCTATCTGGGTCAATGTCTTGTAGCGTTATTTTTTTTATAACAATCAAGTAAGTCGTGGCGTATGCTTGAAACTGTTTTGGCAGGCCAGCAAGGAAAAAATATCAGTTGGCCATTTCGATGTCCACGAGCTCGCGGTCTTTGTCCGGAACCCTGCTGGGCACTACGAGGCGATCAACCGAAGCCGTTCCAACTACTTCCTCTCGGAGGAATCGGTGGCCCTATTCACGGAACCACATCTTCCTCGGCAACCCGCCTACATAATCGGTCAGATTGTGCATATTGAGCGACGCGCAGCGAAGCACGTGGACCAGAACGAGGCCTCAACACGCCCTGGTGGGCACCGTCGCTCCACGCCGAACAGCAACCCGTACAGCCTGCCAGCGGGCTGTGAATACTTTGTGGTGACGGTGGCGATGCTACCCGACAACACTAGTCGTTGAACACCTTCCTGATCCTGCCTAGCCATGGCTGCTGAAATGAAGGGAGAAACTCTCAATTGTGTATATGCAGTCACTGTTTGATTTTCTTTATCATGGATTTGCTTATTGTGGCTTTATCTGCCTTTTGATCTACCTTGTACATAATGCGGCTGATTGTAAATATGACTCCGTGACTGATGCTATCGTCTCTGTTCGTTCTAGCAGACTGAATAAGAAATTACTTTCACGTTGTTTCCTTTTCTTACTTCTTTTGCGAGGGAAAGGCGGGACTGCGACGCACGGGCCTGTGTACATTATGAATGTGAATCTGAACTGTGCTTAATTGTCTCTTGAACTTGTTGAGCCTATAGGCACGTATCCTTTGGAATGCCAAAGCCGATCTCACCGTTCGATTGAATCGTAGGTCTGTCACAGATCGCCACGAAACCAAATTGGCGGTATCCTTGTACTTTTTGGAATGCATAACGTCCGTTTCTTCACAACTCTGTCGTATTTTCTTACATTTACTCGTCCATTTCTTTGTGGTTCCGTGTCAACGAGAGGAGGATGTGGATCGCTTCACCAACAACCGTGAATCACCACGGGAGCAAACCAACATGAGCACTCTAGTTGAAATCAATTTCTTATGAGTGCTCACTTTTTTCTTCCTTGAGATGTGTCCACATTTTTCTCTGTCCTCATTATTTGTGAAACAAGGTTACCTGCTGGATTCGTACAGTACCGAATGATGTAAGCATACAAGAACAAACATAAACAAAAGGTATATTGACTCCAAGATTATATCGAAGTTCAAGCCAACATCTTTTCATTTTTTAATCTTAATTTGATTACAACTAAGCTTCACCAACACACGCTCAGTGGTATTACGATGGAGTTTGCAGCCGCCCGGGCATGCCAGGCCTTGGCACCGCCATGATGAAAGTTAGCAGAGCTTTGGTCGTCTTGATCACCACGAAACTAAATTATCGGTCTCCTTGTACGCATAAGTCTTTTTCTTCACAACTTTTTTTCCATACGTGCACATTTGACATTGCCTTTTTTTCGTAAACAAGAGTAGGACGTGGATTTAGCCACCGTTTATCCATAGCTACAATGTGAATAACCATGGCTTCCTCTTTTCGTCGAGTGGAGCGATACAAAAGGAATGCTCCAGCTGAAATAAATTTCTTGGCACGATATGTTCACAAAATTTGTGAAAACATAAGTAGAGATAGAGATCCGGATTTTTACGTGGAAAACCCTTGCGGGAAAAAACCACGGGCGCACGAAGGCGCAAGTTCACTATGATTGAGCAACGTTACAAGCACGAGACGACATGCCGTCTTTAGGTGCGACTAGGGGCAAGTTTCGCTGGCTAGCGTTAAGCCCTAATTTGAAGCACTCTTCAACAGACGGAATACTAACACTAGACTGGACTCGGGCGCTCTCGCCTCCATTTCGTTGCTGTTCTTCACATCGGGGAGGAGGATCACTAGCATCGTCTCTATTGGTTCTTCTTCTTCTTCATCGTGGAGGAGGATCTGGTCTCTTTCCTGGCATGCTTCAAGTTGTTCTTCTTCTTGGTCGGAGAGGATCGGAGGAGCCTCTTCACTTCCGTCGGAGAACCCCATCGGCATCAGCTCGCACCGGTGCACCGGCCGAATTGGGGCAAGAAGATGCACGGTGTCTCGCCGGAGAACCCCATCGGCATCAGTTCCCTTGGAGCACCCCGTGTCTCGCCGGAGCACGGTGACCATTCGCGTGCAGGTGGACGATGTAGTCCATGACTTCGCCGAGCAGCGAGACGTCATCCATTAGCTCGCCGCCAGGCACCTTGGTCCTGTTTCTCACCTTGGTCCTCTTGCTTCTTGTTCTTGGTCGGAGCCTCTTCACGTCCGTCGTCGGAAGCGCGGGTGCACGACACCCGCGCAGTCTTCCTCGATCTTGGCCAAAACGGAGAGCGGCACGAGCGGGAACGTCCAGATGTTAGGGCAGTGATACGCCTGGTGGCACAACGCATCAGCCACCTGATTTCCCTCTCGGTACACATGCTGCACCTCGACTTCATTGAAGCGGCAGAGGAGGTCGATGATGTTGTTGTACATTTCCCACGGAATCCTCGTGTGCGGCGACTCGCCGCGAAGCAGCCGGACGAGCGTGAGGTCGTCGCCCTCGACCACGAGCCGACTGTATCCGCGCTGGAGGGCAAGGTGAAGCCCTCGGATAAGGGCCCTAGCCTCGACCTCGCCCACGCCGGCGTGCGGCGTCGTCTCGGCGAACGCCACCATGCTCCGACCAAAGCAGTCACGGATTATTCCTCCGATGCTGGCGCGTCCTGACCCGTCGTGGTGCACCGAGCCGTCGAAGTTCAGCTTGTACCATCCGTGGCGAGGGCGGCTCCATTGCACGAGGGCAACGATCTCCTGGCTGTAGTTGGCGCTTGCGGCCGACGGCGGCGGCAGGGGAGGCACATACGAGATGACAGGGAGGTTTTGGTGATGGCGAAACGCCGGCGGCAGCGACACGGCAAGGGTTTCCATGGCCGGGGAAAGAGCTTGGGAGGGAGAGGTTAGCTAGGTTTCAGAATTCAGATCTAGGTGCGCGCGGGTGAAAAGCGTATGTATATACCAAATATGGTATGTACACATGGATCGGCGCTCTTATGACACGGTTTTCGGTTCGTGTCCGATTCAGTACACATAGCTTGAGCATCACGCATGCTGCCCATGTCCAATTAATCAATCGGGATTACCGCCGAATTGGGTGATTGGGTCAAGATACGTCGGCTCCTCGTAGCACAGTGACCTGCGAGAGCAGGTGGACGAACGATGTAGTCCATGACTTGGCAGAGCAGCGAGACACCGTCAGGAGCTCGCCGCCCGACACCATCCCCCTCACAGCATTTTCAACGGTCCGACGCATTTTAGCTCCAAATCGCATTTGATTTGAACCGTTTGTGTCGGGTCGCGAACATGAAAGGGGTGTTATCCTCCCCTTTTACTGTTTACATCGGCACTACGCCGGCAGGTCAATGCATTTTTTTAAAATCTGTTTATTCATAAAACATACTATTACATATAGGACGCAAAATAAATACATAAGTAAAAACTGAAAATTTAAAAAGCCCTAGAATTAGGGCTTCCTGCACCGCTGTGCCTACTCGTCGTCGTCGTCGTCTCCGTTGAGGTCGATGTGTGGAGGCGGGTCCTAGGAAATGGTCAGGGTACCATCGGCACCCCTAGGGTTAACGGTACTGGAGCCTATGGCGGCGACTGGGTAGGCGTTTGCAGAGGCGTCTAGCGCTCGGCGTAGCCCCAGGGCCCCCAGTTCACCTGAATGGGAGACGCGTGCGGCGGTGACAACCAGATGCCGTGGCCCCAGCCTGCTTGAGGCTCGGGCTCGGGTGCTGGCGGTGGAGGGGTGGCGGTAGCGGGGCGGCGCGGCTAGTTGACGCGGAGGCGCAGCTCGTGGATGCGGAGGCTTGCAGCTGCGCACCAAGACCAACCCAGTGGCCAAGCTCGAGGAGCTCGTTCCCCTCTATGGCCAGTCGTATGGCCTCCTCCTCTGACAGGTCCGGGGGCTGGTATTCCTCCACCGGGAGCGCCACCTCCTCGGCCTCCTCTTCCTTCGGCGGTGGCGGTACCCAATATGGGACCTGCTATGGCAGGTAAACCGCCGCGGCGTAGTCGTGCTCCTCGTTGCCAGGAGCCCCGATCGGCGCCTCGAGCAGGGCTCGTAGGCAGGGTGATCCCACCACTCCGAGTCCATGGCCAGTGAAGCAGCATTGCAGCCTTTTCCGGTGCAGGCCACTGAATCGGCACAGGAGACGAAGCGGCCTCGATGACATGCGGACACCTGGGTGGAAGGAGAGGATGCGCGCTGGCGCGTCAGTCAGTCCGCGGCAACGCAATCCGCACCCAAAATTGAATCGCGTTTGCGTCACCTCGGACAGTGCGATCAAAATGTGTCGGGCCGTTGAGCTAGAATTTTCAGGACCCCGGTCATTTTCGGTCCAATTTAGACGCTCGTGGCTCGTTTGCGTCGGACCATTGGAGATGCCCTCGGCACCTTGGTCCTTTTGATCACCATCGCCTCCTCTCGCGATCATCTCACAACAGCCCGACACTATCCTCTTGTGGCAGCACCTGCTCGCCATTTTTCTGGAAGCGGTGAAGTTCAGCCGTGCAGGTGCTGCGTTTTGAGCCCCATATGTACGTGTATGGTTTTGAGCGGTCTGCAAATCAGAGACAGAACAGCTGATCCATTGAAGGATTTTCAGTAATATAGGAGAGTGCCAGCTAGAGTAGTCCCCATGGCTTTGTCTCATCATGGTCATGTTTCGCTCCAACACACACGGTTCTCAAAAACATCCATCCACTGTTTAATCTCCTAATAAACTGGTATAGTTCTTATCCAATTTATTTTTCTCTTCAAATAAATTCATAAAAACTGAGCATTTCGTATTTTCTCTTCAACTCTAGCATTGCTATCTATATACATGCTCCAGAAACGAGCAAGTGAATGCTTTAGTGCTTCAAGTCCTTCAGGATCAACCCAACAAACTAAGCCACAGTTTATTGCATCCTACAAATATAATAAGGAGGAACACTATAATTGAGCATTTCGTACCTAAAATTCACCTAGAATTTAACTAGAGATACTCACATTGTGGTGTGCACACGTGAAGAACCGTCGGCCGGTGTTCATCCCTTCAAAAGCAACGGATTTCTCTGAGACGCGACCATGGATGTGGCAGCGAGGGGCATCATTGTTGGCAAGTCTTTGGTACGATGGATCATCAATGGTCTCTGCTTGTGCTTGAATTCCACCTCCAAGTACTACATCAATCAGTCAAATGGGGATTTTCTATTTAAAACCCTAAAATTATACACTACAAAATCAGGGAAAATACTACATTTGACAAAAGGGAACTCAAATCGCCGAGCCACAACTCGTTGTTGTTCCAACTCGGCTTTCCGATGCGCCGGTAGAAATGCAGGGAAGGCAGGACGAAAGAAATTGGCCGGTGGACCAAAATCGCGGATGCTACGATGGCGTGGGAGGCAATTAATGGGGTAGGAAGGCACCGGCACATGAAATGGTCGATGCAGGCGGGCGACGACAACAAGATTACGGGCGATTTTGGGAGCGAGAGACAAGCAGGACGAAGAGGGGGCAAGTGAGGCGGCTAGGTCGCTGGTGAGTGGCACCCTCCTGTCTGATTCCTACTAGTCATGCTTGTCGGCTCCCCTAGACCGACCCCTCCAGGTTGGGGCTGGCGCTGGGTTGCCAGACACAGTTTTGAGACCGGCCCATTGCCAGCATTGACTTGGGTCACCCGGTGAGAGCCCATTTTCACATGGCCACCTGGAAACTCCACTCGGGGTGGGGGTGGGGGTGGATATGCTCTTAGCTATTGCTTCTTCTAAAAATCATTTTTTATAAAACTCTGGTATCGCGACGACCTAGTCCTACTCGTTGCCATCAGGTCCAACAGCGATAACTATTGCAAAAGAATAAAGATAGCAAGGGTGAGTATGAGGGCATACTCAGCAAGAATACATGCAAATGAAAAAAGTAGATGGCACCAGATAAAAAAATAAAAGGATTAGTAGAATGGAAGATGAAATAGTTGCAAAATATATAGGGAGTTTACATGCAAAGAAAATAACTGGCATCACACATAGTAGCAAGCTTCCCAACCTGAGAGTCATAAGGGTGAAAGTTTACACGTCTATGATTTTAAGAGGGCTACTTCGACGTCGATAGTCTTGACCAGCTCCACACAAGTGTATTCAAGCAGTGCCCTTTTACCGGTAAGACCCGACTACCTTGACATATTGATGCTGGTCGCTCCTACAGATCCATCATCGATACTTTCTAGAACAAGGATCATCCTCAGCGGAGAACCCAAATAGTTTCATACTTGAACTATGACCGATACAATATGTTTGTCGTCATGATATCAGAGTTTTATAAACAAGGGTTTTCTATTTTCCTACCCTTTGTTCGTTAGCACCTACTCAGATATTCCTAGCTTTAAAACTTTTCCTCACTTTTTCCCAAGCCATTGTCTAAAACACTCATAAGGGGCGTTGCCATAAGGTCAATGGCAGTGCCGTTAGGATATGCCAACGTGTGGGGCTGCGTAGAGCTGGGACCATGTTTGGCCGCATGATGCGGGCTGTCTCTCTCGCTCAGCTCACAAAATCTAAAAGAAACATTCTTGGGGAAATCCTAGCCTCTTCACGCACTGATAATCCTAGCCATCCATTCTAATGATGTGGCAGCTCGGTGGCCGTTCGTTTTTGAGATCCCGCGATCCTGGCCGTCCGATCGGACTCAGGATCCTGCTCACGTGGTCCGCGCCGTCCATTTTCTGGAGAGCGTTGTGAGACTCCTCTAATCCTACCTCTTCCACTGACATGTGGGCCTGCTTTGCCCGGGTCCCGGCTGTCGGGGACTGAGGGTAACAAACCAGAGTACCTTCTCTCTCTCTCTCTCGTGGCTCTCTCTTTCTAGAAAAAAACCAAAGTAACACTTCCTGTCTCTATCCCGTTCACCTCATTCATTCCCTTTTGCTCAATTTGGTAGCAAATCTAGAGCAGCTTCTGTGTCACCCTTGCTTACCTATGGATAGCTTATAAGTAGCCAAAACAAGTAGCAATTGTGGTACTTTTCCAAATAGGATATCACATCATCAGAATATACCAAACATCTTGAAACAAATGTAGATATACGGTACCCTAGCATATATACATAGGATAACATAGAATTCAACATAAAGGTTCACCACATATGCTGCTTACAGCAGCCAACACACACATAGGGTTCACAACAGTTCAACAAACTTCAACAAAATAAGCCGCTTATGAAGCAGCAGCACACACAGAAAGAGTTCACACATTCATAGAGGTGGTAGACGCCCTTTCCTCATATCCCTCCTCTGGTTCGTGAATCGTGCTCCCCAGCCCTTTATCTTCTTCCTCTTGACAGGATTCGGAGGCGGCACAACACCCTATTTGATAGCAAGGATACACATCTTTCTCAGGAAAACTTTGAAAGCTGTGTGCTTAGCCATGAACGTGGGAACATGCACGTCTTCTCCAACATGGACACGTCCTAAGCCAAGAGATTCAGTGTGCATCAACTTGCTGTTGAAGTCAGTACCAATTCGCCTCGTGCAAAAGGGGCAGCTGAACTTGTCCTCCACCTAGTAGCCGTGGTAGTGTCCCCATTGAAGCTTGGACATGATGAACCTATTCTTCTTATCACAAGACTCCTCGTCCCTATCAACATCTTCATCCTTCTCCTGTTAAATAGAAAAAGTATGAGAATTTATGATACATCTAACAATGCTTGCATAAAATCATGCCCGATATGAATCATTACTAAATACAACAATTAGCACGGCCAGATCATTTAGCAAACTGAGATAATCATTACTAAATGAGTTGTTAGCATAGAACCACGACTTTTCAGATCAAATTTCAAAAAACCACGACTTTACGTTTGAATCGCAAAACCACGACATTTTTTGAAAATGTTCGCAATTCACACTGATTGCGAATTGATCACGAATCTGACAGGTCGGGCCCTCCTGTAAATGCTGAGTTGGCAAAAAAAGTTGTATACATACCGAGGTGGATAGGGGCCCACATGTCAGCACATTAAACAATCAAATTATATAATTAAAAAATAAGTCAACATCCCCCACCCTCATCCCTACCACCGCCGGCGAGATTTCTGGCCACCCCGCCGCCGGCCACCGCCAGAGATCGCCGCCCAGCGCCGGCCCCGAGCTCGCCGCGCCACGCCCAGCGCCGGTCCTGAGCTTGCCGCCCCGTGCCCGCACCGAGCTTGCCGGGCAGCACCTGCGTCGGCCTGAGCTCGCCGCACCTGCCCCCTGGCCGGAGCTCGTCGTGCCAGTCAATGATGCCCCTCGCTGCCACATCCATGGTCTACAAGCTAGAGATCATTGATGATCCATCGTACCAAAGACTTGCCGACAATGATGCCCCTCGCTGCCACATCCATGGTCGCGTCCCAGAGAAATCCGTTGCTTTTGAAGGGATGAACACCAGCTGATGGTTCTTCACGTGTGCACAACACAATGTGAGTATCTCTAGTTAAATTCTAGGTGAATTTTAGGTACGAAATTCTCAATTATAGTGTTCCTCCTTATTATATTTGTAGGATGCAATAAACTGTGGCTTAGTTTGTTGGGTTGATCTTGAAGGACTTGAAGCACTAAAACATTCACTTGCTCGTTTCTGGAGCATGTATATAGATAGGAAAGCTAGAGTTGAAGAGAAAATACGAAATGCTCAGTTTTTATGAATTTATTTGAAGAGAAAAATAAATTGGATAAGAACTATACCAGTTTATTAGGAGATTAAACAGTGGATGGATGTTTTTGAGAACCGTGTGTGTTGGAGCGAAACATGACCATGATGAGACAAAGCCATGGGGACTACTCTAGCTGGCACTCTCCTATATTACTGAAAATCCTTCAATGGATCAGCTGTTCTGTCTCTGATTTGCAGACCGCTCAAAACCATACACGTACATATGGGGCTCAAAACGCAGCACCTGCACGGCTGAACTTCACCGCTTCCAGAAAAATGGCGAGCAGGTGCTGCCACAAGAGGATAGTGTCGGGCTGTTGTGAGATGATCGCGAGAGGAGGCGATGGTGATCAAGAGGACCAAGGTGCCGAGGGCATCTCCAATGGTCCGACGCAAACGAGCCACGAGCGTCTAAATTGGACCGAAAATGACCGGGGTCCTGAAAATTCTGGCTCAGCGGCCCGACACATTTTGACCGCGCTGTCCGAGGTGACGCAAACGCGATCCAATTTTGGGTGCGGATTGCGTTGCCGCGGACTGACAGACGCGTCAGCGCGCATCCTCTCCTTCCACCCAGGGGTCCGCATGTCATCGAGGCCGCTTCGTCTCCTGTGCCGATTCAGTGGCCTGCACCGGAAAAGGCTGCAATGCCGCTTCACTGGCCATGGACTCGGAGTGGTGGGATCACCCTGCCTACGAGCCCTGCTCGAGGCGCCGATCGAGGCTCCTGGCAAAGAGGAGCACGACTACGCCGCGGCGGTTTACCTGCCATAGCAGGTCCCATATTGGGTACCGCCACCGCCGAAGGAAGAGGAGGCCGAGGAGGTGGCGCTCCCGGTGGAGGAATACCAGCCCCCGGACCTGTCAGAGGAGGAGGCCATACGACTGGCCATAGAGGGGAGCGAGCTCCTCGAGCTTGGCCACTGGGTTGGTCTCGGTGCGCAGCTGCAAGCCTCCGCATCCACGAGTTGCGCCTCCGCGTCAACTAGCCGCGCCGCCCCGCTACCGCCACCCCTCCACCGCCAGCGCCCGAGCCCGAGCCTCAAGCAGGCTGGGGCCACGGCATTTGGTTGTCACCGCCGCACGCGTCTCCCATTCAGGTGAACTGGGGGCCCTGGGGCTACGCCGAGCGCTAGACGCCTCTGCAAACGCTTGCCCAGTCGCCGCCATAGGCTCCAGCGCCGGTAACCCTAGGGGTGCCGATAGTACCCTGACCATTTCCTGGGACCCGCCTCCGCACATCGACCTCAACGGAGACGACGACGACGATGAGTAGGCGCAGCGGTGCAGGAAGCCCTAATTCTAGGGCTTTTTAAATTTTCAGTTTTTACTTATGTATTTATTTTGCATCCTATATGTAATAGTATGTTTTATGAATAAAGAGATTTTTAAAAAAATGCATTGACCTGCTGGCGTAGTGCCGACGTAAATGGTAAAAGGGGAGGATAACACCCCTTTCATGTTCGCGGCCCGACACAAACGGTTCAAATCAAATGCGATTTGGAGCTAAAATGCGTCGGACCGTTGAAAATGCTGTGAGGGGGATGGTGTCGGGCGGCGAGGTCCTGGACGGTGTCTCGCTGCTCTGCCAAGTCATGGACTACATCGTTCGTCCACCTGCTCTCGCAGGTCACTGTGCTACGAGGAGCCGACGTATCTTGAGATTCTTGACCCAATCACCCAATTCGGCGGTAATCCCGATTGATTAATTGGACATGGGCAGCATGCGTGATGCTCAAGCTATGTGTACTGAATCGGACACGAACCGAAAACCGTGTCATAAGAGCGCCGATCCATGTGTACATACCATATTTGGTATATACATACGCTTTTCACCCGCGCGCACCTAGATCTGAATTCTGAAACCTAGCTAACCTCTCCCTCCCAAGCTCTTTCCCCGGCCATGGAAACCCTTGCCGTGTCGCTGCCGCCGGCGTTTCGCCATCACCAAAACCTCCCTGTCATCTCGTATGTGCCTCCCCTGCCGCCGCCGTCGGCCGCAAGCGCCAACTACAGCCAGGAGATCGTTGCCCTCGTGCAATGGAGCCGCCCTCGCCACGGATGGTACAAGCTGAACTTCGACGGCTCGGTGCACCACGACGGGTCAGGACGCGCCAGCATCGGAGGAATAATCCGTGACTGCTTTGGTCGGAGCATGGTGGCGTTCGCCGAGACGACGCCGCACGCCGGCGTGGGCGAGGTCGAGGCTAGGGCCCTTATCCGAGGGCTTCACCTTGCCCTCCAGCGCGGATACAGTCGGCTCGTGGTCGAGGGCGACGACCTCACGCTCGTCCGGCTGCTTCGCGGCGAGTCGCCGCACACGAGGATTCCGTGGGAAATGTACAACAACATCATCGACCTCCTCTGCCGCTTCAATGAAGTCGAGGTGCAGCATGTGTACCGAGAGGGAAATCAGGTGGCTGATGCGTTGTGCCACCAGGCGTATCACTGCCCTAACATCTGGACGTTCCCGCTCGTGCCGCTCTCCGTTTTGGCCAAGATCGAGGAAGACTGCGCGGGTGTCGTGCACCCGCGCTTCCGACGACGGACGTGAAGAGGCTCCGACCAAGAACAAGAAGCAAGAGGACCAAGGTGAGAAACAGGACCAAGGTGCCTGGCGGCGAGCTAATGGATGACGTCTCGCTGCTCGGCGAAGTCATGGACTACATCGTCCACCTGCACGCGAATGGTCACCGTGCTCCGGCGAGACACGGGGTGCTCCAAGGGAACTGATGCCGATGGGGTTCTCCGGCGAGACACCGTGCATCTTCTTGCCCCAATTCGGCCGGTGCACCGGTGCGAGCTGATGCCGATGGGGTTCTCCGACGGAAGTGAAGAGGCTCCTCCGATCCTCTCCGACCAAGAAGAAGAACAACTTGAAGCATGCCAGGAAAGAGACCAGATCCTCCTCCACGATGAAGAAGAAGAAGAACCAATAGAGACGATGCTAGTGATCCTCCTCCCCGATGTGAAGAACAGCAACGAAATGGAGGCGAGAGCGCCCGAGTCCAGTCTAGTGTTAGTATTCCGTCTGTTGAAGAGTGCTTCAAATTAGGGCTTAACGCTAGCCAGCGAAACTTGCCCCTAGTCGCACCTAAAGACGGCATGTCGTCTCGTGCTTGTAACGTTGCTCAATCATAGTGAACTTGTGCCTTCGTGCGCCCGTGGTTTTTTCCCTCAAGGGTTTTCCACGTAAAATTCCGGGTCTTGATCTCTTCTTATGATTTCATAAATTATATACATTTATGGAGCAAGTCAAGAGCGTTCTTTTGTTTTGCTCCTCTCGACGAAAAGAGAAAGCCATGGTGATTCGCAGTGTAGCTATCGACGAGCGGTGGCTAAATCCACGTCCTACTCTTTGGTTACAAAGAACCGCAAGGTCCAATAATGTGCACGTATGGAAAAAGCTGTAAAGAAACGGACGTATGCGTACAGGTACAGGGGGACCGATAACTTGGCTTTCATGGCGACCGACACGACCAAAGCTGTGCTAACATGAATCAGACTCAACTTTCATCATGGCGAAGCCAAGGCCTGGCGGCTTCCCTGGCTCAGCTGGGAAACTCCATCGTATACTATTGAGCTGCCTAAGGTTTGAAGACTGCTGATTAGTCTGTAAAACTATTGGTGCCTTCTTGAGTTAAAGCTGTAGTTTCCAACGACTGGCACCGGGTCAGAGATGCGTGTCCATGTATGGGTAAACCCTTAAGGCCAAGACTTAAGAGAAACCTCGATGCGCCGAGTCAAGTTGTAATCAAATTAAGATAAGAAATGAAAATATGTTGGCTTGAATTTGGATATAATTTTGGAGTCACCTTTTGTATTTGTTTGTTCTTGTATGCTTGGCAGTCCTCTTCAGAGATGCGTGTACCAAATGTACGAATCCAACAGGTTGCCATCTTGTTCCACAAATAATGTGGACATATCTCAAGAAAAGAAGGGGGCATTCATATGATCAAGCGTGCCAATAAGTTGATTTCAACTAGAGTGTTCCTGTTGTTTTGCTTCCGTGGTGATTCACGGTTGAAGCTATGGTGGAGCGATCCACGTCCTCCTCTCGTTGACACAGAGCCACAAAGAAATGGACGAGTAAATGTACAAGATACGGCAGAGTTGTGAAGAAACGGACGTATGCATTCCAAAAATTACAAAGATACCGCCAATTTGGTTAATTTCGTGGCGATCCTGACATAGGTACCACGAACGGCTAGTTCGGCTTGGCATTCCAAAGGATACATGCCTATAGGCTCAACAAGTTCAAGACTCAAAAGACAATTAAGCGCAGTTCATATTCACATTCATAATGTACACAGGCGCAGTATACTCTTATTCAGTCTGCTAGAACGAAAGGAGACGATAGCATCAGCCACGGAGTCATATTTACAATCAGCCAGACATTATGAAGCTATAGCAAAGGCAGATGAAGCCACAATAAGCAAATCCACATTGACTGCATATATAGCATGACTAGTGTACTAGCAAAGTTAATGAATAAAATGTCCTTTGTCTTAGCTCTGTAAATCTGCTCTATTTAAGCCTTACATGTTTATATTCGTCTGCTTATAAACATGGGACGGTTGTCGCAACTAGGTGAGTCGTCTAGGCGCGACAGGTTGGGTTCAACTAGGTCAGTCGTCACTCGTCAGTAATACTCGCTCGCATGTACTACCTATGATGTATTAGACGCATTTCATGTGTAGGTTCGCTCATTTTAGAAAAGATTGCGACAATCGTTTGGAACGGGAAGAGTAGCTAGCAAAAAGTTACTACATGAATTTGTATCAAAAAAAGTGTTTAATATTACGAGAAAACCAAAGAATTGTAAAAGGAGGTGCGAGTGGATATAGAATTTCCTCCTTCAATACTTAGGAAAAATCTGAAGGATTCAAATCTACGAATCAAACAGCGTACGAACTCCTATGAATCAAAAGACCACTAATCATGCGTTTTTGCTATTCAATCAAAGCGGACTCTAATCCTGCATTTTTCCTAATCCCGAGTTCTAAGAATACTGTGAATCAAAGAGGCCCTAAGCAACCTTATCATCGCATATCCACAAACTGCAACTGACGTCATCCAAGTTCATTAGCTGCAGTCCATGGCCACAGTGGCAGCAGTTCATCCACTGATGCCACTCCAGAAATGCAGTTGATATTCGATGTTTGACAATGCTACTTCTGTTCTTGAAAATACAAAATAGTTCACTATGAAGCATCGCCTCAGTCCTCAAAGTTGCCTCCACCCCCCCACACACACAACAAACAGGTTCTTAAAGACGTGGAGCGCCATGATTATCGGTTAGACGTTATCAACTGATGCAGCCCAGCTCAAATATTACCTTGCTCTAACACCATGTTCAGCCAAAGGAGTGCACAGGGAGATACTTAAGCTTCAGTCACCTTCCCGTTCTCCTGTCCTTTTCCCGGTCTCTGCTCCTATCGTAGTGATCATCTTTCCCTCGGCCTGAACTTTTTTCACGTGCCCTGTCTCTTCGAACATCACTGCCATGCAGTCTTCCTCTATTGCGATTGTACTCTCGATCTCTATCCACTGATGACTTCCTTGAAGGACTATGGCTCCTAGTTGGGCTGTGAGGCCGCTTCCTGGAAGAACCACGTGCATCATTGGTCCTTTCTTTCCGCTCCAGTGATATTCTCTCTGGAAAACAGAATAACTGTCCTTAAAAGATACACCAGAAAGCTATAGCATGGTTTTAGCAGATGAATTGTTAAGCAAAGCTACAAAATAATATCAAAGATGAATGTGCGAGAGAAGCCCAAAATGGGAATGGGCGCTAGGGTTATGAACTTATAATCATGGAATCGACTCGATCATCAGATTATAAGTTCATTCCATACCGGACCAGACCGTGCACAGGGTATTCCCTTTCTTACATACCAGAAGACTGCTTGTTGTTTGCACCATCTATTGAAGATAACCCATATTCAGACTGAAGACGCCTACGGTAGCTGGCGACCTTCCCCTCAATCTCCTCCGTGTTCTGCAAACCCTTCTCCTCAAGAGATTCACGGTACTGCATTACAGCAATCTCAACCTGTCTCAGTTTCTGCCTGCAGATCAGAAGGTGTTACAAACTATAAGTACAGAAAATTAAAAACACACAATAGAACAGCGACATGCTTAAGCGTTTTGTGCAGGGCGCGTGGGGGGGGGGGGGTACCTATGCTCTTCATCAACAATTGTATCTGGATGATGAATTACATGGTCTGTACTAATTTCTGTTGTGTCAGCTTTCCCAGGATCACCAGCATTATCACTTCCTGATGAATAGCTTAATCCCAATCCCTGGCCATCCTTACTATCCTCATTGTCATCATTATGGTCTTCTCGGTTCCATTTGGAAGCTGGCAAAATGGGATCAGCTTTCTGTTTCTTACTTGGAACTTGTTCAGGTTCAGCAGATGCACAATCTCTAGAGCGTCTTTGTCCTGTTTCCATACCATAACGAGAGAGCCCCAGCATGTCTGATTCAGCCTTACCAGTACCTTCTCCAAGTTTTGAAGCACTAGGAGTATTGAAACCAAGATCCTCTCTTCCAGTTATGTGAGGATCTCCTTGTACATATTTCATGTGAACGTCTCTCTGATATACTTGCTCCTTCTCAGCCTCCTCCAAGCTGAGCAACCTGGCAACCATCATCTCTTTACCACCGCAAAGTGAGAGGCCATTATGTCTACAACGGCGTTCGATTTCAGTAAATGGAAGCCCTAACAGCTCCTTTGTCGCAGCTGCCTTTCCTGTCGCCAGGGCACCATCTTCATCAAGCCTAAATCCATTCCTATCATCCTCAGAGCTAGTTTTCTTTTCGATTTCAGGTGCATCACCACATAGAGAGTGAAACAAGGTGACCCCAGAGTTGCCTGATCTAAGAAAGGTAGCTTTCAGCCCATTCAAATATGCATCGGAAAACAGGAACCAGTCAGCCCATACTTGTAGAACTTTCAGCACCCTCTCCTGCAGAAAAGTAATATAATGCATGCATTACTTAAGAGCATCAAAGAAAAACAGTAAAACTCTTACTACTCAACAAATATAGCAACAATTACCTTCAGAGCTTCAGCAGTGATCCTTCCTGTGATACTGCGATACAAGTCATTGAAGCTCTCCATGACATCAGGTATAGCAGCCTCAAATTTGGTTCGAAATGCAGAGGCATTCTTCACGGGAGCACTACTATTATGAAGGATGTCAGATACTAGCATAAGCCGCGCAACCTTGGTTGGGATAGGTGTCTCCTTGAGTGTCAAAGATTCTGCAAGAACCTCAACAATCTATACCAAGACAAAGAATTAATGTGTTTTCATGCAATATTAAATACAAAATATAATTAAAGTATACAACAATATAAAGTAGGTCTCTGAAAGAAATATGGCAAGCAAGCAAGCAATATAACATGTACAGTCATATAAACAACCAAATGGTCTTGTAGGCAAAAATACATGTACTCGAAATACCACTCTATATGTTGCATTGTTTAATTTACATTAGTTCTCAGAAAAAGCATATGTTTCAAACAACAGTTCATGCAAAGTATAACCACTGAATCCCTTCGGTCCACAACTTCAAGGTTTAACTCATGATGATCAAGGCATTAGCTGACCTCAGAGCATATCATAGAATTTCCATGTGTAATATTTGAGAAAGGAAGGGAAATAACAGGACGAAAAATCATATTCTTAAGTTAAGAGACAAAAAGATAAATAGAAAATTTAGCTGATTAGGTCAAATGGACAAAGTAGGCATTACCTCTCCAGCGGCATCAGCATTATCCAATGCAAATCCCATAGCCGCCTTTATCTGACTTCTCTCCAATGTCAATGCACGTAGCATGTCCTCAAATTCATCACGCTGTGTATCAGTCAATGTACGTTCCACCTCAACACGCTGGAGGATGAAACACAAATTAATATAGTAAATTGTAATGGACAGAAGAAGTTGCACCATCTTTTAAAAGACCGAGTAGCACAGCATCTGCCAAGGTCCAACAAAACCTTACCCTGCTTCTACCAGCTGCGAAAGTAGATTCCTTTTCACGATCAGGGCTTCTGGTGGATGGCAAAGTAGGTGGAACCCATCTAAAATAGCACATTTAATGCAAAACTGTCACCAGAGAGTCAATAAGCACAAGAACAACGCATATAGGAATATCATTGCGCTTTATTACCTTCCATTTCCTGTAATCATGATAAACGGTTCTGTCCGCCATCGTTGTAAAGTGTCGCCCTGCATTCCAATATCATGAGCATAAATATTCAAATCATATCGGTACAGTGATCCACATATAGCTAGCTCATACATGCAATTTGCATAATTGCATATATATGAAATAACATTACTAGAATGCCAAATTTGAGAACAAGGTTAACGGAGTACTCAAAACCTTAAAGGGCACAATTTCATCAAACTAAAAAAATATTTATTTTAATTAATTACTAAGCTCTTCTGTGCAAAACATATACACTTGTAAATGTCATGATGACAAACGACATAATATGCGTCTCTATCGCAACCACAGATAGCACATAAAGCCAGCTTTACTATCACCATGTTGAAGAAATAACAGAAATTTCAGTTGACAGAACATAAATAATCTTCTACTGTTAGATCATAGGAGATAATGCTGAAAATGTAGCATTACCAAAAATAACACATACCTGTGCGAATGAGTATAACCGCCAAACATAGTATGTGTGTTCTTTTGATTTAAGATCAAACAAGAAGCTAAATAATGATTTTCCTCGTCCTCTCTCCATTACAGCTTGTTCAAAAGCACATCCACCATCAAGTACATGCAGAGCCATCGTGTCAATCACATGCCGAAGATGTGAATCCTCTGGTGGAGCGACCATTATATCAGGAACATTTGGAGTAAGGACCTGTCAAATCAAATGGATCCACGGAGCAAAGTTAGAATAATGAAATTTGACTACACCTACAAAAACTTACATACCAACATCCTTACAAAAGCAAAACTTCCTGGATATAATACCTACGCTTATGAGATACTAAAGAACACAAGTCGCAAACGTACATACAAGACAGAAAGGACCGACAAAAGGACCAAATCAGCACCGGTTCCCGATCAGTTACTGGGGGCAACCAGTTTCTCTCAAACAGTTCCAATGTGTATAGGATAGAACACAAAAATTGAATTTGACCCAAGGCATTACTATTCAACAATTCAAATTCACATTTTTCAGACTGGATTCTTTTCCCAGTAGCCACTCGAATATTTATAATTATATTATCCCATGTGGTGAACATATGTAAAAGGACTACAAATAGACATGCCAACTGAGGACAGATTAAAAATATTCCATAAATTAATTTGTATGTGCAACAAGGGAACTTAGAATTCCCTCTTCTATGCTTCATCCAAACACTTGAAGATTTTCTGAAAAAGGAACTTCAATGACTCGCGAATAGTGAACCATCCTATTGTGGCACACACAACACATTCATCATTCAAAAAGTCTCTCGAAGAAAACATGGGAATATGCAATGATAGTATGATACTGCTTTTATTATTATGATGGCCTGAATAGCAAGACCACTACGTAACATGAGAACAAATGCATATGCAAAAAGTCACCAACCAGCTCTGACGTCTGTGGTGTAACAGATGCAACAGGTGGACCTCCAGGACCAGATATGATGACACTACCACCCTGCACAACATAGAAAAGAATGATAATCAAGGACAACTCACAAGGTAACACCAAAAACATGCCATCTACTTAGACCTTCCAGACAACTTATAAGAGTTAGCTGCACACAGAAACTTTGGAATGGAAGAAGCAACCTCCTTGCTTCTGATTGCCATATGTCCTGGAGGAGGAGCAGGCAATGCTTGCGATGGAAGAGCAACCGATTTTCCCCACCCAATCTTCAGCTCATAGTCGTACACAACAACACCTGAGATAAATAATTTCAATAAATTACAAGCAGGAGTTTACAAGTAGTAATTAAGTACAAACAGGATACTATTTCAACCTCCTATGGCTAAAACATGATTGTCACTACATGGAATGGAAATGCACAGTAACCTTGCATTTCATCCTTGGCTGCCTGTCCTTCTGCTCTATTCATGAATGCAACAAACCCACAATGCCTTTGCCTTTTGCGTTCTTCTTCTGTTCGAGGCCACATGATCTTGACGCTCGCAATAGGTCCAAAGCGACCAAATGTCCTCAAAAGAAAATTCTCATCCACCTAACACCATATGGTATATATTGCACGGTTAGGCTAGATGTCTATACACCTAAAATTATGTCTAGACAGAACAAGAACAGCAGGTCAAATCAACCTTAGGAGAGAGATTGCCAACATATAAGTTTGTAGTTTGTGGATCCCCGTCATCAAATGAACCTGGTAACCTCCCAGAGAGATCAAATTCATCTGGTAATTCATCAAACCGGCTAGAGTGCTGCAGGTTAAAGTTTGAAGCATCAGGATAGTAATACCATATACAGGGACAGGATAGTAATACCATATGCAAAAACAGGGACAGGATAAAAAAATTTGAAAAAAGAAATATGGGAAGCGATCACAAACTTATCCTATCAGCTGGAAACCTGTTTAAAAACAGTTTCTCGAAGTTGACAGAGAGGATAGGTTTTCTACATTCTACTCCTTCTGTTCCCTTTTATAAGGCGTTTCAGCATGCCAAAACGTCTTATAAAAGGGAACAGAGGAATTAGTCAACTAAGAGAGTATTTTAGCACACTGAATATAACAATATAATCAAAATTACCATCTGATTTCTTTCATATTATGTCCAGTGGAAAGAACCGAACACACGTAACTAATACCTACCACGGAGGCGTCGCCGTGTCGGCTGCCACGTTCTTGATTACGCTTTTCTCGAAGCTCTTTCTCCAACCTGAGTTCCTCCATGACAGTATCTATTGCCCGTGGCTTCCCTTTTTCCTTTTCCTTTGGTCGCTCATCTTCCTTCTGCATGCCAAGGTAATGATTAACCAAAGAATCATACTGAAAACTGAGGAAATCAAATAGTGTAAGCGTCCCAACCTTTTTCTCTAGCTCTCTCCCAAATGATGGTGGCAAAAAAGATGGAACATACCTGGATAAAAATATGCTATGTATAAGATATGTATTTTATGCTCGTAAGCTAGATTATGATGAATATCATTTGTGCACACCTAGATGTCATGGGGTTACAAGTAACAACAACAGCAAAAGGATGCGAGCAATGGAACCAAAAAAGAACCTAATTCACTCTCTACAGGAATATTTTGGATATTCTTATCGAACTAATGAAACTATTACCTTCCTCTATTTGGTGTCTTTTGTATACAAAATCATGCCAATCTGATATAAACGCAAATTTTATCAATTTTCCACAAGTTTGAAACAATTCTACTTTATAAGAAGTACAGTTAATCTTAAAGCTTACACAATCAGGCCACTGCCTTCAATGATTTACAGATTTAGTGGAAACCATGGAATATTTGTAAATTATTCCAGCACAGGTACATATTAGGAGCAAAGTCAAATGAGTAAAGTTCCAATCTGCATTGTAGTACAAAAAATCTAAGTTTTCACTTTTGAATAAAATAAGAAATTTTCAAAAGTGTCTTTTTTGAGCCAAGCAAAATCATATCAGAATCAGTGAACAGCTAAACGTTCACTGTAACTGACAAATTTCCACAACACAGTAACCAGAAACTGGCCCTAAATATAGATTGTATTTGTTAACTTAATTGGTTGGTTACACAAACTATGAGACTTCCTTCGCAATGCAGCCTACGTAAAGAACATTCACAATAATTCACAATAATGCTGGACCAGCATTATGAGAAAGAACATACCACCTCGTGCAAAACACAGTCAATCTTATATCGTTATATGTTGATCATGACCTAAACATGCAGCACATTTGAATATGCTGATCATTGCATAAAATATGCAAATACTAGTTTTTATAGGAAGTGACAACAGTGTTAGAAACTCAGAATCATTTGATGTATAGTTAGCTGATAAAGGGTCTTAGTAGCAGTAGACTCTGTTGGAGCTGCACCTCGTAACTCCTCTCTTCTATCACATAACACTCACAAGGTAGAAGAACACACAGGACACATGAACACACACAGCTTTTGCAGCACATGCACTTGTGCTATTTTTCTCTTGTTAACACTTCACAGAACAACCAGGTTACAAGCCTATAAGCAGTGCACGTACAAACACTTTGGTCAAGCCAACGGCTGCTTGGTCCATAACTATAGCTCCACTAGCCGGTAATAGATAGCAACTAGCAACAACGTCAAAGGCCACACCATTCGGCTACTCTCCTCGCAGCTGGAGACATGCACAACGTGTGATTACCAGGTCGGCAAGTCCTCATCTAAGCCTATCTATCAGCTAATGATATCCATGCATGCACGTGGTTCACACCCTCTACTAACTAGGCATGCAACTAGTTGACCCAAACCTGCGGCATCAGATGTTAAAAATAGAACTTCGAAGTTGGTTCAAGATTCTAAAGAGTTCAGTCAGCGCCATTGACATTCGAAACTACTTCCACGAAGGATTGATGCATTTGGCAGTTACAGATTTGCACCAAATACGACATTTTGCTGTCAATGTATAATCATCCATACGTGTTTTACAAATTTACAGCTATCTCACAATCAATTGCACTTTGATAGAAGTAACATGGATACCCTCTATATGGTCCATGATTCTACAAAGTAATAACCACATTACTGGTGTACTACCAAAAAAACATAAGTTCCATAACATTAATACATCATCATGACCTTGAGCAGTAAGTCAGCAACAACAAGCTGCTCTGTCAAGAAGGCGCGACTATAGTCAGAACTACAGCGTAAATGCAAGTGCGCTACTGAGTCATGAAACCGTATGTCATCTCTATTCATAAGGCCAGACAAGAATGGTTTTTCTTCAGACCACTCGTAGTTTGAAAGCATTCAGCACTTGGCAACAAACCAAAAAGGTAAATAAACGAATAAATCATGAATCATAATGATGGCGTACAGAAAATTATCATGCATTTAAAAAGCTCTCGTAATTGGTCTCTGAATTCTTAGTTCTGGTTATATTGGCACATGACTGTCTAAATATGTAGCTGTGGTGCCACAGGATACCATCTTCCAGAAATCCAAGTATTTTTTTCCTTTACCTACTGCCCTTCTTTGGAACAGACTCCCTATCTTTGGACTTTCCACCTGTCATTGCCGAATGAGTAAAAAGGACAGCCTCTTGATTAATTGGAGCAATAAAAGAAACAGTGCATATATCCATCATGATTAATACTGAAATTACAATCTGGGAGGCAAGCATGGCAAAGTATAGGAAAAAAGAGACCCCTATGACTAACCTTCAGAATCAGCTCTCAGCTTGGCATTGGGATCAATCACACCCCCTCGTACAAACTTCGAGCCAGATGTGCTTTCACCTTCAAATGACTGGGCAAACTCCAAATACACGCGTGCCGCTTCATCTTCTTCCCTCTTCACGTAGCAAAGCAGTTAATTTCAGATATGAACAAAATATAAGTGCAAAAGATCGCAAGTATCTCAGGAAAAGGCTAAAAGGGATTCAAATCGCTGACCTTCCTCCTCGCCTCTTCTTTCTCCTTATGCCGATTGAACGGAACCTTCTTCGAACTCATCTGGACACTATAGCCTGCAAGGAATCAAGCATCACCAGAGCATCAGAAATCCGTGTAATGCTCCCACCACCCTATATGGCATCGAAATCAAGTCTACACAAGTACACATGAACAAGCGCATGGAAACGCATAAACATGAGAACTAAATTTCATTGCAGACACTCTCCATGCCAAGAGCGACGGCTCCCAGATCCCTGTTAAGGCGCTAAGCCCACAGACCAGCCGCTCGTACAGGAACATAGGCACGCGCAGTGCACCCTACCAACGCCGGGCGCAAATCCTAACTCTCGGGTCCACATCCCTACCTCTCTGAGCGGGGAAACAAGCTGCTGCTAGTACAAACCGGGTCAAATCGACGGGCTAACTGGATGGATTCACGGGATTAACAAGGATACGCACTTGGTTGCTCGCACCAACGGACAAAGGAGCTCCTAGACCTATCCAGGCGAAATAATTTAGGGCTTCCGTACCAGAGAGAGAAGGAGTCGGCCTGGATGGATCTCTCCTGTCTGCTTCGCTCCACGCTAGGATAGTAGCGGTGGCGCCGCTTCGATGGAAAGGAAATCTCGTGCGCTTCTTCTACAGCGCCGGCGAAGAGAGGGTTCGTCGGCCGCCGGAATCGGGAGTCGGACACGACAGGGAAAGAGGGGGTTGGGAGACCGGAGGACCTAGGGCCTAGGGTCTTCCTAGCCACATTTTGTCAAAGCTAAAGTTTGGCTGCCACAGTTTAATTGGTATGTGTTTAATTTTTGCTACACTTTGGCTATTAATATTTTATTTTTAGTATGGTCCATTTGTCATAGAATTATTGTTGTTACCAACTTTTGCCAAAGTTTGGTTTCATATTTTTTTTGCCACACTTTTTGTGGCTGCCACACTTTTATAGCTAGTCACACTTTGGTTTAGCAAAATGTGGCCACGAAGCAAAGAGGCTCCAGTCCTACTCATTAGGGAACGAGGGTCACGCGGAGTATAATGTAAACCAAGTTTTTTTTAAAGCACTGTTTAGTTGTAGAGTAAAATCGCTTTTCCAATAAGGTCACTGACGTGGCGATGTTTGGACCCCACTTGTCACGAGAAGTGGGGTTGTATGGACACGAGCCGCTCCTTTTTTGAGAAAGCCCCCTTAGATTAGCTAGTTTTCACGTATATGTATTGTTCCCATTTAAAAAAGGGCAGTTCAAACTAGTCCTGTTAATGGGTGCAGTAACGGCGGCCCACCTACTTTCCACTTGTGTTCGATACAACTTAAACAGAATTGCGTTCGATACCAGTATGATACACTCCCATTCAGCGGCGTCTGTTTAGCCGTTTACACCCGTCAGCATCGCAGAGATAACAGGCACCGATGCCGCGTATACGTGGATGACTAGACACCACACCCCATGATCCTATCTCTTCCGCACAATAATCTCTCTGCCCCTTGCGCTCGATACCGCCGCCCATTGCGCTCGATGCGCCGCCAATGCCGCTGCCTCCTGGCTCGTTGAGGCAGTGCACGACCTCTTCCCTCCCGATTTTCCTCTCCCTTGAGCTCTCCCCGATGCGATCTGGTGCTCGATCTCGTGCCCGTACGCCGCCATCGCCATGGATTCCACCGAGAGAAGATACCTAGGCTTCACCTCCCCTCTTCTGTCAATGATCCCGCTCCGTGCCCGTGCCTTCCTACTACCACGCTGCCCCTGCCGCCGCTGAACCTCTCTGCTCCTCCGTGGCTATAGAGGACGATGGTGCCACGCTCTGCAGGTTAGGATGTCGCGTGCCCGTGGCTGGCTACTCCAGCACCGCCTCTGCCGCCACTCTGCTCCGACCTGGCTACAGGAGAACGTTCAAGAGGCCACCGCGCGGAGAGAACATCCATGGCGGAAGGCTGGAGGAGGACGATAATCTGATGCAGCAAGATGCTAGCGGCCGCATGGTCAGCAGCGATACACGCTGGTGTTGCCCTAGATCATTGTCCTGTGGTAGGCGACGTTCTGGCTCAGCATGACGCTTCTCACAGGTTGGAGTTGTCTGCGCTGGCTCCACGTTGTCGGCCTGATGGAGCTCGTGCTCCAACATATGTTGGAATTATGCCCTAGAGGCAATAATAAAGATGTTATTATTATAATTCTTGTTCATGATAATGTTTATATTCCATGCTAGAATTGTATTAAGCGGAAACTTTAATACTTGTGTGGTTTATGAACAACACCGTGTCCCTAGTACGCCTCTATGGACTAGCTCATTGATTAATGATGGTTAAGGTTTCCTAACCATAGACATGAGTTGTCAATTAATAATGAGATCATATCATTAGGAGAATGATATGATGGACAGACCCAAATAAAGCAGAGCAATTAGATCGTGTCATCGTGTTCATCTTTGCGAAGCTTTTTCTATGTCATGTATTGTATTCCTTAGACCATGAGATAATACAACTCCCTAGTATCGGAAGAAAGCTTTGAAGTCATCAAACGTCATCCTATGTGAGGGTGATAATAAAGGTGTCTCTCAGGTGATCGGAAAGTACTTGTTGGGTTGTATGTATCGAGATGGAATTTGTCCCTCCCAAGTCGGAGAGATATACTTCGGGCCCACTCGGTAATCGATATCAACACCGCTTGCAAGCATGTGGTTAAGGAGTTAATCACAAAGTGATATCGGATTATGGAACGAGTAAAGTACTTGCTGTGAACGAGATTGAACTAGGTATGGCGATACCGACGATCAAATCTCGGGCGAGTAAAATATCGTGTGACGAAGGGAATACATATACGGGATTAATTGAATCCTGACATCGTGGTTCATTCGATATGATCATCGATGAATATGTGGGAGTCAATATGGGTTTCCAGATCCCGCTGTTGATTATTGATAGAAGATCATGTCTATATATTCTCGAACCCGTAGGGTCACACACTTAACGTGTATCGATGCTAGGATAGAATGGATAATTGGTTTATGAGTTTTAGTTCGGAGTCTCGGATGAGATCCAGGACGTCACGAGAGGTTCCGGAATGGTCCGGAGAATAAGATTCATATAAAGGAAAGCAGTTTTTGGATTCCGGAAAGGTTTCAGAGTTTATCGGTATTGTACCGGAAGGTTCTAGAAGGTTCCGGAGTGGGACCAATGTGGGCCCACTTGACGGAGGCCTGCGTGGGCCTAAGGGGAAGTGCCCTGGCCGCCCTGGGCCAGGCGCACAAGGCCCCTAAGGCCCAGCCGGCCAGCCCAAGGGGAAACCCTAAGGGAGTCTTCAAAGAAGGAAAGGGGGAAAACTTGCCCCCCACTCTTCCTACTCCAAGTCGGCGCCCTAGGGTTTGGGGAGAGGCCAAGCTGGCCGGCCACCCCTCTATATATAGGGGGGCAAGGGCGCAGCCCTCTCTACCCCTTAACCCAAACCCTAGCCGCCAACTGCTGCCCTCCCTCTCTCTCTCTCGCGACTGCGTGTAGGCGAAGCCCTGCCGCAGAAACTCTCCACCATAAGCACCACGCCGTCGTGCTGCTGATCCAATCTATCTCTCCACCATACTTGCTGGACCAAGGAAGGAGGAGACGTCGCTGCACCGCACGTGTGCAACTCTCGGAGGCGCCGCCACTTGCGGCTTAGGATCGGATCGGATCGCGAGGAGGAGACGGCAAGTACGACTACGTCAACCACGTTCTATTGAACGTTTCCGCTGTGCGAATCTTCAAGGGTATGAAGATCTCATCTACCTCTCTCGTTGATTACATCTCCTAGATTAGATCTTGGCTTTCTTGTTCGCATCCGTAGGAAATTTTTTGATTTACTATGCTGCGAATCCCTTCAGTGGTATCAGAGCTAGATCTATGCGTAGATGTGTTTCACGAGTAGAACGCAACATGCTTGTTGCGGGCGTTGATGTTTTCTGTTGCAAACCTCTTGTTGTGTATTTCTTATGGCGCGGTATAGTGAGATCGAAGCGGTCCAGGCCAACTTTACGCGACCGCGTTCGCGAGACCGGCTCCGCACTTGACGTGTGGCTTGTTCCACACATGCGGCTGGTGGGTGCCAGTTTCTCTCACTATAGTAGTCATGGGACTTACATCGGATGTTAGCAACCATAATATCACCGTTGTGGCTTTTCGTATGTAAGAATCGTTCTTAGCTTGCTACTCCCATAAGCCACGTAAAACATGCAACAACAAAGTAGAGGCGTCTAACTTGTTTTTGCAGGGAGTGTTTTGTGATATGGTATGGCCCAAGACATGACGAGTATGAATTGAGTTGTATGCAATGATCATGTTTTGTAATCTTTCACGACTTGCATGTCGATGAGTTCACAACCGGCAGGAGCCATATGGTTGTCTTTATAATTATGTATGACCTGCGTGTCAACTTCTTATACGCCATGTAATAGCTTTACTTTATCGCTAAGTAGTTAGCAATAGTTGTAGTTGCTATTCGTGGTGGAGGCAATCATGGTGGAGTGATGGAGATCATGCCGGCGCGCACAAGATGGAGATCATGGCGCGGAGATTGGCTATACCATGTCACATAAAATTATATGCATGTGATGTTTATCCTTTTATGTATCTTATTATGCTTAGATCGCGACGGTAGCATTATAAGATGATTCCTCACTTAAAGATCAAGATAAAATTGTGTTCTCCCCTCGTATGCGCCATTGCGAAAGATCGTCGTTTTCAAGCACCTCGTGATGATCGGGTGCTATAAACTCTACGTTCACATACAACGAGTGCAAGCCAGTTTTGCACACGCGGAAAATACTTGGGTTTGACTTGACGAGCCTAGCATGTACAGACATGGCCTCGGAACACATGAACCGAAAGGTTAATCATGAGTCATATGAATGATATGATCGACACTGAGTTGTCCACCATTGAAACCACATATCTTCTCGTGAAGATCGGATTAGGTGTGGTGAATTTGGATCGTGTTCACTAAACAACTTGAGGGATGTTGAATTTAGTGGGAGTTCATCTAGTAATTTGATTAAGTTGAACTAGTTATCATGAACATAGTCTAAAAATTGTACTTGCAATGTTGTAGATCAAATGGCTAAGTCCAACTTCAACTTCAACGTGTTTGCTGAGAAAGAAAAGCTTAAGAACAATGGGTCTAACTTCACCAACTGGTTCCGCAATCTGAGAATCATACTCGCTGGCGGACAAAAAGCCTATGTACTTGACAAAGCGCTAGGTGACACCCCTGCTGCAACTGCGAAAACTGAAGAACTTGCTGACTTCAATGCTCGTAGAGATGATTGTGATGTGATTATGAGTACCATGCTGTTTTCTATGGAACCGGAACTTCAAAATCGTTTTGAGAAGTACCGCGGGCCTTATGAGATACTTGAGGAACTGAAAACCATGTTTCAGACTCAAGCCCGTTCTGAGAGATATGAGATCTCTGAGAAGTTCTTTAACTGCAAGATGGAGGAAGGGAGTTCCGTTAGTGAGCACGCCATTAAGATGTCGGGCTACACTCAACGCCTTGAGCAACTGGACTGCAAGATTCCAGAGGAGCTCAAGATTGACAGAGTTCTGCAATCACTCCCTCCTAGCTACAAAGGTTTTGTAGTTACTCATAATCAAATTGGTTCCACTGATACGATCACTGAGCTCTTCGCTAAGCTGAAAGCTGCGGAGGTGGATATCAAGAAAGACAATCATGTGTTGATGGTCAACAAGACCACTAGCTTTAAGAAAGCTATGGGAGCCAAGGGATCCTTCAAGAAAGGCAGCGGCAAGCGTGTTGCTCCTGTTGAGAAGAAGCTCAAGTATGGACCTAAGCCGGACACTGAGTGCTTCTATTGCAAGGTCAAGGGTCACTGGAAGCGAAACTGTCCGAAGTACTTAGCGGACAAGAAGGCTGGCACCATCAAAGGTATATTTGATATACATGTTATTGATGTCTACCTTACTAGCGCTCGTTGTAGTGCCTGGGTATATGATACTGGTTCAGTTGCTAATATTTGTAACTCGAAACAGGAGCTACGGAATAGACGGCGGCTAGCAAGGGATGAGGTGACGATGCGCGTTGGCAATGGATCAAAAGTTGATGTGATGGCCGTCGGCACGCTCTCCTTAGTTTTACCTTCGGGATTAGTTTTAAACCTTAATAAGTGTTATTATGTGCCTGCGTTGAGCATGAACAT
Organism: Dactylis glomerata; assembly: GCA_007115705.1. Lineage (NCBI taxonomy): Eukaryota > Viridiplantae > Streptophyta > Magnoliopsida > Poales > Poaceae > Dactylis > Dactylis glomerata. Next base: position 1,975,123 of record QXEO01000155.1, on the reverse strand, counting down.
TATATCTGGATCGTGTTTATTGCAAGACGGTTATTCATTTAAATCTGAGAATAATGGTTGTTCTATTTATATGAATAACATCTTTTATGGTCATGCACCTGTTGTGAATGGTTTATTTCTTCTGAATCTCGAAAGCAATGAAACACACATCCATAACATTGAGGCTAAAAGATGCAAAGTAGATAGTGATAATCCAACTTATTTGTGGCACTGCCGTCTAGGTCATATTGGTGTAAAACGCATGAAGAAACTCCATTCTGATGGACTTTTAGAGTCTCTTGATTTTGAATCATTTGACACGTGCGAACCATGCCTCATGGGCAAGATGATCAAAACCCCGTTCTCCGGAATAATGGAGCGAGCAATGGACTTATTGGAAATCATACATACCGATGTGTGCGGACCAATGAGTATTTCGACGCGCGGTGGATATCGCTATTTTCTCACTTTTACTGATGACTTAAGTAGATATGGGTATATCTATTTAATGAAACATAAATCTGAAACATTTGAAAAGTTCAAAGAATTTCAGAACGAAGTGGAAAACCATCGTAACAGGAAAATTAAATTTCTGCGATCCGATCGTGGAGGTGAGTATTTGAGTTATGATTTTCTCACGCATCTTAAAGCAAGCGGAATTGTTTCGCAACTCACGCCACCCGGAACACCACAGCGCAATGGTGTGTCTGAACGCCGGAATCGAACTCTATTAGATATGGTGCGATCAATGATGTCTCTTACAGATTTGCCATTATCATTTTGGGGTTATGCATTAGAAACCGCTGCATTCACTTTAAATAGGGCACCATCTAAATCCGTTGAGACGACACCGTATGAACTATGGTTTGGTGCTAAACCTAAGTTGTCGTTTCTTAAAGTTTGGGGATGCGAAGCTTACGTCAAGAAGTTGATGCCGGACAAGCTCGAACCCAAAGCGGAGAAATGCGTCTTCATAGGATACCCTAAGGAAACGATTGGGTATACCTTCTACCACAGATCCGAAGGCAAAGTGTTTGTTGCTAAGAACGGATCATTTCTTGAGAAGGAGTTTCTCTCGAAAGAAGTGAGTGGAAGGAAGGTAGAGCTAGACGAGGTTATTGAACCTTCTCTCGAGTTGGAGAGTAGCGCAGCACCAGAAATTGTTCCGGCGCCGCCTGCATCAACAAGAGAGGAAGCTAATGATAAAGATCATGAAACTTCGAACGATGCTACTACTGAACTTCGCAGGTCGACAAGGTCACGTGCCACTCCTGAATGGTATGGCAACCCTGTCTTAACCGTCTTGTTGTTAGACAACAGCGAACCTGCGAACTATGAGGAAGCAATGATGAGCCCAGACTCTGAGAAATGGCTAGAAGCCATGAAATCCGAATTGGGATCCATGAGCGAAAACCAAGTGTGGACTTTGGTAGACCCTCCTAGCGACCGTAAGGCCGTTGAATGCAAATGGATTTTCAAGAAGAAAACGGACGCGGATGGTAATGTTACTGTCTATAAAGCTCAGCTTGTCGCAAAAGGTTTTCGGCAAGTTCAAGGTGTTGACTACGATGAGACTTTCTCTCCCGTAGCGATGTTTAAGTCTATTCGGATTTTATTAGCAATTGCTGCATTTCATGATTATGAAATATGGCAGATGGATGTCAAGACTGCGTTCCTCAATGGCAACATTGATGAAGAGTTGTATATGATGCAGCCCGAAGGTTTTGTCGATCCTAAGGATGCTAATAAGGTGTGCAAACTTCAGCGTTCCATTTATGGACTGAAGCAAGCATCTCGGAGTTGGAACCTTCGTTTTGATCAAGTGATCAAGAGTTTTGGATTTGTTCCAAATTGCTACGAAGCTTGTATTTACAAGAAAGTGAGTGGGAGCTCGGTGACATTTTTAGTACTATATGTGGATGACATATTGATTATTGGAAATGACATCGGTATGCTTAACGATGTGAAGAGTTATTTGAATAAATGTTTTTCAATGAAAGACCTAGGGGAAGCTGCTTATATATATTAGGCATCAAAATCTATAGAGATAGAGAAAGACGCCTAATAGCTTTAAGCCAAAGTACATATCTGGACAAAGTTCTGAAGAGGTTCAGAATGGATAAAGCAAAGAAAGGTTCATTGCCCATGTTGTCAGGTAAGATATTGAGCAAGGCTCAGTGTCCAGCTACGGTAAAAGATAGAGAAACTATGAGCAAAGTGCCATATGCCTCGGCCATAGGTTATATCATGTATGCCATGCTGTGTACTAGACCGGATGTGTCCAATGCTCTTAGTTTGACGAGCAGATACCAAAGTGATCCAGGAGTGGAACACTGGACAGCCGTAAAGAACATCCTAAAGTATTTAAATAGGACTAAAGAAATGTTCTTGGTCTATGGAGGTGACGAGGAGCTCGTCGTAAAAGGTTACGTCGACGCTAGCTTCGACACCGACCCGGATGATTCTAAATCTCAGACATGATACGTTTATATTTTGAATGGTGGAGCTGTGAGCTGGAGAAGCTGCAAGCAAAGCGTAATCGCGGGATCTACAACAGAAGCGGAATACATGGCTGCTTCAGAAGCATCAAGTGAAGGAGTTTGGATCAGAAACTTCATCACTGAGCTTGGTGTGGTTCCAAATGCCTTGGACCCACTGGAGATATTGTGCGACAACACTGGCGCCATAGCACTGGCTAAGGAACCAAGATATCATCCAAAAAAACCAAGCACATCAACCGCCGTTTCCATATAATTCGAGATTATATAGCAGATGGAGATCTGAAGATTAGCAAAGTACATACAGATCTGAATGTCGCAGATCCATTGACTAAACCTCTTCCACGAGCAAAACATGATCAGCATCTTAATGCCATGGGTGTTAGATTGTTGCCAGATGTAAACTAGATTATTGACTCTAGTGCAAGTGGGAGACTGTTGGAATTATGCCCTAGAGGCAATAATAAAGATGTTATTATTATAATTCTTGTTCATGATAATGTTTATATTCCATGCTAGAATTGTATTAAGCGGAAACTTTAATACTTGTGTGGTTTATGAACAACACCGTGTCCCTAGTACGCCTCTATGGACTAGCTCATTGATTAATGATGGTTAAGGTTTCCTAACCATAGACATAGTTGTCAATTAATAATGAGATCATATCATTAGGAGAATGATATGATGGACAGACCCAAATAAAGCAGAGCAATTAGATCGTGTCATCGTGTTCATCTTTGCGAAGCTTTATCTATGTCATGTATTGTATTCCTTAGACCATGAGATAATACAACTCCCTAGTATCGGAAGAAAGCTTTGAAGTCATCAAACGTCATCCTATGTGAGGGTGATAATAAAGGTGTCTCTCAGGTGATCGGAAAGTACTTGTTGGGTTGTATGTATCGAGATGGAATTTGTCCCTCCCAAGTCGGAGAGATATACTTCGGGCCCACTCGGTAATCGATATCAACACCGCTTGCAAGCATGTGGTTAAGGAGTTAATCACAAAGTGATATCGGATTACGGAACGAGTAAAGTACTTGCTGTGAACGAGATTGAACTAGGTATGGCGATACCGACGATCAAATCTCGGGCGAGTAAAATATCGTGTGACGAAGGGAATACATATACGGGATTAATTGAATCCTGACATCGTGGTTCATTCGATATGATCATCGATGAATATGTGGGAGTCAATATGGGTTTCCAGATCCCGCTGTTGATTATTGATAGAAGATCATGTCTACATATTCTCGAACCCGTAGGGTCACACACTTAACGTGTATCAATGCTAGGATAGAATGGATAATTGGTTTATGAGTTTTAGTTCGGAGTCTCGGATGAGATCCAGGACGTCACGAGAGGTTCCGGAATGGTCCGGAGAATAAGATTCATATAAAGGAAAGCAGTTTTTGGATTCCGGAAAGGTTTCGGAGTTTATCGGTATTGTACCGGAAGGTTCTAGAAGGTTCCGGAGTGGGACCAACGTGGGCCCACTTGACGGAGGCCTGCGTGGGCCTAAGGGGAAGTGCCCTGGCCGCCCTGGGCCAGGCGCACAAGGCCCCTAAGGCCCAGCCGGCCAGCCCAAGGGGAAACCCTAAGGGAGTCTTCAAAGAAGGAAAGGGGGAAAACTTGCCCCCCACTCTTCCTACTCCAAGTCGGCGCCCTAGGGTTTGGGGAGAGGCCAAGCTGGCCGGCCACCCCTCTATATATAGGGGGGCAAGGGCGCAGCCCTCTCTACCCCTTAACCCAAACCCTAGCCGCCAACTGCTGCCCTCCCTCTCTCTCTCGCGACTGCGTGTAGGCGAAGCCCTGCCGCAGAAACTCTCCACCATAAGCACCACGCCGTCGTGCTGCTGATCCAATCTATCTCTCCACCATACTTGCTGGACCAAGGAAGGAGGAGACGTCGCTGCACCGCACGTGTGCAACTCTCGGAGGCGCCGCCACTTGCGGCGTAGGATCGGATCGGATCGCGAGGAGGAGACGGCAAGTACGACTACGTCAACCACGTTCTATTGAACGTTTCCGCTGTGCGAATCTTCAAGGGTATGAAGATCTCATCTACCTCTCTCGTTGATTACATCTCCTAGATTAGATCTTGGCTTTCTTGTTCGCATCCGTAGGAAATTTTTTGATTTACTATGCTGCGAATCCCTTCAACATATGGTAAGGCCCCCAAATTAGCTCAATTTTGAGGCAAAAATCATGGTTTTTTGTTAGGGTTAGGGTTTTGTCGGTGAAATGAATGCGGTCGATTGGAGATATTTGTGTTGAGCATTGGCATTAATATCCTTGTCTTAGGGTTTGGACATGGTTGTTTGCATGGGTTTGGCTAAGGGTTTGTTAGGGTTTTAGTTGAGTTTATTTGGTTGGAGATGATCTTGATGGATATTTTATCTATCTGTTTCCGACATGTCAAAATAGCAATTTGTTTTTTGTAGAATTAATAATGGGGTTACTTTCTTGGCCATGGAAGCAACATGAGTTATGTTGATGGAGCAAGTGTGTGATATGATCATGTTGACTCACTGACATGGTCACCAACTGTGCTGGAGAATCTAGTGGAGGGGATAGGTTATGACATGCAGCGTTGGATGAAGGTGCATTACAGCAACCCAATTTTGACAGTGAGCAGGAATGGCCTTAGAAATCAAATTACAAGGAAGAAAGAGAAAAGTCGGGTCTTCCACACGCATAAAAAACCTCACCAGGTTACTGATGCGGCACGGTGTTGATAATGTAAAGCACCGTCCAGTTGGGAACCCCAAGAGGAAGGTATGATGAATATAGCAGCAAGGTTTTCCCTCGGTAAGAAACTAAGGTTTGTCGATCAGGAGAGGAAGAAGCCAAACGACTGAAGATGATGCTTGCTAGCTTGCGACAGCTCCGGACAATTTATAAGGTGCCTCGTCCAGTGCTTTGCTTTGTCAGCTGCAACGCGGAACCTGCACACAACACAACCAAATACTTTGCTCCCAACTTACGATGAGGTTGTCAATCTCACCGGTTTGCTATAAACAAAGGAATGAGCGTATCGAGTGGAAAATAGTAATAGTATGCGAGTAAAGTAAACAGTGCGAGTAAAGTAAACAGGTGATAGCAATATAAAGGAAATAGGACCGGAGTCCATAGTTCACTAGTGGTGTCTCTCCATAAGATAAAATAACACATGCTGGGTAAACAAATTATAGTTGGGCAATTGATAGAATAAAGACAACGTGATATGTCAAGAGGATCACTATGAGATTTACTCTGGGCATTACAACAAGATACATAGACCGCCATCCGACTGCATCTATGACTAATAATCCACTTGTGGAGAATCAATCCGAGAACTCTACAAGTATTAAGTTGCGAACAACAGATAATTGCATTAAGCAAAGTGTGTAATGTAAACAAAGCATATGCCCTCGAGCATATGAATGTTGTTTCCCCCCTAGTAGCAACAGCACATCTACAACCTTAGAGGTTTCTGTCACTCCCTCAGATTAAATAGAGGCATGAACCCACTATCGAGCATAAATATCCCCTCTTGGAGTCACTAGCAACTACTCAGCCAAGATAGCTACTAACAACAGAGAGCATGCAAGATCATAAACAACATAGAGATAACATAAGATAAAATTCAGTACATCAACTCAATCATAACACCAATATTCATCGGATCCCAACAAACACAACATGTAGAATTACATAACGGTAGTGTCAATCATGTAAAGCAGCTCACGAGATCTAAACATGAAGCACATGGTGGAGAAGACAACCAACTAGCTACTGCTATTGACCCATAGTCCAAGGTAGACTACTCACTCATCGCGCCGGAGGCAAGCATGGCGATGAACAAGACCTCCGGTGGCGATTCCCCTCTCCGGCAGGGTGCCAGGAAGAGCTTCTGGACCCTCCCGATCTTCGGGTCGATGGCGGCGGCGGATCGCGATGTATTCTGGAAAAGTGATCAGGTCTTTAGGTTTTTCCTGTCGGGGGGTCTTTATAGGCGAAGGGGCGGCGTCAGAGGTGGGCCAGGGTGGCCTCACCACCAGGAGGCGCGTGCCAGCCCTAGGTCACGCCGCCCTGTGGTGTGGGTGCCCTGTGGCCCCTCTCCATCTCCTCTTCGGTTCTCTGGAAGCTCCAGTGAATATCTGGACTTCTGGCTTTTGTTTCGTCCAATTCCGAGAATATTTCCTATGTAACTTTTCTAAAACACAAAAACAGCAGAAAATAGGGAACTGGCACTGTGGCATCTCGTTAATAGGTTAGTTCTGGAAAATGCATAAAAATGCCACGAAGTGTAACGAAGCACTAAGCAAATGGTGTAAAAACAAGCATGGAGAATCAAAAATTATGGATACGTTGGAGACGTATCAGCATCCCCAAGCTTAACTCCTGCTCGTCCTCGAGTAGGTAAGTGATAACAAAAGAAATAATTTTTGAGGTGACATGCACCTACACAATCTTGATCATATATGTAAGCGTTGTGCGCTGGGATCAAAAGAACTTAAAACATGGGCATGAAAGATATAATCTTGATAGAAGAAACTTAGCAACCATGTTATAACATGAAAATGAACACAAATGAAAGATCATGAAAATGAAACAATAAAAGTTAAACGTGTGTTCAAATCATAAGGAAAAACATACAAATGGTTTTCAGCTTGTCCTTCATGAGAGAGCAAAACATAAATGCATAGGATACCTTCAAGTTTAAGAGGGTGACTAGATACAAATAATTTAAGAACAAGTGAAACCAACAATATGAATCAATCAATGAAAACTTTGGGACAATGCACATTATACTCAGAATGACAACTATGCTCTCTTAGACGGTGCATAAAGGTAGAAGGTGGAGACTCAACATAAAAAGTAAAAGAAAGGCCCTTCGCGGAGGGAAGCAGTGATTAAACATGTGCTAGAGCTTTTCATTTGTAAAACAGAGATAAAAATTGGGTTTCGAGAGGTGGTTGCTTTTGTCAACGACTAGCAATGGGGTCTTACTATCTTCCATAATAAACAAGCGAGAGCGGTTTCGAGTTTTTTGAAAATTTGGCACATTGGTGCTCTTTTATAAAGCTTTGGCACTCCTCCCCACCTTTTTTCCTTTCTCAAACCATGGCTAACCGATTCCATTGGGTGCCCACCAACATTCACATACCATGGAGGAGTGTCTTTTTTCTTTTCTTTTAAAATTAGATTGCAATGGTCTGACCAGCTCTCATGCAAAATTAGTGACGAGCAGATGAAGCTGCCTAGTCGAGGGGTACTTAATTTAATACGGAAGATAGCACTTCCGACCACTACGTCCCCATGAGCTAAAAACATTGGCACAAAAATGAGAAGTGTTTTGAAGGTTTTTTCAAAGGTAGCACATAAAAATTTACTTGGAATGGCTTACAAATACCATGCATAGGAATTTATAGTGGACACAATGGCAAACTTGGTTTTTAGGAGTTGGATGCACGAGTAGAGCTCATACTCAGTACAAAATGAGGGCTAGCAAAAGACTGGGAGCGACCAACTAAGAGAGCAATAATGGCCATAATCATGCATAGCGACAAAGCGATATTAAAAGAAGCATAAGATGGCATCAAAAATCAAAAACTAAATGATCATAAAGGCAATGGCGACTTTGTATGAGTCTAACATGTGTGAGCATGCGCCAAGTCAACCCAAATAAAGCATCAAGGAGAAAACCAAAATAATGCTTCCAAATAATTAAAACAACGCATGATTTTTTCAAAGGCTCATTAAGCAATCTCAGTCATTTGAGACAACTCATGCTACAGAAAAACCACTAAGCTTACTATCAAAAAGACATCAAGCACGACATGCAAAAGCCTAGGCCGCAGTCTACACAAGCTCCTTCTTGTACCACTTCTTTGCATAAAGTTTTTTCTCTTTTCAAACACCATTCAAACTTTTTATAAACAACTCTTTTGATGAAAACCAATATGGACCAGAGGCAAAAATACACCTTGATAAAAAGATATAACAAGATCTGAACACAAATCAAGGCGAAAATCGAAAGCTAAACGCAGTTCTAGAAAAAGAGAACACTCGATCAAGTCTGTTTTTCACTCTTATCGTTCAACGAGTGTTCTTGGCAAATGAAAAGCAAGGCAACTTCTCCAAAAGAAATTTGTTGGGGTCCAACCATTTATTGCAGCAAACAAAACTAAACAAAACTGAAAACTAAAAACAACTGACGCTCCAAGAAAAACGCATAATGCATGAAGCAATAAAAATATAGTGCGTTGAATGGTGACCTGATTTTTGCCGATGAAGAAGGGGTGCCTCGGGGGCATCCCCAAGCTTTGACGCTTGTACTTCTTGGATATTTCTTGGAGTTCTGGGCATCCCCAATCTTGAGCTTTTGTCCATTCTTCATCTCATCTCATCATTCTCCAATCCCTACACTTGAAAACTTCCTTCATACAAAACTAAACACAAATCTATTAGCAACACTAGTGTAAGTATAACATTGAATCAACCCCTTTTGCTTCAGGTTTCAACTCAAAACCACCACATATAAAGCATATACTACTGTAGCAACTTCCCCAAAAGTTTCGTGATCAAAAGAACTCAAAAATAAAGCGATAAAGCGGCAAACACAAATATTGGCAGAAATCTGTCAAAACAGAACAGCTGACAAAGGTCGAATTTTTAGAGGGTTTTCTGTTGCTCAAATCAAAAAGTGTTCAACTAATGAAAGTTTGGATATAACCTGGGGCATATGCACAAGAAATTGTAGGTCCAAAAGATATACTGAGAATTTTCGAGAATTTTTACGGTGCAGCACCGAAAACTGTTTCAGGACAGCAACATCCCCAAATCTTACCTCGCTCAAATTAGAGGCTTCTCTTGGCACAAAAATGAAATAAAAATGATAAGGAGAGGTCATTACAGTAGTAATAACTTCCAAGACTCAAATAAAAGAAAAAGAACTAAATGTAAAAACATTGGGTTATCTCCCAAGAGTGCTTTTCTTTAACGCCTTTGAGCTAGGCGCAGAAAGTGCGAATCAAATAATATCAAGTGATGAAGTATCAAGCTCATAATTTGCTCTAAGAATAGAGTCAAAAAGCAATATCTTTCGCTTTCTAGGGAAGTGTTCCATACCTTTCTTGAGTGGGAATTGATATTTGATGGTGCCTTCCCTCATATCAATGATGGCACCTACAGTTCGAAGAAAGGGTCTTCCCAAAATAATAGGACATGAAGCATTGCATTCAACATCCATGACAAGAAAATCAACGGGAACAAGGTTATTGTTAACCATAGTAAGAACATCATTAATCCTTCCCAAAGGTTTCTTTTTAGCAACATCAGCAATAGGAACATCATAATAACACTTTTCAAGCGGTGGTAAATCAAGCATATCATAAATTTTTCTAGGCATGATAGAAATACTAGCACCTAGATCACATAAAGCATGGCAATCAAAACCATTAACATGCATATTAATGATGGGTTCCCAACCATCTTCTAATTTCTTGGGAAAAGAGGCTTTTTGCTTCAACTTTTCATCCCTAATTTTCATAAGGGCATTGGTAATATGCTTAGTAAAAGCAACATTTAAAGAACTAGCATTGGGAGTCAAAGCAAGCTTTTGCAAGAACAAAATAACTTCAGATATATTGCAGCCATCAACATCAAAATCATTAAAAGAAATAGAGTTATCATCTCCCACACCCCGGAAAATTTTAGCACTCTTTTAGGCTTTTTAACACAAGGAGTGGGAGTTTTCTCTACACCAATCAAAGTAAGAGGATTGCTAGCATTAGGAGCAACATCATTAGAGGTAGTAATGGTACATACCTTCATCTTTCTAGCTATCTCATCTTCTCTTTCCCACCTGGCATGCAATTCTGCTAGCATCCTAACATTTTCATCAATTCTAACTTGGATGGCATTAGCAGTGGCAAAAACATTGTTCTCTTTCACATCATTAGGCAACACTTTTAATTTCAGAAGTTCAACATCATGAGTAAGGCTATCAACTTTAGAAGCAAGAATATCAATTTTGTCTAGCTTTTCCTCAATAGACCTGTTAAAAGCATTTTGCTTACCGATGAAGTCCTTGAGCATTACCTCAAGCTCGGAGGGCGCGGCCCTAGTGTTGTTGGAGGAATTACCATAAGAGTTACCATAGCCATTACCATTGGTAGAAGGATACGGCCTATAATTGTTACTAGCAAAGTTATTTCTATAAGCATTGTTGTTAAAATTATTATTTCTAATGAAGTTTACATCAACATGCTCTTCTTGGGCAACCAAAGAGGCTAAAGGAACATTATTAGGATCAACATGAGTTCTATCATTAGAAAGCATAAGCATAATAGCATCAATCTTATCACTCAAGGAAGAGGTTTCCTCAACAGAATTTACCTTCTTACCTTGTGGAGCTCTCTCGGTGTGCCATTCAGAGTAATTTGCCATCATATTGTCGAGAAGCTTTGTTGCGGCACCCAAGGTAAGGGACATAAAAGTGCCTCCAGCAACTGAATCCAATAGGTTCCTTGAAGAAAAATTCAGTCCTGCATAAAAAGTTTGGACAATCATCCAAGTAGTCAGTCCATGAGTGGGACAATTCTTGATCATAGATTTCATTCTTTCCCAAGCTTGAGCAACATGTTCATTATCAAACTGACTAAACTTCATAATATTGCTACGCAAAGCTATAATCTCAGCAGGAGGATAGTATCTACCAATAAAAGCATCCTTACACTTAGCCCATGAATCAATACTATTTTTAGGCAAAGAAAGCAACCAATCCTTAGCTTTTCCTCTCAAATAAAAAGGAAACAACTTAAGCTTAATAATATCACTTTCAACATCCTTATATTTCTGCATCTCACATAGCTCAACAAAATTGTTGAGATGAGCTGCAGCATCATCAGTACTTGCACCAGAAAATTGCTCTTTCATAACAAGGTTCAACAAAGCAGGCTTAATCTCATAAAAATTTGCAGCAGGAGCAGGTGGCACAATAGGAGTGCAGATAAAATCACTATTATTAGTGCTAGTAAAATCACACAACTTGGTGTTCTCAGGAGTAGCCATTCTAGCAAACTAAAAGCAGACAAGTAAAAATAACTATCAAGGATACTAATTTTTTTGTGTTTTTGATAAAACAATGCAAGTAAAAATAAAGTAAAGCAAAACTTAAAACAAAGTAAAGGATGTGCGGGCGAAACCCCCCTTGCAGAAGTCTTGTTTTTCCTTCCCGGCAACGGCACCAGAAAAGAGCTTGATGCGGTACGGTGTTGATAATGTAAAGCACCGTCCAGTTGGGAACCCCAAGAGGAAGGTATGATGAATATAGCAGCAAGGTTTTCCCTCAGTAAGAAACCAAGGTTTGTCGATCAGGAGAGGAAGAAGCCAAACGACTGAAGGTGATGCTTGCTAGCTTGCGATAGCTCCGGACAAATTATAAGGCGCCTCGTCCAGTGCTTTGCTTTGCCAGCTGCAACGTGGAACCTGCACACAACACAACCAAATACTTTGCTCCCAACTTACGATGAGGTTGTCAATCTCACCGGTTTGCTATAAACAAAGGAATGAGCGTATCGAGTGGAAAATAGTAATAGTATGCGAGTAAAGTAAATAGTGCGAGTAAAGTAAATAGGTGATGGAAATATAAAGGAAATAGGACCGAGGTCCACAGTTCACTAGTGGTGTCTCTCCATAAGATAAAATAACACATGCTGGGTAAACAAATTACAGTTGGGCAATTGATAGAATAAAGACGACGTGATATGTCAAGAGGATCACTATGAGATTTACTCTGGGCATTACAACAAGATACATAGACCGCCATCCAACTGCATCTATGACTAATAATCCACTTGTGGCGAATCAATCCAAGAACTCCACAAGTATTAAGTTGCGAACAACAGATAATTGCATTAAGCAAAGTGTGTAATGTAAACAAAGCATATGCCCTCGAGCATATGAATGTTGTTTTCTCCCTAGTAGCAACAACACATCTACAACCTTAGAGGTTTCTGTCACTCCCCCAGATTAAATAGAGGCATGAACCCACTATCGAGCATAAATACCCCCTCTTGGAGTCACTAGCAACTACTCGGCCAAGATAGCTACTAACAACGGAGAGCATGCAAGATCATAAACAACATAGAGATAACATAAGATAAAATTCAGTACATCAACCAATCATAACACCAATATTCATCGGATCCCAACAAACACAACATGTAGAATTACATAACGGTAGTCTCGATCATGTAAAGCAGCTCACGAGATCTAAACATGAAGCACATGGTGGAGAAGACAACCAACTAGCTACTGTTATGGACCCATAGTCCAAGGTAGACTACTCACTCATCGCGCCGGAGGCAAGCATGGCGATGAAGAAGACCTCCGGTGGTGATTCCCCTCTCCGGCAGGGTGCCGGGAAGAGCTTCTGGACCCTCCCGATCTTTGCGTCGACGGCGGTGGCAGATCGCGATATATTCTAGAAAAGTGATCGGGTCTTTAGGTTTTTCCCGTCGGGGGGTCTTTATAGGCGAAGGCGTGGCATCAGAGGTGGGCCAGGGTGGCCTCACCACCAGGAGGCATGGGCCAGCCCTAGGCCGCGCCGCCCTGTGGTGTGGGCGCCCTGTGGCCCTTCTTCGTCTCCTCTTCGGTTCTCTGGAAGCTCATGTGAATATCTGGACTTCTGGCTTTTGTTTTGTCTAATTCTGAGAATATTTCCTGTGTAACTTTTCTGAAACACAAAAACAGCAGAAAACAGGGAACTGGCACTGTGGCATCTCGTTAATAGGTTAGTTCCGGAAAATGCATAAAAATGCCACGAAGTGTAACGAAACACTAAGCAAATGGTGTAAAAACAAGCATGGAGCATCAAAAATTACGGATACGTTGGAGACGTATCAGTCACACACACTGGTCACGGAGCCGCCTTCAAGATTCACCCGCACATCAACGACCCATCCGGTCCCGCACGGTCTATGAGGAGATCATCAAAACCCTTCATGTGCAACAATAGCTCGCCAAAGTCACGCTCATGATACAAACAGGACCTCTGAACGCATCAATGACCGTCAGGTCATGTCAATCGTGCCAGACAGAGAAATTTCTTCCACTATAATCTTTAGGTCAGTTCTGCATATAGATTCAAAACTCAAGTCACGCCTGCCTCCCACAACCGATTGATTCGGCGGTGCTAGCCACCCAGTTGGGAACCCCAAGAGGAAGGTATGATGAGCACAGCAGCAAGTTTCCCTTAGTATGAAACCAAGTTTTAATCGAATCAGTAGGAGAAAGAACCAACTTCCAAAGGTTGATGATAGCTGGCTTGGCGATGTCTCCAGACAATTTATATATGGTGCCTTATCTGGGGTATAGCTTGGCACCAGCAGCAACGTGGAACCTGCACACAACACAACCAAAGTACTTTGCCCCAACTAGCAGTGAGGTTGTAGATCTCACCGGTTTGTTGTAAACAAAGGATTAAATGTATCGTGTGGTAAAAGATATTTGTTTGCGAGAAAGTAAATAATGCTTGTAGAAAGTAAACGGTAATATGAATGTAAAAGAATGGACCGGGGTCCACAGTTCACTAGAGGTGTCCCTCCATAAAGATAAATAACATGTTGGGTAAACAAATTACAGTTGGGCAATTGACAGAATAAAGAATGCAAACAATGCATGTACATGTCATGAGGATCACTATGAGATTCACTTGGGCATTACAACATAATACATAGACCATAATCCAACTGCATCTATGACTAATAATCCACCCGCCGACCATTGGGTATTAAGTTGCAAGCAACAGATTATCGCCTTAAGCAAAGTGTGTAATGTAAACAATACAAATGTCCTTGAACACAAGATTGTTGTTTTCTCCCTAGTAGCAACAGCACATCTACAATCTTAGAAGTTGTTGTCACTCTCCCAGATTACCAGAGGCATGAACCCACTATCAAGCATAAATACCCCCTCTTGGAGTCACTAGCATCTACTCGGCCAAGATATCTACTAGCAACGGAGAGCATGCAAGATCATAAACAACATAGAGATGATAAATCACAAATCAACTTGACATAGTACTCAATATTCAATGGATCCCAACAAACACAACATGTAGAATTACATAACAATGATCTTGATCATGTTAGGCAGGTCACAAGATCTAAACATGAAGCACATGGAGGAGAAGACATCCATCTAGCTACTGCTATGGATCCATAGTCCAAGGTAGACTACTCACACATCACTCCGGAGGCAGGCATGGTGATGAAGAAGGCCTCCGGTGGTGATTCCCCTCTCTGGCAGGGTGCCGGGAAGAGCTTTTGGACCCTCCCGATCTCACGTCGACGATGGCGGCGGCTTACAGTATGTTTTCTAGAAAAGAGTTCAGGCCCTTAGGATTTTCTCATCGAGGAGAATATATAGGTGGAAGGGTGATGTCAGGGGGTGGACCAGGGGTCCACACCACCTGGTGGCGCGGCTAGGGGGTGGCTTGCGCCACCCTATGGTGTAGCAAAACATAAATGCAGAGGACACCTTCAAGTTTAAGAGGGTGACTAGATACAAATAATTTAAGAACAAACAAAACCATAATCATGAATCAATCAATAATAAATTTTGGGACTATGCACATTATACTCAGAATGACAACTATGCTCTCTTAGACGGTGCATAAAGGTAGAAGGTGAAGACTCAACATAAAAGTAAAAGAAAGGGCCCTTCGCAGAGGGAAGCAAGGAGTTAGCATGTGCTAGAGCTTTTCATTTGTAAATCAGAGATATAGACTGTTTTGAGAGGTGATATGTCCATTTTGCATCACTATTTTATATCATAATTTACTTTTATTCATTGATATATTTCATATTTAGAGGTGATACTTATGTTGTTTCCGTTGTTTTTGCATGTTTGATGATTATTGGAGAACTTGCTGCCGGAGTCAGGATTCTGCTGGAAAAAGGGCCATCAAGACACCATATTTCTGAAGATCAACAATTCCAGGAAAATACCCAGAAATTCATATATTACCAGAAGACGAAAGTAGCCAGAAGGGGAGAGTGAAAGGAGCAGCAGGGGGGCCACACCACCAGGTGGCGCTGGCCAGCCCCTGGCCGCGCCACCCTGGGGTGAGGCCACCCTGGCCCACTTCTGCCATCGCCTCCTCGCGTATATTGTCATCCCCGAAAACCTAAGTCAGGGGGGAACTCAGAGATAGACATCACCGCCTCTGCGGGGCGGAAAACACCGAGAGAGAAAAGCTCTCCGGCAGGCAGAAATCTGCCGGGGAAATTTCTTCCCGGAGAGGGGAGATCGTTGCCATCATCATCACCATCACGCTGGACTTCATCGGGATCATCATCATCATCACCAGCACCTTCATCTCCACATCACCACGCCATGCCACTGTAACATCTTGGGTTGAATCTTGTCCAATTCTTAGGGGAAACTTTCCCGGTGTTAATTACTCTTGTAGTTGATGCTATTGAGTGGAACCGTCGAATTAAAGTTTATGTTCAGATTGTTATTTACCATTATTTCACCTCTGATCATGATCCATATGATGTCTTGTGAGTAGTTCGTTTAGTTCTTGAGGACATGGGAGAAGTCACGATGTTAGTAGTGAAACTATGTTGAGTAATATTTAATGGTTTGATATTTATATGTTGTGGTGCTATTCTACTAGTGGTGTTATGTGAACGTCGACTACATGATACTTCACCTTTATGGGCCTCGTGGAATGCATTATGTATTTGGCTACTAATTGTGGGGTTGCCGGAGCGACAGAAACCTAAACCCCCATTAGGAAACCATTGCACCAGGGAGCGTAGGATCTCAGAGTTTAAGGCTGTGGTTAGATTTATCTTAATTACTTTCTTGTATTTGTGGATGCTTGCAAGGGGTATAATCACAAGTGTGTATTAGTCCTAGTAAGGGTAGTGCGCTAGCACGGGTTCACCCCCATAACACTTATCAAACCAATAAAGATTACTTAGCAGCATGAAGCGAAAGCTCTCGACAGAAACTCCCGTGTGTCCTCGGGAATGTTTGGTAATCATAAGTTACACAACAGGCTTGTCCTTTGCTCTAGAAAGATTTGGGCCACTTGCAGCAATTACTATTATTGTCTTTTATTTACTCGTATTTTATTTACTTGCATTACCAAATACCCCTGAAAATCCGTTTGCTAGTATTTACAGTGAATCCTTGACCAAAACCGCTTGTCAACACCTTCTGCTCCTCGTTGGGTTTGACACTCTTATTTATCGAAAGTACTACGATACATCCCCTATACTTGTGGGTCATCAAGAGGTGGTTGTTCTTGTCAATGACTGGCAATGGGGTTCTTACAATATTCCATACTAAGCAAGTTTTGAGAGAAATTGGCACATTTGTGCTCTTTTATAAAGCTTGGTACACCTCCCCACTTTTCTTTTCACAAACCATGGCTAACCGATTCCATCGAGTGCCCACCAACTTTCACATACCAAGGAGGAGTGCCTTTTTTCTTTTCTTTTCTTTTTTTTCTTTTCTGAAAGATTACAATATGGAAGATAGCAAATCCGACCACTACGTCCCCATGAGCCGAAAACAGTGTCACAAAATGATAAGTATTTTGAAGGTCTTTTTGAAAGGTAGCACATGAAAATTTACTTGGAATGGCTTGAAAATACCATGCATAGGAATTTATAGTGGACTCTTTGAAATAAACTTTGTTTTTGGTAGTTGGATGCACGAGAAGTATTCCCTCTCAGTACAAATGAAGGCTAGCAAAAGACTGGGAGCGACCAACTAAGAGAGCAAAAGATTGAAACTCCCGTGTGTCCTCAGGAACGTTTGGTAATCATAAGTTACACAACAAGCTTGTCCTTTGCTCTAGAAAGAATTGGGTCACTTGCAGCAATTACTATTATTGTCTTTTATTTACTCATACTTTATTTACTTGCATTACCAAATACCCATGAAAACCCGTTTGCTAGTATTTACAGTGAATCCTTGACCAAAACCGCTTGTCAACACCTTCTGCTCCTCGTTGGGTTCGACACTCTTATTTATAGAAAGTACTACGATACACCCCCTATATTTGTGGGTCATCAAGACTATTTTCTGGCACCGTTGACGGGGAGTGAAGCGCTATTGAAGCGTGGAAATGGTAAAGGTAACTTTTGCTGTGAGTATTGTTTTTATTTCTGTCTTTTATTTTATATTGCTATGGAGAACTCTCTAGTTGGTTCCCTATTTGGGAACACTACTGCTACTATCATGGTAGTGGATGAACCACCGCCTGCTCAATCAGATCCTTTTAAAATACCTATGAAAATTGTTGAACGTGTTATGAATAACTGCTATTCAGGAGATGGAACTGTCCATCTGGGTGATCATTTACTCTTTATACATGAATTATGCGAGTTGTTCAAGTGTGCAGGTATTTCATCAAGCCAGGTTAAGAGAAAGCTATTCTCTTTATCACTGAAGGGCAGAGCTGCGGAGTGGTATAGGTTGCTAAATGATGGTCCATGTATTGGCTGGGAGGAAATTGTACCCCTCTTTTATTCCAAAATTTATCGTCCAAGTGAGATCCATAAAGATCGTAATGAGATATATAATTTTTGGCCTCATGATGGAGAGAGTATTGCCCAAGCGTGGGGGAGATTGAAGTCACTAATGCTCAAATGTCCCATTCATGAGCTCCCCAGTAATATTGTTAGTAATAACTTCTATGCAAGGCTTACTCTTCACAACAAGGATTTATTGGATGCCTCTTGCTCTGGATTATTTACACGTATGAAAGAAGAAGCTAAATTGGATCTTCTTGACCGTATTCAAGAAAATACTGAAGGATGGGAGAACGACAAAGGTAGAAAGTCAGGTATAAATTATGATTATGAATGCATTAAAGCTTTTATGGGAACCGATGACTTTCATAATGTTAGTGCTGTTTATGGTCTTGATTCTCAAATACTTGCTAACTGTTTTAAGGCCTTTGCCTCTTATCTTGATGTTCTGAAGAAGGATTGGAACAAGTACCATGCGCCTTATAAAGATACTATTAGTTGTGTTCCTGCTAGAACTACTGAAGTTTGTACTGTTGATCACATTTTGCCTGAGCCTTATTTTGAGAAAACGCCTTTCCCTGCTAAGGTAAAGGAGCATTCTACTTTAATTAGTGTGCTTAAAAAGAGTGCAAAGAAAGCTGTAGAACCTGATGAGCAAATTACTGTTAAGTATCCTGTAGCTATAGTGAAGGACCTTGTTACTAAAAATGTAGAAGATGGACATATTATCTTTTGTGAAGATGCTTCTAACATTGTTTCACATCCTAGTAGACCTAGGAAAACAAGTGTTCCTGTGCTTTCTGTCAAGATTGGTGATCGTTGCTACTATGGTTTATGCGACATTGGTGCAAGTTCAAGTGTCATTCCTTACGAGCTCTATAGAGAAATCATGCATGAAATTGGTCCTTGTGAACTTGAAGAAATTGATGTGGTTATTCAGCTTGCTAACAGAGAGACTCTTGCCAATTGGTATTGTTATAGATGTAGAAGTTTTATGTGGTAAGACTAAATACCCTATTGATTTTCTAGTACTTGGTAAAGCTGTTAGTAAAACTTGTCCTATTATTTTTGGTAGAACCTTTTTGAATACTTGTGGCGCTGTTATAGATTGTAAGAAGGAGAAAATTTTGACTAAGTTTGATGGAGAATCTTGTGAGTTTAATTTTTCTAAGTTTACTAAAGCTCCTTATGAAAATGAATTGCCTAATGAAGATTTTCGAGTTGAACAGCTTGCCTCTATTGCTCTTGCTCCTAATAATGCCTTGCAGCAATTTATGGAGGACCATGAAAGTGAGATCTTCAGGGAAGAAAGAGATGAGATTGACGAGATTCTTCTTCATCAGCCATAGTTGCTTAAACACAATTTACCTGTGAAGGATTTGGGTACCACTTTGCCACCTAAGGAAGATCCTGTTTTTGATTTAAAACCTTTACCTGATGATCTTAAATATGCTTATATCAATGATAAGAAAATATATCTTGTTATTATCAGTTCTAAACTTTCAGGAAAGGAAGAAGAAAGGTTATTGGAAATATTAAGGAAACATCGAGGAGCCATAGAATATACTCTTGATGATTTAAAAGGGATTTCTCCTACTATATGTCAGCATGCTATTAATATGGAGCCAGATGCAAAGCCAGTTGTTGAACATCAACGTCGTTTAATTCCTAAGATGAAGGAAGTGGTATGAAATGAGGTATTGAAACTCCTTGATGCTGGTATTATTTATCCTATTGCTGATAGTAGATGGGTTAGTCTTGTTCATTGTGTTCCTAAGAAAGGAGGAATTACTGTTGTGCCTAATGAGAATAACGAGCTTATTCCTCAGAAGGTAGTAGTTGGTTATAGGATGTGCATCGATTTTAGAAAGGTCAACAAAGTTACTAAAAAAGATCATTATCCTTTAACGTTTATAGATCAAATGTTAGAGAGGTTATCTAAGAAAACTCATTTTTGTTTTCTTGATGGTTACTCTGGTTTCTCTCAGATTGCTGTTAAAAAGCAAGATCAAGAAAAAACCACTTTTACTTGTCCTTATGGAACTTATGCTTATAAACGTATGCCTTTTGGTTTGTGCAATGCTCCTGCTACTTTTCAAAGATGCATGTTTGCTATTTTTCATGGTTTTTGTGAAGAAATTGTGGAGGTATTCATGGACGATTTCTCCGTCTATGGAACTTCTTTTGATAATTGTTCGCACAATCTTGATAAAGTTTTGCAGAGATGTGAAGAAACTAATCTTGTTCTTAATTGGGAGAAATGTCACTTTATGGTGAATGAAGAAATTGTTCTTGGACATAAAATTTCTAAAATAGGTATTGAAGTTGACAGAGCAAAGGTTGAAGCAATTGAGAAAATGTCCTGTCCTAGGGATGTTAAAGGTATTCATAGTATTCTTGGTCATGTTGGTTTCTATAGGAGGTTTATTAAAGATTTCTCTAAGATTTCAAAGCCTCTTACTAATCTTCTTCAAAAAGATTTACCATTTGTTTTTTATGATGATTGTAAGGAAGCTTTTGAAACTCTTAAGAAGGCTTTAACTACTGCTCCTATTGTCCAACCACCTGATTGGAATTTACCCTTTGAAATTATGTGTGATGCTAGTGATTTTGCTGTGGGTGCTGTTCTTGGACAGCGCGTAGATAAGAAGTTGAATGTTATTCATTATGCTAGTAAGACTCTTGATGCTGCTCAAAAGAATTATGCTACTACTGAGAAAGAGTTTCTTGCTGTTGTTTTTGCATGTGATAAGTTTAGACCTTATATCGTGAGTCGAAGGTTACTATTCATACTGATCACGCTGCTATTAGATATCTTATGTCAAAAAAGGATGCTAAGCCTAGGCTTATCAGATGGGTGTTACTTTTACAAGAGTTTGATTTGCATATTGTAGATAGGAACGGTGCTGAAAATCATATTGCTGATAATTTGTCTAGGTTGGAAAACATTTCTTTTGATCCTATTCCTGTTAATAATAGTTTTCCAAATGAACAGTTGGCTTCAATAAAGGTAACTTCGTGAGAGAATCCTTGGTATGCTGATTATGCTAACTTTATTGTTTCCAAGTATTTGCCTCCAACTTTTACAGCTCAGCAAAGAAGGAAATTCTTTTATGACTTGAGGCATTATATTTGGGATGACCCACACTTATATAAAGAAGGAGTGGATGGTATTATGCGAAGATGTGTTCCAGAACATGAGCAACAAGAGATATTGAGGAAATGTCATGGTAGTGCTTATGGAGGACATCATGCTGGAGATAGAACTGCACAAAAGGTTCTACAATCAGGTTTTTATTGGCCTACCTTTTTAAAGATGCTAGAAAGTTTATTTTATCTTGTGATGAATGCCAAAGAGTTGGTAATATTTCTAGATGCAATGAAATGCCTATGAGTTATTCTCTTGTTATTGAACCATTTGATTGTTGGGGATTTGACTTTGTGGGTCCTTTTCCTCCTTCAGAAGGTTATACTCATATACTCGTAGTTGTTGATTATGTTACTAAGTGGGTAGAAGCTATACCTATGAAGAGTGCCGATGGTGAGACCTCGTTAAAGATGCTTAAGGATGTTATTTTTCCTAGGTTTGGTGTGCCTAGATATCTTATGACTGACGGAGGTTCTCATTTTATTCATGGTGGTTTTAGGAAAACTCTTGCTAGATATGACGTTAATCATAGAATTGCTTCTGCTTATCATCCCCAAACTAGTGGGCAAGTAGAGCTATCGAATAGACAGATCAAGTCTATCTTGCAGAAGACTGTTAATAGATCTAGGAAAAACTGGGCTAGCAAGTTGAACAATGCTTTATGGGCTTATAGAACTGCTTATAAGAACCCCATGGGCATCTCTCCTTACAAAATGGTTTACGGAAAAGCGTGCCACTTGCCTTTAAAATTAGAACACAAAGCTTTTTGGGCAGTGAGAGAGCTTAATAGGGATTTTAAACTTGCCGGTAAGAAAAGGTTGCTTGATCTGAGTTCCTTAGATGAGTGGAGAAATGAAGCTTATGAGAATGCCAGACTTTTTAAAGAGAAAGTCAAGCAATGGCATGATAGGAGAATTCTTAAGAGAGAATTTCATGTTGGTGAGAAAGTTCTATTGTATAGGTCTCATCTCAGATTTTTTGCAGGAAAATTACTCCCAAAATGGGAAGGACCCTTTATTATTGAAGAGGTGTATCGCTCAGGTGCGATAAAGATTGCTTCGCTTAAAGATAACACTACGCAAGTGGTGAATGGGCAAAGACTCAAGCATTATATTTCTGGATATTCTTATAATGAAGATGTCGATGTTATTCAAATGGTGACTCTGGAAGAATTCATCAAAGAACATATGCAGGAAACTACAGAGTCTATTTTCGAATAGGTAACAGTTCTAGGCAGAAAAGATTCGCGTTAAACTTTTCTATTTATATTTTTGTTGTTTTTATTAAATATGAAAAATCACGAGATGAAAACGGGTTGGAAACGAAGCCCGGAGGCTCCACACCACCTGGTGGCGCGGGCCCCCTACTGGTTGCGCCACCCTGTGGTGTGTCCACCCCAGAACTCGTTTCCATCCCGGTTTCCTCCTATGACTTCTTTTCGATGTTTAATTTTCGCCTATATAACCCCCCGGATTGCCCGAGGTCTGTATATCGTTTTCTCATCGTGTTTTGTTTCGATCTGTTTCTGTCAGGAGTTGTTCTCAGCTTTGGAGCCGCCATGTCTTCGTCTGGTTCATCCGAGGAGAACTCTCTTGCGGACATCATTAATCCGTACATTAGGGAGCTGAAGATGCATCCAAAGGAGTTGTCGCTTGAGGATGGGAAGTTGCGGATAGAAGATGTTCAGGGCCCTACAGGAGAGGGAAGTCTCGAAGCCAGGATGGAAGCACTAGAGCAAGAAGTCTTTAAATACAAGAAGATGGCGAAACGCGAGGTGGACATCATCCATAGGATAAATCAAGAACTCATCGCCAAGCACAAGAAGGAGACTGCAAAGCTCTGGGATGACATCTTGTCACTCCATGAGACCACCAACAAATTACAAGCACAACTCTATGACTTGCAAAACCAAAACTGTGAGTATGAGGCTAGGTTTAAAAAAATGAGTGATGCTGCCAGTTTCAGGATATTGGAGACCAAGTCATCCTTCCTTGATGGGGAACCTCTGCCTTGGAAGTCTGATGATGATAAAGATCCACCACCACCACCGAAGGAGTAATTTGTCATTGGTATTGACATTCCCTTGGCTTGTTCCAAGCTTGGGGGAGTGCTGCGGTATCACATCATTACCCTTTTACCCATTTACTTTTCAAGTAGAGTCATATCATGAATAGAGAAGTTATCTTTTGGAATAGTTTGCAGTGTGGAAGTATCCTCCTTTAGTTGGTTATCTATGTATCCCTTGGTGTGAGTTGCGATTATGAAATATTAATGAGAAGTCTTATCATTTACTTTCTGCACACTTTATTTTAGTTTGTAATCTTTCTTATATGATTAGGCTTGTTGATTAGTATTGGTATAACTTTGGGAGCATGAGTAAATCTAGTTGGTTTTGGCAAACTTAGCATTGGTCAGTAGCAACAATACTTTGAGGTTTGAGTAGAAAAAGAAGGAAGTGTTTGTAGATACATCATTTCAGTTTTCCTTCATGATTGGCTCATAAGCATTAGTATTCTCAAGTTAAGATCGTTTGTGCTTTCAAGGAAGTTTGCATGATTGTTTTCTATCACATATATGTTTGCTTGTTTCATGCACCTCTTATGCTTGCTACCCAGCCTTGCTAGCCAAAAACCTGTACTGAGAGGGAATACTTCTCGCGCATCCAATTCCCAAAAACCAAGTTACTTCCAAAGAGTCCACTATAAATTCCTATGCATGATATTTCAAGCCATTCCAAGTAAATTTTCATGTGCTACCTTTCAAAAACCTTCAAATACTTCTCATTTTGTGCCACTATTTTTAGCTCATGAGAATGTAGTGGTTGGGTTTGTTATCTTCCATACTAAATTGAGTACCCCTCGACTTGCATGCTTCATCTAATCATCACTAATTTTGCAAGGGAGCTGGTCAGACCATTGTAATCTAAAAAAAGAGAAAAAGAAAATAAAAAGGCACTCCTCCATGGTATGTGAAAGTTGGTGGGCACCCGATGGAATCGGTTAGCCATGGTTTGAGAAAGGAAAACTGGGGAGGAGTGCCAAGCCATAAAAAAGCACAATTGTGCCAATTAATCAACATCTCGAAACCGCTCTCACTTGTTTAGTATGGAAGATGGCAAGAACTCCGTTGCTAGTTGTTGACAGAAACAACCACCTCTCAAAACAACTTTTACCTCTGTTTTACAAATGAAAAGCTCTAGCACATGTTTAATCCCTGCTTCCCTCTGCGAAGGACCAATCTTTTACTTTTATGTTGAGTCAACCTATTCCCCTCTATCTCAAGCAAGCATTTGAGTTGTTATGTTTCATTCATCCATATGTTGATTTGTTCGATCATGTTTCCTGTCTTCCTTTGTTTTGTACGATGCTTTTATCTGAAAGAATATATATTTGAAAGCTATCTATGACTATAAAGAGTTTGTTTCATTGAGCATGTGACTTTTGCCTTGTTAGCTCTGTTATAAAAAGCTCCGTTCAAAAATAAGTGTAGTCTATTCATTGTTCTCTGACCAAGAACAAAGGTTTGCCATCACCAATCATGATTTACCTTGTGCATCTTTATTGTGATTCCCTTTGCTTATTGCAAGTCTAGTTATATGAAGGGAAGTTGCGGACTATTATGACTTGTGCCTTGGTAAATGTGATGCTTTTTGTCCGTATTTTGTTTATCGACACTTCACTCCATAAACCTATGGTCATGTTTACCGAGTTCAATTTTCGCTTGGGGACAAGCAAGGTCTAAGCTTGGGGGGTTGATACATCCATTTTACATCACTATTTTATATCATAATTTACTATTATTCATTGATATATTTCATATTTAGAGGTGATACTTATGTTGTTTCCATTGTTTTTGCATGTTTGATGATTATTGGAGAACTTGCTGCCGGAGTCAGGATTCTGCTGGAAAAAGGACTGTCAAGACACCATATTTCTGAAGATCAACAATTCCAGGAAAATACCCAGAAATTCATATATTACCAGAAGACGAAAGTAGCCAGAAGGGGAGAGCGAAAGGAGCAGTAGGGGGCCCACGCCACCAAGTGGCGCGGGCCAGTGTCGGGACCCCCGGGATCTAAGCTATACAGAGATGTTATGTGTATTAGTCACGCTAGCAACGAGTGATACTGGGGTTACCAGTCCCAGGCCGGAACACCATCGGCAGGCAGGCCAAAATTAAACATCGGCTCTACACATCTCGAAGCGTCGTGAAACTAATCATAACCAAGACTGCATAACAGAGAGCTCGAGAATCTTAAACCCCTCTCGTGCACTTTATATCCATACACGCATCATGCACGAGATGGGTAACCAAAGTTGGTACACAACAGTGACTCTACGACTCAAAGGTAATATTGCAAAGCTCTTACCTGAGCAAAGATCCAAAGGATTACAAACAGAGGTCACTGACCAGCATTACATCAAACAACAGAAGGAAGGTTATGCTAATAGACATAGCAAGGATGACATGGCCTAAGAGGCCAGAAGCATAACATCGACAACCCATTCCGCAGCCCCAAGCTGCTGTCTGGGAACCCCAAGCTACTCGTCGGTGTCGATCTTCGTATGGAACTCATCTTTGTTGTGGAACTTACTCTGCAGCAAAAATATCAACAAAGGGGGGGTGAGTACATAAGGTACTCAGCAAGACTTACGTATCCTATTAGCTAAACTTGGTTAAGAAAGGCTTTTTGTGGAGTTGTTTGCATAAAGCCATCTTTATTTGCATAAAACAAGTAAGAGTAGAACCTCGACTACTCAGAACATTTTAAAGGGGTAAGAAAGCGATATCTTTAATCATTGAGACATCCACTGAATCAAAATCACCAGAACCTATCCACTAGGATCACCCCCTCTTTCCACCTAGAGGAAGCATCCTAAGCTCACATCAATTGCCAAGTTTTACAATTAGGTTAAAGTTGTCTATGATCATCACGTCCGTTCCCAAGTCGTCCATAACCGTGGACACGGCTTTTCGAAAAGATTTAACCCTGCAGGGGTGCACAACTTTACCCACACGTGTCGACCGACTCTTAGCGCCGTACGTTACACACTTCCCTTGGTGTGCCGGCAGAGGGTGGTCGACCAAGACCTTTCCGTTACTTCGTCTAAACTATGAGTTCACTAAAAGAGGGAAGCTCCGCCGTAACGGGTCCAGTCCCGAAGTCGGTCGCTCTAATTGTGCGCAGGGGTTGGTTTACCAGAGGCCGCACCTCAAGCAACCCCGGCCATGTTCAAAACAAAGTTTAAACACTCAAATAAGGTGACTCATGGAACAGACTAGGCAAGTTGGGGTCGAGGGGGCTCCCATAAACCCCCGTGTGGTTGTACGCTCAGTCTTGGTTCAAGAGGCGAGAACTCGGGTCCTAGGGTCGGCAAGAATGAGTCAAATAACCACATCCCATGTGGCGGCTCATCCAAGCCTTTAGCATGTTTATTCACCACCTTCAATCATCAAACCACGTTATCATAACATTCTAGGTTCATTTGCAGCTCCGATTCATTAACCATATGTACCAGAGTAAACAACTAAGCATGGCTAAGCATTACAGATATATAAAAGCTCTAGCAACGCACACAAACAAAACCTAGTTATGCTAGGAGCAGTGGATCAGGGTATTTAGGCGACAAGAATGGAACATGCATTAGATAGGATAACTCTACCTATCGATAAAAGACAGTTGAACCGTATGTTGCAAAATAGTAAGTTTTAAAATGCTTTGAAACCATAGGTTCAGAGGGGGGGTTGCTTGCCTTATTGTTGATAACCAAATAAAATAGATATCCAGGATTCTTCTTCTTGACTTGTTCATTGATGGACAAGTATTGGTCCTCCGTGTTGTCGGCTCGATATCGTTGCTCACATCAACTCCGGATCCTACCGGGGAGAAGTAGGAACACACCGAAAAAGAGAACAACATTCAATACATGGCATAATGCAATGTGCATACAAGATGATGGTATGACAAGATTAATGGTACTAAATTTAAACCCTAAGACATGTTAAGCAAATTGAATGAGGTTGGAATGCATAGGAGATAGCAATTCCATAAACCCCATAACTAAAAGAAGGGTTCATTTTGTTTCTCTAGTATAGGCAGGGTTTTAAGTTATTCAATCATGCATGATTCTGATATCACAATGTAGATCTCATTTTACTGAACATTTTGATATATTATACACATTTTTCTGATAAACATGGAATATTCTGTGAATTTTATAAGTTTCAATTGATTTCTGAAATGTTTCTGGAAATAAAAACAGGCGCAGGGACTTTTTACACTGAGGGCTACTCTAGCCCCTGTGGCTGACAGATGGGCCCGAGGCCACCTCAGCCACCACGCTGGCCAAGCAGGCCCAAGGCCACGTCGGTTCGTGCTGGGCAGGGGAAAATGCCCATGCCGCACGCACTGGGGCGCCGGCCGGCCAGCACAGGCGGCGGAGCAGAGGCTCCGGAGTGAGGGAGGACAGGGGCAAGGAGGGAATAGCTCACCCTCGAGGTGCTAGGATGCTCTGCAGGGACGGGGGATGTCGGACGACGATGAATCGGCCCGGAGAACCTTCGACCATAGCGGCCAGAAACGGCGACGCTGGCGACGAACCAGGGTGCCCCGCGTCGATTCCGGTGGAGGGGAGGAAGAGGGAGAGACGGCGGACCTCCTGGTCAGCTCGGACTCGCTCGGGGAGGCCTCGTATAGCGGCATCGGGCGGCGACCATGGCGGCGGTTATGCGCGCGCGCAGAGGAGAAGAGTAGAAGGAGAGGGAGCTCGCGGGGAGGGAAAAGGAAGAGGGAGAGAGAGAGACAGCAGGCGCGGAGGCCTTCTTATCCTCCAGAGAGCGGCGGCAAGCATCTGGGCGAGGACGGCGGCATCGGGCGGGCATGGCAGCGACACAAAGCTGTTTCCGTGTCCTGAGGAGGACGACGACCAGGAAAACGAGCTGGGCCGCTTCTGGACTTCGGCTGGGAAGGGAGAGAGAGAGTGTGTTGGGCTGGAAACAGCCCAAAGCAAGGGAAGTTTATTTATTTTTCTTTCAAAAGTATTTTCTATTTCTGTTTTTCCAAAATCCTTTACTATTTTATAAAAAGAGTTGCAGATTCAAAATTATTTATGAAAACTTGAAACTATTTAGTCTCCTTCATAACAAGTAATGAGAAGTCCACATACCTTGTTTTGTGATTTTGAACATTTTAAACACATTTCAAAAATAGATGAAGAATTAGAGCATTTTAGGGTTTCCACTCTAATTTTTAAATGCAAATTTTTCTTAGTGGATTTTAGATGATGCTAATGATGCAAATTATCTTAATTACAAACATGGGCTGTTACAGCTCTACCCTCCTTACAAGAATCTCGACCCCGAGATTCCTAGGTAAGGAAAAAAGGAAGGGGTTACAACGGTCTTCAAAGATGTTTTCGGTTCCACGATGATCTTCTTTCTTGGAGAGGTTGATATGTTGCATCAAGACAAGTTGAATTCTTCCTTTAGGACCTTCATTCCAACTGTACTGATGAAAAGAGGGAAAACTCTGAAAAGATGGATCTTCTCGAAGATCGAGTATTCCATGGTCAACTCATGGAAACAAGGTTTCATAAACATGTTTTGAGCTGACAAACATGAAACACCTGAAGGTAACAGAAGGAATGGGAAAGTTCCAAATTTGGTATGCATAGCAGTGAATACATTTGGATTGTACTCGCAAACCATATAAAGGAAGATGATTGGATATGTGATATGGTTGCAGCAAAGGGAGGCTCAGATATAGATTGCTTTTTCTTTAAAAACATGGTTTCTCGTGTTGATATAGCATGTCTAGAACCTTGTTCTACGACATCTCTATATCCTTATTAAAAACTATTATAGAACATTTTTAGTAAAACTCTAGGAAGGGGTAACCCAAAGGAAAGGGTGAAACAATGGCCAACGAAGTGTGAAAGATTAGCCATGGAGTGGAATTGGTTCTTATACCATGAAGGGGTACACCGTTGAATTGGGAGACTCGTAGAACACCCATGATTAAAAGTCTTGGGCCATCATGTGACTGACAAATTCACACAATGTTTTAGTTGATTAGAACTTCAAGTATAGACAAAGGGAAGGGAGCGGTAGCCAACAAAGTGTCAGAGATCATCCACAGAGTGGTTTGCTCCAGAAGGAGTTGTTGCCAAAGGATAAGGATTCTAGAAGATTGGCTAAGATACATTTAGAAGTTTTGCTTCTAATGTTATCCTTGATGTACTAGATACCAATATCAAGCTTATGACAAGCCTTCAATCAGTCATCAAGTAAAGGTCAGACTTCAGGATTGAAAAGAGAGACCATAAGGGTAACTTTTAGGATAAGTCACATGAAATCCTAATGGAGAGTGGTTGTTCTTGAAACATCAAGGGATGATAGCAATAGGCCTTCTGGCTAGTTGTGTCAACCACAACATTAACCTTGCCGAATTTCAAAGAGACCTATGTCAAACCTTGAGGAACACCAACCATCATTGCTGCTTGAGATTCAGCTCTAGTTAGATGAAATCATACTTCAGACTTAGTATGTACGAATGGAAAGTTTCAATGGATGCCATCGGGATAGCGTTGCTAGATTCTCAAGATATGGGCTACAATGTCAGTCTCCAAAAAGATAAGTAAGATTGCGATTGCCAAAATACAATTGCACCAGCAGGAGCTTATTGCAATGAAATACAACCGAGTCCTTGTTGGGAGAATGTGAAAGAAGATAGTGAAGGTCTTGAACTTTTTCTCGTTCTTGAATAAATCAGTCAGTGGCTTGTTATGCATATAGAGAATTTTCAAGAGGATGGAGGCAACAACCTGTCATCTCCAGAATAACCCGCACATGCATGACCAATTTGGGATGATTCCCGAGGAAACAAAGAAAATTCTTCTTGAATTCATGGCGACAACTTTCAACAATTGCACGTGAACCAAAGAGAGAAATTCACTTCCAACATCCAGAACTCATACTTCGTGATGACACAAATATGGTTCTAACAAGTTTCCAACATTTATGCCAAATGTCCAATATGAATGTCTTCAAACATGGAGAAAGTAAGGATGTTGTCGATGGGCTCAACAACAAACTTATTTATATGCTCCAATAAGATGGACTCATATGTTGCAGGAACACGGCAAAAATATTGGTCAGACCGAAGGACATAAAGTGTACTCAAGTGAAAACCATGAGTAGGAACACCATCGAGATAGTCCTTGGGGCTGAATTTGATTTGACGATAGCCCAAAATGAAATCAAAGATTGGAAGATAGTAGATCTAAAGAAAAGATATTATCTTGCTTCAACACAAACAAAACTAGACATCCCTTAAGAAGGAACAAGGCCAGATAAAGCTTTTGTCTTTCAACTCTCCAAGTTGTCGATTAAGCTTAACCAACTATTCCAGGGTATCCAGTATAGATTCTTAGAGAAAGAAGCGATTCAGAGAACCAGCTTATTCATGAACTTGACAAACCGGTCATGTGAAAACATGGCGATGCTTCTAGAAAGACATCCAGAATATCACGAACCACCAGTATGTCACTAAGTTCAAGAGGGAACCTTGATTTAGAAGGAAAGCGACATGGTCATGAGAGTTTTGGCACAAACCTAACTCTTTGACCAAAGATATGTGTCTGAATTACGGACTTGGCAACATAGTGAAACTTTGCTTAGTGATTGGTTAACCAATCATGCTAAGAGTGATGCAAAGGACCTTGGATTTCAAAGCAATACGATTTACTATGGATCTCGGATGGCCACAACAATAAGCATACCCAACATTCCAAGCATGACCATCTCGGAGAAAGGGTGAGCAAAGATGTGTAAGAGCATCACTTCATCAAGTAAGGCCATGAGACTTTGCACAACCTCTTGGTATAAAAGAGTGTGATACTCTAAGGTGGAATAGAGCAGAAGCTACATAGAGCTTATATTATGTGGATTACAACACTTTGACCCGGTCCTAGAAATGGATGAGGTACTGCAGTTTGTTTCTCCTGATATTCCAAAATGCAATGGCTTGACAATACCACAAGAGTAACATGCACTGGAATACACCAATGCACGTTTATAACTTGGCTGCCAACTCGCAGACGAGGTTCGGAAAGTAACTTAAGATAAGGAACACACTTAGAACGAATCCTTAGATATGGATGCACAAGTCAACATCTTATGTAAACTAATGCTGAAAGGAAGGGTGTGGTAGAGTGACGGACATAAAGATGAGAATCACACAGAGAACTCTTGTCGTGATCCATTTGGTTCCATGAGAGAACATCTGTCATAGCTAGTGGAAGGGAAAGTTCTTTGTTGCGGCAATTCAATTATGACTGCAACCACAAGCTTGAAAGGCAAACCATTTTGAGTTAATGACAAATTAGTAACACAAGGTTGCAACGAAATGGATCTTGGGTTAAAGGCCATCTTCATGTACTAGGATCCAGCACAATCCGGGACCTTCGGTTCAAGTCCATGGGTAAAACATGAAGAAAGGAGTAACTACTAACTGAGCAACTCAGAGGATGCCACAAGGTAGTAATCACGAAGTAACTTCTAGAACAAGGAAGGGCTTTTGAAGTATCCAACAATAGAGAGGCATACAAGGTGAAAGAAATCCTTGAAGGGAATCCATGAGGTAAAGATATTTCAATGAAAAGAAATCTTCAAACTGCATCTTCTTGCTTTAGCTGAGAGTATGAAGAATACTATGTAGGTCAACTGGTTTAGAGACGACATGCCCACGAGGGACCTAAGTTTTGAATGACTAGAAGAGATAGGAAAACTTTTCCCAAATCAACATGAAAGGATACAAAAGCTTAGAACTAAGATTTATGGAGATAAGGAGTAAAAAGAAACCTTACCTATATTTTGCAACTCATTTTTAGCTTTCATTGAGTTTTCACAAACACTAGACTCAACATCGGCCAATAGCAAGGGTTTCCTACAGACAGTCCTGCTCTGATACTAAAACCTGTCGGGACCCCCGGGATCTAAGTTATACAGAGATGTTATGTGTATTAGTCACGCTAGCAACGAGTGATACTGGGGTTACCAGTCCCAGGCCGGAACACCATCGGCAGGCAGGCCGAAATTAAACATCGGCTCTACACATCTCGAAGCGTCATGAAACTAATCATAACCAAGACTGCATAACAGAGAGCTCGAGAATCTTAAACCCCTCTCGTGCACTTTATATCCATACACGCATCATGCACGAGATGGGTAACCAAAGTTGGTACACAACAGTGACTCTACGACTCAAAGGTAATATTGCAAAGCTCTTACCTGAGCAAAGATCCAAAGGATTACAAACAGAGGTCACTGACCAGCATTACATCAAACAATGGAAGGAAGGTTATGCTATTAGACATATCAAGGATGACATGGCCTAAGAGGCCAGAAGCATAACAACGATAACCCATTCCGCAGCCCCAAGCTGCTGTCTGGGAACCCCAAGCTACTCGTCGGTGTCGATCTTCGTACGAAACTCATCTTCATTGTGGAACTTACTCTGCAGCAAAAATATCAACAAAGGGGGGGTGAGTACATAAGGTACTCAGCAAGACTTACGTATCCTATTAGCTAAACTTGGTTAAGAAAGGCTTTTTGTGGAGTTGTTTGCATAAAGCCATCTTTATTTGCATAAAACAAATAAGAGTAGAACCTCGACTACTCAGAACATTTTAAAGGGGTAAGAAAGCGATATCTTTAATCATTGAGACATCTACCGAATCAAAATCACCAGAACCTATCCACTAGGATCACCCCCTCTTTCCACCTAGAGGAAGCATCCTAAGCTCACATCAATTGCCAAGTTTTACGATTAGGTTAAAGTTGTCTATGATCATCACGTCCGTTCCCAAGTCGTCCATAACCGTGGACACGGCTTTTCGAAAAGATTTAACCCTGCAGGGGTGCACAACTTTACCCACACGTGTCGACCGACTCTTAGCGCCGTACGTTACACACTTCCCTTGGTGTGCCGGCAGAGGGTGGTCGACCAAGACCTTTCCGTTACTTCGTCTAAACCATGAGTTCACTAAAAGAGGGAAGCTCCGCCGTAATGGGTCCAGTCCCGAAGTCGGTCCCTCTAATTGTGCGCAGGGGTTGGTTTACCAGAGGCCGCACCTCAAGCAACCCCGGCCACGTTCAAAACAAAGTTTAAACACTCAAATAAGGTGACTCATGGAACATACTAGGCAAGTTGGGGTCAAGGGGGCTCCCATAAACCCCCGTGTGGCTGTACGCTCAGTCTTGGTTCAAGAGGCGAGAACTCGGGTCCTAGGGTCAGCAAGAATGAGTCAAATAACCACATCCCATGTGGCGGCTCATGCAAGCCTTTAGCATGTTTATTCACCACCTTCAATCATAAAACCACGTTATCATAACATACTAGGTTCATTTGCAGCTCCGATTCATTAACCATATGTACCAGAGTAAACAACTAAGCATGGGTAAGCATTACAGATATATAAAAGCTCTAGAAACGCACACAAGCAAAACCTAGTTATGCTAGGAGCAGTGGATCAGGGTATTTAGGCGACAAGAATGGAACATGCATTAGATAGGATAACTCTACCTATCGATAAAAGACAGTTGAACCGTATGTTGCAAAATAGTAAGTTTTAAAATGCTTTGAAACCATAGGTTCAGAGGGGGGGCTGCTTGCCTTATTGTTGATAACCAAATAAAATAGATATCCAGGATTCTTCTTCTTGACTTGTTCATTGATGGACAAGTATTGGTCCTCCGTGTTGTCGGCTCGATATCGTTGCTCACATCAACTTCGGATCCTACCCGGGAGAAGTAGAAACACACCGAAAAATAGAACAACATTCAATACATGGCATAATGCAATGCACATACAAGATTATGGTATGACAAGATTAATGGTACTGAATTTAAACCCTAAGACATGTTAAGCAAATTGAATGAGGTTGGAATGCATAGGAGATAGCAATTCCATAAACCCCTTAACTAAAAGAAGGGTTCATTTTGTTTCTCTAGTATAGGCAGGGTTTTAAGTTATTCAATCATGCATGATTCTGATATCACAATGTAGATCTCATTTTACTGAACATTTTGATATATTATACACATTTTTTTGATAAACAGGGAATATTCTGTGAATTTTATAAGTTTCAATTGATTTCTGAAATATTTCTGGAAATAAAAACAGGCGCAGGGACTTTTTACACTGAGGGCTACTCTAGCCCCTGTGGCTGACAGATGGGCCCGAGGCCACCTCAGCCACCACGCTGGCCAAGCAGGCCCAAGGCCACGTCGGTTTGTGCTGGGCAGGGGAAAATGCCCATGCCGCACGCACTGGGGCGCCGGCCGGCCAGCACAGGCGGCGGAGCAGAGGCTCCGGAGTGAGGGAGGACAGGGGCGAGGAGGGAACGGCTCACCCTCGAGGCGCTAGGCTGCTCTACAGGGACGGGGGATGTCGGACGACGATGAATCGGCCCCGAGAAGCTCCGACCGTAGCGGCCAGAAACGACGACACCGGCGATGAACCAGGGTGCCCCGCATCTATTCTGGTGGAGGGGAGGAAGAGGGAGAGACGGCGGACCTCCTGGTCAGCTCAGACTCGCTCGGGGAGGCCTCGTATAGCGGCATCGGGCGGCGACCATGGCGGCGGTTACGCGCGCGCGCAGAGGAGAAGAGTAGAAGGAGAGGGAGCTCGCGGGGAGGGAAAAGGAAGAGGGAGAGAGAGACGGCAGGCGGGGAGGCCTTCTTATCCTCCAGAGAGCGGCGGCAAGCATTTGGGTGAGGACGGCGGCATCGGGCGGCCATGGCAGCGACACGGAGCTGTTTCCGTGTCCCGAGGAGGACGACGACCAGGAAAACGGGCTGGGCCGCTTTTGGACTTCGGTTGGGAAGGGAGAGAGAGAGAGAGTGTGTGTGTTGGGCTGGAAATGGCCCAAAGCAAGGGAAGTTTATTTATTTTTCTTTCAAAAGTATTTTCTATTTCTGTTTTTCCAAAATCCTTTACTATTTTATAAAAAGAGTTGCAGATTCAAAATTATTTATGAAAACTTGAAACTACTTAGTCTCCTTCATAACAAGTAATGAGAAGTCCACATACCTTGTTTTGTGATTTTGAACATTTTAAACACATTTCAAAAATAGATGAAGAATTAGAGCATTTTTGGGTTTCCACTCTAATTTTTAAATGCAAATTTTTCTTAGTGGATTTTAGATGATGCTAATGATGCAAATTATCTTAATTACAAACATGGGCTGTTACAGCCAGCCCCTGGCCGCGCCACCCTGGGGTGAGGCTACACTGGCCCACTTCTGCCATCGCCTCCTCGTGCATATTGTCGTCCCCAAAAACCTAAGTCAGGGAGGGACACAGAGATAGACACCGCCGCCTCTGCGGGGCGGAAAACACCGAGAGAGAAAAGCTCTCTGGCAGGCAGAAATCTACTTGGGAAATTTCATCGCGGAGAGGGGAGATCGTCGCCATCGTCATCACCATCGCGCTGGACTTCATCGGGATCATCATCATCACTAGCACCTTCATCTCCACCATCACCACGCCATCCCATTGTAACATCTTGGGTTGAATCTTGTCCAATTCTTAGGGGAAACTTTCCCGGTGTTAATTACTCTTGTAGTTGATGCTATTGAGTGGAACCGTTGAATTAAGGTTTATGTTCAGATTGTTATTTACCATTATTTCACCTCTGATCATGATCCATATGATGTCTTGTGAGTACTTTGTTTAGTTCTTGAGGTCATGGGAGAAGTGATACGTCTCAAACGTATCTATAATTTTTTATGCTCCATGCTTGTTCTTACACCATTTGCTTAGTGTTTTGTTACACTTCGTGGCATTTTTATGCATTTTTTGGGACTAACCTATTAATAAGATGCCACAGTGCCAGTTCCCTGTTTTCTGCTGTTTTTATGTTTCAGACAAGTTACACAGGAAATATTCTCGGAATTGGACAAAACAAAAGCCGAACCTCCTATTATTTAACGAAGCTTCCAGAAAACCGAAGAGGAGACGGAGGGGGGCCACAGGGCAGCCACACCACAGGGCGGCGCAGCCTGCCCCTGGCCTGCGCCCCCTGGTGGTGAGGCCACCCTGGCCCACCTCTGGCGCCGCCCCTTCGCCTATAAAGACCCCCCGACGGGAAAAACCTAAATACCCGATCAATTTTCCAGAAACACATCGCGATCCGCCGCCGTCGTCGACCCAAGATCGAGAGGGTCCAGAAGCTCTTCCCGG
The DNA here is from genome assembly GCA_007115705.1 of Dactylis glomerata. Lineage (NCBI taxonomy): Eukaryota > Viridiplantae > Streptophyta > Magnoliopsida > Poales > Poaceae > Dactylis > Dactylis glomerata. Next base: position 1,938,709 of record QXEO01000155.1, on the reverse strand, counting down.
CACCCTGCCGGAGAGGGGAATCGCCATCGGAGGTCTTCTGCATCGCCATGCTTGCCTCCGGCGCGATGAGTGAGTAGTCTACCTTGGACTATGGGTCCATAGCAGTAGCTAGATGGTTGTCTTCTCCACCATGTGCTTCATGTTTAGATCTCGTGAGCTGCCTTACATGATCGAGATCATCTTTGTGTAATTCTACATGTTGTGTTTGTTGGGATCCGATGAATATTTGTGTTATGTTAAGTTGATGTGCTGAATATTATCTTATGTTATCTCTATGTTGTTTATGATCTTCCATGCTCTCCGTTGTTAGTAGCTATCTTGGTCAAGTAGATACTAGTGACTCCAAGAGGGGGTATTTATGCTCGATAGTTGGGTTCATGCCTCTATTTAATCTGGGGGAGTGACAGAAACCTCTAAGGTTGTAGATGTGCTGTTGCCACTAGGGAGAAAACAACATTCTTGTATCCAAGGACATTCATTTTGTTTACATTACACACTTTGCTTAATGCAGTTATCTGTTGTTCGCAACTTAATACTCGTGGGGTGTTCGGATGATATCCCCGTGGGTGGATTATTAGTCATAGATGCAGTTGGATGGCGGTCTATGTATTTTGTTGTAGTGCCCAGAGTAAATCTCATAGTGATCCTCGTGACATATGCACGTTATCTTTATTCTATCAATTGCCCAACTATAATTTGTTTACCCAGCATGTTGTTATCTATTTTATGAAGAGACACCACTAGTGAACTGTGGACCCCGGTCCAATTTCCTTTACATTGTTACACCGTTTTACTATTACTCGCACTATTTACTTTCTCACATACTACTACTGTTTTCCAGTCGATACGCTCTTACGTTTGTTTACAGCACACCAGTGAGATTGACAACCTCATCGTAAGTTGGGAGCAAAGTTCTTGGTTGTGTTGTGTGCAGATTCCACATTGTTGCTGGTGCAAAGCAAAGCCCTGGACGAGGCGCCTAATAAATTATTTGGAGCTGTCGCGAAGCTAGCAGACATCACCTTCTCAAGTTTGCCTTTTTCCTATTGGATTGACAAACCTTGGTTTCTTACTGAGGGTAAGACTTGCTACTGTGCTCATCATATCTTCCTCTTAGGGTTCCCAACTGGGTGGTTATCCTGCCCGCATCAAGCTGTTTTTCTGGCACCATTGCCGGGGAAAAAGAGGACTTCTGCAAGGGGAGTTTCACACGCACATCCTTTACTTTATTTTAGTTTTGCTTTACTTTATTTTTGCTTGCATCGGTTTTATCAAAAACAAAAAAATAGTTTCCTTTATAGTTGCTTTTATTTACTTGCTTTTAGCTTTGCTAGAATGGGTACTCATGAGAACACCAAGTTGTGTGATTTTACTAGCACTAATAATAGTGATTTTATATGCACTCCTATTGCGCCACCTGCTCCTGCTGCTAATTTCTATGAGATTAAACCTGCTTTATTGAACCTTGTTATGAAAGAGAATTTTCTGGTGCTAGTACTGATGATGTAGCAGCTCATCTCAACAATTTTGTTGAGCAATGTGAGATGCAGAAATATAAGGATGTAGAAGGTGATATTATTAAACTTAAGTTGTTTCCTTTTTCTTTGAGAGGAAAAGCTAAGGATTGGTTGCTATCTTTGCCTAGAAATATTATTGATTCTTGGGCTAAGTGTAAGGATGCTTTTATTGGAAAATACTATCCTCCTGCTAAGATTATAGCTTTGCGTAGTGATATCATGAAGTTTAGACAGTTTGATAATGAACATATTTCTCAAGCTTGGGAAAGAATGAAATCTATGATAAAGAATTGCCCAACTCATGGACTGACTACTTGGATAATTGTCCAAACTTTTTATACAGGACTGAATTTTTCTTCAAGAAATCTATTGGATTCAGCTGCTGGAGGCACTTTTATGTCCCTTACCTCGGGCGCCGCAACCAAGCTCCTTGACAACATGATGGTAAATTATTCTGAATGGCACACCGAGAGAGCTCCACAAGGTAAGAAGGTAAATTATGTTGAGGAAACCTCTTCCTTAAGTGATAAGATTGATGCTATAATGCTTATGCTTTCTAATGATAGAGCTCATGTTGATCCTAATAATGTTCCTTTAGCCTCTTTGGTTGCTCAAGAAGAGCATGTTGATGTAAACTTCATCAGAAATAATAATTTTAACAACAATGCTTATAGGAACAATTTTGCTAGTAACAATTATAGGCCGTATCCTTCTACCAATGGTAATGGTTATGGTAACTATTATGGTAATACCTCCAACAACACTAGGGCTGCGCCCTCTGAGCTTGAGGTAATGCTCAAGGACTTCATCGGTAAGCAAACTGCTTTTAATAAGTCTGTTGAGGAAAAGTTAGGCAAAATTGATATTCTTGCTTCTAAAGTTGATAGCCTTGCTCTTGATGTTGAACTTCTGAAACTAAAAGTGTTGCCTAATGAGGTGAAGGAAAACAATACTTTTGCCACTGCTAATGCTATCCAACTTAGAATTGATGAAAATGTTAGGATGTTAGCAGAATTGCATGCCAGTTGGGAAAGAGAAGATGAGATGGCCAGAAAGATGAAGGTATGTACCATTACTACCTCTAATGATGTTGTTCCAAATGCTAGCAATCCTCTTACTTTGATTGGTATAGAGAAAACTGCTACTCCTTGTGTTAAAAAGCCTAAAACTGCAAAAGCTTATTCTCAAAAGAGTGCTGAAATTTTTCGGAGTGTAGGAGATGATAGCTCTATTTCTTTTAATGATTTTGATGTTGATGGCTGCAATATATCTGAAGTTATTTTGTTCTTGCAAAAGCTTGCTTTGAGTCCCAATGCTTGTCCTATAAATGTTGCTTTTACTAAGCATATTACCAATGCTCTCATGAAAATTAGGGATGAAAAGTTGAAGCAAAAAGCTTCTATTCCCAAGAAGTTAGAAGATGGTTGGGAACCCATCATTGATATGCATGTTAATGGTTTTGATTGCCATGCTTTATGTGATCTAGGTGCTAGTATTTCTATTATGCCTAGAAAAATTTATGACATGCTTGATTTACCACCGCTTAAAAAGTGTTATTATGATGTTCCTATTGCTGATGTTGCTAAGAAGAAACCTTTGGGAAGGATTAATGATGTTCTTATTATGGTTAAAAATAACCTTGTTCCCGTTGATTTTCTTATTATGGATGTTGAATGCAATGCTTCATGTCCTATTATTTTGGGAAGGCCCTTTCTTCAAACTGTAGGTGCCATCATTGATATGAGGGAAGGCACCATCAAATATCAATTCCCACTCAAGAAAGGTATGGAACACTTCCCTAGAAAGAGAAAGAAATTACTTTTTGACTCTATTCTTAGAGCAAATTATGAACTTGATGCTTCATCGCTTGATATTACTTGATTCGCACTTTCTGCGCCTAGCTCAAAGGCGTTAAAGAAAAGCACTCTTGGGAGATAACCCATTGTTTTACTTCTAGTTCTTTTTCTTTTATTTGAGTCTTGGAAGTTATCACTAGTGTAAAACCCCCTCCTTATCCTTTTTATTTCATTGTTGTGCCAAGAGAAACCTCTAATTTGAGTGAGGTAAGATTTGGGGATGTTGCTGTCCTGAAACAGATTTCGGTGCTGTGATACGTCTCCAACGTATCCATAATTTTTGATGCTCCATGCTTGTTTTTACACCATTTGCTTAGTGTTTCGTTACACTTCGTGGCACTTTTATGCATTTTCTGGAACTAACCTACTAACAAGTCGCCACAGTGCCAGTTCCCTGTTTTCTGCTGTTTTTGTGTTTCAGAAAAGCTACACAGGAAATATTCTCGGAATTGGACGAAACCAAAGCCAGTCGCAAAGAATTTCACCGAGCTTCCAGAGAACCAAAGAGGAGTTGGAGTGGGGCCACGAGGGGCCCTCACACCAGGGCTGCGCGGCCCAGGGCCTGGCCGCGCCCCCTATGTGTGAGACCGCCTCGGTCCACTTCTGACGATGCCCCTTCGCCTATAAAGACCCCTGACGAGAAAAACCCAAGGGCCCGATCAGTTTTCCAGAACACATCGCGATTCGCCGCCGCCGTCGACCCGAATATCGGGAGGGTCCAGAAGCTCTTCCCGGCACCCTGCCGAAGAGGGGAATCGCCACCGGAGGTCTTCTTCATCGCCATGCTTGCCTCTGGAGCGATGAGTGAGTAGTCTACCTTGGACTATGGGTCCATAGCAGTAGCTAGATGGTTGTCTTCTCCACCATGTGCTTCATGTTTAGATCTCATGAGCTGCCCTACATGATTGAGATCACCGTTATGTAATTCTACATGTTTGGTTTGTTGGGATCCGATGAATATTGGTGTTATGCTTGAGTTGAAGTACTGAAATTTATCTTTTGTTATCTCTATGTTGTTTATGATCTTGCATGCTCTCCGTTGTTAGTAGCTATCTTGGCCGAGTAGTTGCTAGTGACTCCAAGAGGGGGTATTTATGCCCGATAGTGGGTTCATGCCTCTATTTAATCTGGGGGAGTGACAGAAGCCTCTAAGGTTGTAGATGTGCTGTTGCTACTAGGGGGAAAACAACATTCATATGCTCAAGGGCATATGCTTTGTTTACATTACACACTTTGCTTAATGCAATTATCTGTTGTTCGCAACTTAATACTCATGGGGTGTTCGGACGATATCCCCGTGAGTGGATTATTAGTCATAGATGCAGTTGGATGGCGGTCTATGTATTTTGTTGTAATGCCCAGAGTAAATCTCATAGTGATCCTCTCATCATATGCACGTTATCTTTATTCTATCAATTGCCCAACTGTAATTCGTTTACCCAGCTTGTATTATTTTATCTTATGGAGAGACACCGCTAGTGAACTGTGGATCCCGGTCCTATTTCCATTATATTGCTATCACCTGTTTACTTTACTCGCACTGTTTACTTTACTCGCATACTATTATCACTTTCCACTCGATACGCTCATACCCTTTGTTTCAAGCAAACCGGTGAGATTGACAACCTCATCGTAAGTTGGGAACAAAGTATTTGGTTGTGTTGTGTGCAGGTTCCGCGTTGCTATTGGTTGAAGACGAGTCAACAAGTGTCGTAAACGGCGCCCTTGTTGGAGTGTTATTAGGCCAGTCAGCATCACCTTCAGTCGTTTGTTTGCTCCTCTCCTGATCGACATACCTTGGTTTCTTAACTGAGGGAAAATCTTGCTGCTATATTCATCACACCTTCCTCTTGGGGTTCCCAACGGGCTGGTCAATCCCCAGCAATCAAGCTCTTTTCTGGCGCCATTGCCGGGGATTAAAGAAGAATAAGCTCCCACGTCTACTTGGCACCAGCAAGTCTTTTCTGGCGCCGTTGCCGGGGAGAAAGTAGAAGACTTCTGCGAGGGGAGTTTTCGCACGCATATCCTTTACTTTGTTTATTGTTTTGCTTTACTTTATTTTATTACTTGCATTCGTGAAAGTGTGGATGGTCTAACCTAGAGGGGGGTGAATAGGTTTCTACAAATTTTAATTTTCTTTTCACTAGTTTTAGGCTTTGCGGAATATAAGTGCGAGCCTAACAACTAGGTGAACAACCTATATGATGCTATGCAAAGTACTTCAAGCTCGAAGGCTATCACAAAGGTAAAAACACAAGTAAAGGAACTCGGATAGAAATAACCGAGGCACACGGAGACGAAGATGTATCCCGATGTTCACTCTCTTGGGAGAGAGCTAGTCACCGTTGGAGAGGTGTGAATCCCCACGAAGGGTACTCAAGCGCCACGAAGGCTCACCTTCTTCTCCTTGAGCCTCCTCCACGAAGTAGGAGCCCAATCACTTGTGGTAGACCTTAGGGTGGTCTCCAAACCCTCACAAACTTTCCACGGGGCGAATCACAAGCCGAATGCCTCCGGGCGACCCTAGCCGCCTAGGGTTTCCCACAAACCCAAGAGTAACAAGTAATCTCTGTGAACTCAAGGGGGAATGAAATTTGGCTTGGTGAAGATGTAGATCGGGGTCTCCTCTTTCTTTCTACCAAAGGGATTTGGATTTGGTTGGGTAGAATGAGAGATCCCCTTAGCTTGAGGTGCTCATTAATGGAGGAGAGAGAAAGGATAGGAAGTTATGATTTGGAGCTGGTCAACATACCCCTTCGGAGAAGAAGGGGTGTATTTATAGTCCGTGGGGAGAAAATGACCGTTTGGGTCGAATCTCGGGTTTCCGGTTTAATTCCCGGTTGGACCGGAAATTCAACCGGAAATTTCCGGTGGGAATTCCGGCGAAACCGAAAACCAAACCGGAAATTTCCTGTTCAGACCGAGCCTGCGACCGGAACCAATCCGAGCAAGCCCAAAAACATGTCTGGGCCTGGCCGAGCTAGTCCGGTCCAGAATCCGGTTGAAACCGGAATTTTCTGGTTGGATTTCCGGTGTGATTTCCGGTCAGACCGGAAACTAAACCGAGAACCAGAAAACCTTCCAAAACTTTCTTTTCTCCAAACGAACTAAAAATACTCTTCATTAGGGAAATGAGGCAAGTGGGAAAAAGTGTTTGCCTAGCAAGAAATCAAACCCACGAGACATCGAGACAACCCCTCTTAATAGTGCGGTGTTTCCTATGAACTCAAGTAAAAGTAAGAGAGAAAAAGAAAAACACCGTCGCTTCGCTCCTAAAGAAATGGGGGGGGCCTCCAATCTCAGCTCACCAAAGAATAACCTGAAAAAGACACTAGGAGAAACTATTAGTCCAACACTAGCTCACGTGTCATCACTAACCAAAAATAAGTTGAAGGGTAAAATACCCTTACAATTCGTTTTTATCAAAAACCCAAAAAAAATTAGAATCCTTTGTAGTTGTTTTTGCTTGCCTGCTGCTTTTAGTTTGCTAAAATGGCTACTCCTGAAAACACCAAGTTGTGTGACTTTACTAGCACGAACAATAGTGATTTTATCTGCACTCCTATTGCGCCACCTGCTTCTGCTGCAAATTTTTATGAGATTAAGCCTGCTTTGTTGAACCTTGTTATGAAAGAGCAATTTTCTGGTGCTAGTACTGATGATGCTGCAGCTCATCTCAATAATTTTGTTGAGCTATGTGAGATGCAAAAGTATGAGAATGTTGATGGTGATATTATTAAGCTTAAGTTGTTTCCTTTTTCTTTGAGAGGAAAAGCTAAGGATTGGTTGCTGTCTTTGACTAAGAATAGTATTGATTCATGGGCTAAGTGTAAGTATGCTTTTATTGGTAGATATTATCCTCCTGCTAAGATTATAGCTTTGCGTAGCAATATTATGAAGTTTAGTCAGTTTGATAATGAACATGTTGCTCAAGTTTGGGAAAGAATGAAAGCTATGATAAAGAATTGTCCCACTCATGGACTGACTACTTGGATGATTGTTCAAACTTTTTATGCAGGACTGAATTTTCTTCGAGGAACCTACTTGATTCAGCTGCTGGAGGCACTTTTATGTCCCTTACCTTGGGCGCCGCAACAAAGCTTCTCGATAATATGATGGTAAATTACTCTGAATGGCACACCGAGAGAGCTCCACAAGGTAAGAAGGTAAATTCTGGTGAGGAAACCTCTTCCTTGAGTGATAAGATTGATGCTATTATGCTTATGCTTTCAAATGATAGGACTCATGTAGATCCTAATAATGTTCCTTTGGCCTCTTTGGTTGCTCAAGAAGAGCATGTTGATGTAAACTTCATTAGAAATAATAATTTTAACAACAATGCTTATTGGAACAATTTTGCTAGTAACAATTATAGGCCATATCCTTCTACCAATGGTAATGGTTATGGTAACTCTTATGGTAACTCCTCCAACAACACTAGGGCCGCGCCCTCCGAGCTTGAGGTAATGCTCAAGGACTTCATCGGTAAGCAAAATGCTTTTAACAAGTCTGTTGAGGAAAAGTTAGGCAAAATTGATATTCTTGCTTCTAAAGTTGATAGCCTTGCTCATGATGTTGAACTTCTGAAATTAAAAGTGTTGCCTAATGAGGTGAAAGAGAACAATGTTTTTGCTACTGCTAATGCTATCCAAGTTAGAATTGATGAAAATGTTAGATTGTTAGCAAAATTGCATGCTAGATGGGAAAGAGAGGATGAGATTGCTAGGAACATGAAAGTTTGTACTATTACTACCTCTAATGATGTTGCTCCTAATGCTAGCAATCCTCTTACTTTGATTGGTGTAGAGAAAACTCCTACTCCTTGTGTTAAAAAGCCTAAAACTGCTAAAACTTTTTCTCAAAAGAGTGCTGAAATTTTTCGGAGTGTAGGAGATGATAGCGCTATTTTCCTTGATGATATTGATTATGGTAACTACAATATATCTGAAATTATTCTGTTCTTGCAAAAGCTTGTTTCGAATCCTAGTTTTAGTCCTTTAAATGTTGCTTTTACCAAGCATATTATTAATGCTCTTATGAAAATTAGGGATGAAAAGTTGAAACAGGAGTTAGAAGATGGATGGGAACCCATCATTGATATGCATGTTAATGGTTTTGATTGCCATGCTTTATGTGATCTAGGTGGTAGTATTTCTATTATGCCTAGAAAGATTTATGACATGCTTGATTTACCGCCGCTTGAAAAGCGTTATTATGATGTTCCTATTGCTGATGTTGCTAAGAAGAAACCTTTGGGAAGGATTAATGATGTTCTTATTATGGTTAAAAATAACCTTGTTCCCATTGATTTTCTTGTTATGGATGTTGAATGCAATGCTTCATGTCCTATTATTTTGGGAAGACCCTTTCTTCAAACTGTAGGTGCCATCATTGATATGAGGGAAGGCATCATCAAATATCAATTCCCACTCAAGAAAGGTATGGAACACTTCCCTAGAAAGAGAAAGAAATTACTTTTTGACTCTATTCTTAGAGCAAATTATGAACTTGATGCTTCATCGCTTGATATTACTTGATTCGCACTTTCTGCGCCTAGCTCAAAGGCGTTAAAGAAAAGCACTCTTGGGAGATAACCCATTGTTTTACTTTCAGTTCTTTTTCTTTTATTTGAGTCTTGGAAGTTATTACTACTGTAAAAACCGCCCCTTATCCTTTTTATTTCATTGTTGTGCCAAGAGAAACCTCTAATTTGAGTGAGGTAAGATTTGGGGATGTTGCTGTCCTGAAACAGATTTCGGTGTTGTGATACGTCTCCAACGTATCCATAATTTTTGATGCTCCATGCTTGTTTTTACACCATTTGCTTAGTGTTTCGTTACACTTCGTGGCACTTTTATGCATTTTCCGGAACTAACCTACTAACAAGTCGCCACAGTGCCAGTTCCCTGTTTTCTGCTGTTTTTGTGTTTCAGAAAAGCTACACAGGAAATATTCTCGGAATTGGACGAAACCAAAGCCAGTCGCCCAGAATTTCACCGGAGCTTCCAGAGAACCGAAGAGGAGTTGGAGTGGGGCCACGACGGGCCCTCACACCAGGGCAGCGCGGCCCAGGGCCTAGCCGCGCCCCCTATGTGTGAGACCGCCTCGGTCCACTTCTGATGATGCCTCTTTGCCTATAAAGACCCCCCGACGAGAAAAATCTAAGGGCCCGATCAGTTTTCCAGAACACATCGCGATCCGCCGCCGCCGTCGACCCGAAGATCGGGAGGGTCCAGAAGCTCTTCCCGGCACCCTGCCGAAGAGGGGAATCGCCACCGGAGGTCTTCTTCATCGCCATGCTTGCCTCCGGAGCGATGAGTGAGTAGTCTACCTTGGACTATGGGTCCATAGCAGTAGATAGATGGTTGTCTTCTCCACCATGTGCTTCATGTTTAGATCTCATGAGCCGCCCTACATGATTGAGATCACCGTTTTGTAATTCTACATGTTTGGTTTGTTGGGATCCGATGAATATTGGTGTTATGCTTGAGTTGAAGTACTGAAATTTATCTTCTGTTATCTCTATGTTGTTTATGATCTTGCATGCTCTCCGTTGTTAGTAGCTATCTTGGCCGAGTAGTTGCTAGTGACTCCAAGAGGGGGTATTTATGCTCGATAGTGGGTTCATGCCTCTATTTAATCTGGGGGAGTGACAGAAGCCTCTAAGGTTGTAGATGTGCTGTTGCTACTAGGGGGAAAACAACATTCATATGCTCAAGGGCATATGCTTTGTTTACATTACACACTTTGCTTAATGCAATTATCTGTTGTTCGCAACTTAGTACTCATGGGGTGTTCAGACGATATCCCCGTGAGTGGATTATTAGTCATAGATGCAGTTGGATGGTGGTCTATGTATTTTGTTGTAATGTCCAGAGTAAATCTCATAGTGATCCTCTCATCATATGCACGTTATCTTTATTCTATCAATTGCCCAACTGTAATTCATTTACCCAGATTGTATTATTTTATCTTATGGAGAGACACCGCTAGTGAACTGTGGATCCCGGTCCTATTTCCATTATATTGCTATCACCTGTTTACTTTACTCGCACTATTTACTTTACTCGCATACTATTATCACTTTCCACTCGATACGCTCATACCCTTTGTTTCAAGCAAACCGGTGAGATTGACAACCTCATCATAAGTTGGGAACAAAGTATTTGGTTGTGTTGTGTGCAGGTTCCGCGTTGCTATTGGTTGAAGACGAGTCAACAAGTGTCATAAATGGCGCCCTTGTTGGAGTGTTATTAGGCCAGTCAGCATCACCTTCAGTCGTTTGTTTGCTCCTCTCCTGATCGACATACCTTGGTTTCTTAACTGAGGGAAAATCTTGCTGCTATATTCATCACACCTTCCTCTTGGGGTTCCCAACGGTCTGGTCAATCCCCAGCAATCATGCTGCACCGTAAAAATTCGTGAAAATTGTCAGAATATCTTTTTGACCTGCGATTTCTTGTGCATATGCCCCAGGTTATATCCAAACTTTTATTAGTTATACACTTTTTGATTTGAGCAACAGAAAACCCTCGAAAAAATCGACCTTTGTCAGCTGTTCTGTTTTGACAGATTTCTACTACTATTTGTGTTTGCCTCTCGATCGCTTTATTTTTGATTTTTTTTTATCACGGAACTTTTGGGGAAGTTGCTACAGTAGTATATGCTTTATATGTGGTGGTTTTTAGTTGAAATCTGAAGCAAAAAGGGGTTGATTCATTATTATGCTTACACTAATGTTGCTAATAGAATTGTGTTGAGTTTTGTATGAAGGAAGTTTTCAAGTGTAGGGATCGGAGAATGATAAGATGAGTTGAATAATGGACAAAAGCTCAAGCTTGGGGATGCCCACACACCCCAAGAAATATTCAAGAGATACAAGCATCAAAGCTTCGGGATGCCCCCGAGGCATCCCTTCTTCATCGGCAAAAATCAGGTCACCTTTCAACACACTATATTTTTATTGATTCATGCACTATGCGTTTTTCTTGGAGCGTCTTGTCTTTAGTTTTCAGTTTTGTTTAGTTTTGTTTGCTGCAATAAATGGTTGGACCCCAACAAATTTCTTTTGGAGAAGTTGCCTTGCTTTTTATTTGCCAAGAACACTTTGTTTTTCACTCTTATCGTTCAACGAGTGTTCTCTTTTTCTAGAACTTGATTTTTGTTCAGATCTTGTTATATCTTTATATCAAGGTGTATTTTGACCTCTGGTCCATGTTGGTATTCATCAAAATAGTTGTTTCAAAAAGGTTCGAATGGTGTCGGAAAAGAGAAAAAATTTCATGCAAAAAGTGGTACAAAAAGGAGCTTTTTTAGACTGCGGCTTAGACTTTTTCATGTCGTGCTTGATGTTGTTTTGATAGTATGCTTAGTTTTTTTGCTATAGCATGAATTGTCTCAAATGACTGAGATTGCTTAATGAGCCTTTGAAAAAAATCATGCGTTGTTTTTATTATTTGGAAGCATTAATTTGGTTTTCTCCTTGATGCTTTATTTGGGTTGACTTGGCGCATGCTTACACATGTTTGATTATTAGTCATAGATGCAGTTGGATGGCGGTCTATGTATTTTGTTGTAATGCCCAGAGTAAATCTCATAGTGATCTTCTTGACATATCATGTTTATCTTTATTCTATCAATTGCCCAACTGTAATTTGTTTACCCAGCATGTGTTATTTATCTTATGGAGAGACACCACTAGTGGACTGTGGACCCCGGTCCTATTTCCATCATATTGCTATCACCCGTTTACTTTACTCGCACTGTTTACTTTACTCGCATACTTCTACTGTTTTCTACTCGATACGCTCATAACCTTTGTTTCAAGCAAACCGGTGAAATTGACAACCTCATCGCAAGTTGGGAGCAAACTACTTGGTTGTGTTATGTGCAGGTTCCACGTTGCAGCTAGCAAAGCAAAGCTTGGACGAGGCGCCATATATAAATTGTCCGAAGCTGTCGCTAAGCCAGTCCGCATCACCTTCAGTCGTTATTGTCTGCTTTTCTCCTGATCGATATACCTTGGTTCTTAACTGAGGGAAAACTTGCTGCTATATTCATCAAAACCTTCTCTTGGGGTTTACCAACTGGCCGGTCATTTACTACAAGCCAACAAGTTTCCTGGCACCATCAACTCGGCCCCATCAACAAGTTTTCTGGCGCCGTTGCCGGGGAAGAGTGGAAGACTTCTGCGAGGGGAGTTTTCGCACGCACATCCTTTACTTTGTTATTGTTTTGCTTTACTTTATTTATTTTACCTGCATCGTTTTATATCAAAAACCCAAAACAATTAGAATCCTTGATAGTTATTTTTACTTGTTTACTTTCGTTTTGCTGAAATGGCCAATCCTGAAAAACGAAGTTGTGTGACTTTACTAGCACAAACAATAGTGATTTTATCTGCACTCCTATTGCACCACCTGCTCCTGCTGCAAACTTTTATGAGATTAAGCCTGCTTTGTTGAACCTTGTTATGAAAGAGCAATTTTCTGGTGCTAGTACTGAAGATGCTGCAGCTCATCTCAACAATTTTGTTGAGCTATGTGAGATGTAGAAATATAAGGATGTAGAAAGTGATATTATTAAGCTCAAGTTGTTTCCTTTTTCTTTGAGAGGAAAAGCTAAAGATTGGTTGCTGTCTTTGACTAAGAATAGTATTGATTCATGGGCTAAGTGTAAGGATGCTTTTATTGGTAGATACTATCCTCCTGCTAAGATTATATCTCTGCGTAGCAATATTATGAAATTTACTCAGTTTGATAATGAACATGTTGCTCAAGCTTGGCAAAGAATGAAATCTATGATAAAGAATTGCCCCACTCATGGACTGGCTACTTGGATGATTGTCCAAACTTTTTATGCAGGACTGAATTTTTCTTCGAGGAACCTATTGGATTCAGCTGCTGGAGGCACTTTTATGTCCCTTACCTTGGGCGCCGCAACAAAACTACTTGACAACATGATGGTAAATTATTCTGAATGGCACACCGAGAGAGCTCCACAAGGAAGAAGGTAAATTATGTTGAGGAAACCTCTTCCTTGAATGATAAGATTGATACCATTATGGCTATGCTTGCTAATGATAGGACTCATGTTGATCCTAATAATGTTCCTTTAGCCTCCTTGGTTGCTCAAGAAGAGCATGTTGATGTGAATTTCATTAGAAATAATAATTTTAACAACAATGCTTATAGGAACAATTTTGCTAGTAACAATTATAGGCCACTAGTCATCAACCCGTGCGCCGGCACGGGCTAGATTGTTTATATATTTTATTATGAAATACTTGGTCATCTGAGACACATCGAATCATATGAAGTGCATGGTATTTGATTAGGTATATGTGGTTCAACTTTTAATCCATAGTATTTGATCAACAACCGTAAATTGAGAGATTTGGTGAAATGAATAGCCAACGCAAAATAAATTTATTTATCCACCATTTATGATAGGTACATCCTTAACTCAAAAAACGTGAGAAGCATGCTCCTGATTCAATAAGTTACACGTTTCTACTCTCTACCATGAAGTTTGGTGGTAGAGAGTAGAAACTGGCTGCATGAGGCTTTTCGTGTACATGTTCTGTTTCACTCCAACTTCTTTATTTCTAAGACTGTCACATGGGGCCGTGGGCAGTTCATTGACAACCTAGGGTGCAAATCAGGATCATCCTTGAGAACAATCAATTAACGCCCATCCCAATCAACTGAGGTGTACTAAAAAACATTGAAAGCTGCAAGAGTAAAGTATGTAGTAGCAATGCAGGCTAACTATGCTATCCACTATGAGAATGGAAAGAGCCATAAAAACACAACTTACCTTCTTATATATATGGACTGCTGGTTACATGGCCAGTGTCCAAAATAACGAAAAATCGACAGAATCACCCCAGATTGTTAAAATAAAAAGGAGGCCGTATCATTGTTGCCCTGGTCTAATGAATCTACATGCCACCAGGATGAGAATATTCCAGATGTAAGAAGTGGGTCTAGAGAATAATTCACGTGATGACAATGGTCCATATACTAATACGTACCTAGCATGCAATTTGAACATCTAGGTTTACCATGGATGGGGGCAGCCGGTGATGCCATAAATCAGCATTTTGGAAGAGCATCATTTTGAAATACTTTGTAATAATATTCATCATTTTTTCTGTTGCTTATGGAAAGTTGAATCCATTTATGTATTTCGTTCACTATGTTCAGAAATGATCTGAGTTCCCAAATATCTCGAGATCATAAAATAATTAACTTGCTTACTTTATTCAACTAATGACTTAATATTTTGTTTATGTACATTAATGGCCTTTATAAAACATTTGGCATTTTAAATTTCTAATTCTTGTCATATTCCTTGTTTAGATATCATATAATATACTTCCTCTGTCTCAAAAAGAATGTTGCAGATTTTTCTAAATTAGATGTCTCACCGTGTGAAGTACTTAATTCTCAGGACACTACATCTAAGAATTAATGTTTTCGAAGATTTTATAAAATCAGTAGTACGTAATCCATTGTGATGTATGGTAAAGGAGCTCATGAAATCTGCACATAAGGAATCAAATATTTTACTATAAGATTCAACATCCGTTAATTCCCTTACTTACCTGTTCAAGGCCAGTGTAGCTTTCCCTATCTGGTATATTATGTTGAAGACTGTATCAACCAAATTAGCTGAATTAGGTCCATGGAGAACAAACATGAAGTTTGAATTTTTTTGCACGATATATTGATAACATAAATACTCCTACTTGATTTTTCAGGAAATATTGTTGTAGAAGAGATTATAGAATACAGCTTGGTCTCCCACTCGGTATTTGGATTCTGAGGGGATTCAGAAGTTGGAGAAGGAGATTGAGGGAGGGGGTTAGAGGAGGCTACTTTGGAGTTTGGACCTCTTTTCTTTAAGATTTGGAGCAAGATAGAGACAGATCGGAGGAGAGGATGCTGGAGGCGGCAAAATCTATAAAATAATCATGCCAGGGATGGCATGACGGCATGCAGATTGGATGGGTGACACACGCATAATGTTCAGTCCATCTTTAAATTATTTTGTAACCACGCTGATCATTAATCTATGCACGCCAATCGAGTAATTCCCTGCGTTCATTATCAAGTACTATCTCATCTAAACAGAAATACATGGGAGTAAGCTGCGTACATGGGAGTAAGCTGCGTACATGGGAGTAAGCTACATAGATGGGAGTAGAAGATGCCAAACCTGAGACTGGATGCAATCCCGCCTCGTAGTCGTCAGACATGATGGCCAGCCGTCAGCTTGAATTTGAATATCATCATTGCAGATTAAGACCGTGGTTTCGTTCATCCCCGCCTATAGGCAGCGGCGCTGGGAGAGAGACGTCACCGAGACGGAGAAGGAAGCCGCCTTGGGCATGCATCAATGGCACAGAGAACGGCGGTGCGATCTCTGGAATTGGAAACCCTAGAGGTTTGGCTGCTCGACAACCGCGGCTTAAGGGACGGAGACACGAACCAGAGGAGACTGAGAATTACGATCGTGGTACAACATGACTCATCCTTTTTTTGCGGGTACAACATGACTCATCCTTTTTTGCGGGCACAACATGACTCATCCGACGACAGCTAATAGCCCTTGGAATAGAACGGATGGACGTTTAGTTATTTTGTCTAGGATTAACGTGGTGCTTCCTACGATGCCTCCAATTAGTAAATATAAGATATCCTTCTACCAATGGTAATGGTTATGGTAACTCTTATGGTAACTCCTACAACAACACTAGGGCCGCGCCCTCCGAGCTTGAGGTGATGCTCAAGGACTTCATCGGTAAGCAAACTGCTTTTAACAAGTCTGTTGAGGAAAAGTTAGGCAAAATTGATATTCTTCTTCTAAAGTTGATAGCCTTGCTCATGATGTTGAAATTCTGAAATTAAAAGTGTTGCCCAATGATGTGAAAGAGAACAATGTTTTTGCTACTGCTAACGCTATTCAAGTTGGAATTGATGAAAATATTAGATTGTTAGCGGAATTGTATGCCAGGTGGGAAAGAGAAGATGAGATGGCTAGAGAAATGAAGGTATGTACCATTACTACCTCTAATGATGTTGCTCCTAATGCTAGCAATCCTCTTACTTTGATTGGGGTAGAGAAAACTCCCACTCCTTGTGTTAAAAAGCCTAAAACTGCCAAAACTTTTTCTCAAAAGAGTGCTAAATTTTTTCGGAGTGTAGGAGATGATAGCTCTATTTCTTTTAATGATTTTGATGTTGATGGCTGCAATATATCTGAAGTTATTTTGTTCTTGCAAAATCTTGCTTTGACTCCCAATGCTAGTTCTTTAAATGTTGCTTTTACTAAGCATATTACCAATGCTCTTATAAAAATTAGGGATAAAAAGTTGAAGCAAAAAGCTTCTATTCCCAAGAAGTTAGAAGATGGTTGGGAACCCATCATTGATATGCATGTTAATGGTTTTGATTGCCATGCTTTATGTGATCTAGGTGCTAGTATTTCTATCATGCCTAGAAAGATTTATGACATGCTTGATTTACCACCGCTTGAAAAGTGTTATTTTGATGTTCCTATTGCTGATGTTGCTAAGAAGAAACCTTTGGGAAGGATTAATGATGTTCTTATTGTGGTTAACAATAACCTTGTTCCCGTTGATTTTCTTGTTATGGACGTTGAATGCCATGCTTCATGTCCTATTATTTTGGGAAGACCCTTTCTTCGAACCGTAGGTGCCATCATTGATATGAGGGAAGGCACCATCAAATATCAATTCCCACTCAAGAAAGGTATGGAACACTTCCCTAGGAAAAGGAAGAAATTACTTTTTGACTCTATTCTTAGAGCAAATTATGAGCTTGATGCTTCATCACTTGATGTTACTTGATTCGCAATTTTCTGCGCCTAGCTCAAAGGCGTTAAAGAAAAGCACTCTTGGGAGATAAACCAATGTTTTATTTTCAGTATTTTTTCTTTTATTTCAGTCTTGGAAGTCATTACTACTGTAATGACCGCTCCTTATCTTGTTTATTTCATTTTTGTGCCAAGAGAAGCCTCTAATTCGAGTGAGGTAAAGATTTGGGGATGTTGCTGTCCTGAAACTGTTTTCGGTGCTGCACCGTAAAAATTCGTATAAATTCTCTGTATATCTTTTGGACCTTCGATTTCTTGTGCATATGCCCAAGATTATATCCAAACTTTCGTTAGTTGAACACTTTTTGATTTGAGCAACAGAAAACCCCTCAAAAATTCGACCTTTGTCAGCTGTTCTGTTTTGACAGATTTCTGCCAATATTTGTGTTTGCCACTTTATCGCTTTCTTTTGAGTTCTTTTAATCACGGAACTTTTGGGTAAGTTGCTACAGTAGTATTTGCTATATATGTGGTGGTTTAGAGTTGAAACCTGAAGCAAAAAGAGGTTGATTATATGTTATGCCTACACTAATGTTGCTAATAGATTTGTGTTTAGTTTTGTATGAAGGAAGTTTTCAAGTGTAGGGATTGGAGAATGATGAGATGAGTTGAAGAATGGAAAAAAGCTCAAGCTTGGGGATGCCCATGCATCACCCCAAGAAATATCCAAGAAGTACAAGCGTCAAAGCTTGGGGATGCCCCCGAGGCACCCCTTCTTCATCGGCAAAAATCAGGTCACCTTTCAAAACACTATATTTTTATTGCTTCATGCACTATGTGTTTTTTCTTGGAGCATCAGTTGTTTTAGTTTTCTTAGTTAGCTTAGTTTTGTTTTCTGCAATAAATGGTTGGACCCCAACAAATTTCCTTTGGAGGAGATGTACTCGTTTTCATTTGCAAAGAACACTCCGTTTTTCATTCTTACAATTTCACCAGGTGTTCTTCTTTTTCCGCTACTGCTTTTGGTTTTCATTTTCGCCTTGATTTGCGTTCAGATCTTCTTATATTTGTTCATCAAGGTGTATTTTTGCCTCTGATCTTTATTGGTTTTCATCAAAAGAGGTGTCTTTAAAAATTTCAAATGGTGTTGGAAAAGAGAAAAAGCTTTATGCAAAATAGTGGTACAAGAAGGAGCTTGTGTAGACTGCGGCTTAGGCTTTTTCATGTCATGCTTGATGTCTTTTTGATAGTATGCTTAGTGGTTTTGCTGTAGCATGACTTGTCTCAAATAACTGAGATTGCTTAATGAGCCTTTGAAAAAATCATGCGTTGTTTTTATTGTATGGAAGCATTATTTTGGTTTTCTCCTTGATGCTTTATTTGGGTTGACTTGGTGCATGCTCACACATGTTAGACTCTTACAAAGTCGCCATATAGCCTCTATGATCATTTAGTTTTTGACTTTTGATGCCATCTTATGCTTCTTTTAATGTCGCTTTGTCGCTTTGCATGATTATGGCCATTATTGCTCTCTTAGTTGGTCGCTCCCAGTCTTTTGCTAGCCCTCGCCTTGTACTGAGTATGAGCTCTACTCGTGCATCCAACTCCTAAAAGCCAAAGTTTTCCAAAGTGTCCATCATACATACCTACTAGCAATTTGCTATTCCAAGTAAATTTGACTTGCTTTTATTTTCTCTTCAAATTAAACTCTTACCAGTGTTATGTGAAATTCGGTCAGTAAAGCTCTCACGAACCGGAAGACACACTTTACTTTTTCCTGTTCTTAAAAATTTGACATTGTGGTCTCTTATGTTGAGTTGTTATGCTTGCAAGTTGTAAGTTGGAGACTAGCCCAGCCATGCAGTCATGGGCAAGCTTTCAACATTGCACATCTTAATTGAGTTGATATCGTGATCTTTTGTTTATGGATGCCCGCGGTGTGAAATGAATTGGGAATCTTGTGGGGATCATGGAGTTTGTTTATGTGTTAGGGAAACGCCGGGCCGCTAATCTAAGCCATGCATAATTCATGGTGGAAATTTGCAGCATACCCATGGTGAACATTCGACGATGCATCTCACAATAAAAAGCTAAACAAATGGCAAATAAAAGAGATGTTGAGGTGTTCATTGTCTGCTTGTCCTATCATTTTGATGTGGGCTTGTTCCATGTCATCGGGCACGGAGGTACCCCATTGGCGGTTCTCAATGATATGCATATACTTACAATGACAAGAGCTTTGCTTGGGACTCTAAGTAAAGTAGCATGAGGTTTGGGTACTCGTATTCACGGGACACGAGGTTTTCAACTTATGATTTGTCAAGCATATGCATCATAATTGTTCTCGCATTAACTTTAACCATTCAAGATGCTTATGATGGGGGCAATGAGAGCTCAAAGCCGGTAAGTACCATAATTTTTGAAGTTTATAAAACTTGCAATCACTGCTTCCCTCTGCGAAGGGCCTTTCTTTTACTTTTATGTTGAGTCACCACCTTCTATCTTTATGCACCATTAAGAGAGCATAGTTGTCATTCTTAGTATAATGTGCATTGTCCCAAAGTTTTCATTGATTGATTCATATTGTTGGTTTCACTTGTTCTTAAATTATTTGTATCTAGTCGCCCTCTTAAACTTGAAGGTGTCCTATGCATTTATGTTTTGCTTTCTTTGAAGGACAAGCTGAAAACCATTTGTATGTTTTTCCTTATGATTTGAACAGACGTTTGACTTTCATTGTTTCATTTTCATGATCTTTTGTTTGTGTTCATTTTCATGTTTTCAACATGGTTGCTAAGTTTCTATTGTCAAGATTATATCTTTCATGCCCATGTTTTAAGTTCTTATGATCCCATCTCACAAATGCTTACATACATGATCAAGATTGTGTAGGTGCATGTCACCTCAAAAATTATTCTTTTGTTATCACTTACCTACTCGAGGACGAGCAGGAGTTAAGCTTGGGGATGCTTGATACGTCTCCAACGTATCTATAATTTTTTATGCTCCATGCTTGTTTTTACACCATTTGCCTAATGTTTCGTTACACTTCGTGGCACTTTTATGCATTTTCCGGAACTAACCTACTAACAAGTTGCCACAGTGCCAGTTCCCTGTTTTCTGCTATTTTTGTGTTTCAGAAGTGATACACAGGAAATATTCTCGAAATTGGATGAAACAAGTTCCTGAAGTCTTATTTTGTCCGGGAGCTTCCAGTCATCCGAAGGAGAGAAGGAGAGGGGCCACCAGGGCCCCTCACACCTAGCTGGCGCGGCCCAGGCCCTGGCTGCGCCGCCATGGTGTGAGGAGGCCTGGGGCCACCTCTGACATCGCCCCTTCGCCTAAAAGACCCCCCGACGGGAAAAACCTAAGTACCCGATCACTTTTCCAGAACACATCGCGATCCGTCGCCGCCGTCGACCCGAAGATTGGGAGGGTCCAGAAGCTCTTCCCGGCACCCTGCCGGAGAGGGGAATCGCCACTGGAGGTCTTCTTCATCGCCATGCTTGCCTCCGGAGCAATGAGTGAGTAGTCTACCTTGGACTAAGGGTCCATAGCAGTAGCTAGATGGTTGTCTTCTCCACCATGTGCTTGATGTTTAGATCTCATGAGCTGCCCTACATGATTGAGATCACCGTTATGTAATTCTACATGTTTGGTTTGTTGGGATCCGATGAATATTGGTGTTATGATTGAGTTGTTGTACTGAATTATATCTTTTGTTATCTCTATGTTGTTTATGATCTTGCATGCTCTCCGTTGTTAGTAGCTATCTTGGCCGAGTAGTTGCTAGTGACTCCAAGAGGGGGTATTTATGCTCGATAGTGGGTTCATGCCTCTATTTAACCTGGGGGAGTGACAGAAACCTCTAAGGTTGTAGATGTGTTGTTGCTACTAGGGAGAAAACAACATTCATATGCTCAAGGGCATATGCTTTGTTTACATTACACACTTTGCTTAATGCAATTATCTGTTGTTCGCAACTTAATACTTGTGGAGTTCTCGGATTGATTCGCCACAAGTGGATTATTAGTCATAGATGCAGATGGATGGCGGTCTATGTATTTTGTTGTAATGCCCAGAGTAAATCTCATAGTGATCTTCTTGACATATCACGTTTATCTTTATTCTATCAATTGCCCAACTGTAATTTGTTTACCCAGCATGTGTTATTTATCTTATGGAGAGACACCACTAGTGGACTGTGGACCCCGGTCCTATTTCCATCATATTGCTATCACCCGTTTACTTTACTCGCACTGTTTACTTTACTCGCATACTTCTACTGTTTTCTACTCGATACGCTCATAACCTTTGTTTCAAGCAAACCGGTGAGATTGACAACCTCATCGCAAGTTGGGAGCAAAGTACTTGGTTGTGTTGTGTGCAGGTTCCACGTTGCAGCTAGCAAAGCAAAGCTTGGACGAGGTGCCATATATAAATGTCCGAAGCTATCGCTAAGCCAGTCCGCATCACCTTCAGTCGTTATTGTCTGCTTTTCTCCTGATCGATATACCTTGGTTCTTAACTGAGGGAAAACTTGCTGCTATATTCATCAAAACCTTCTCTTGGGGTTTACCAACTGGCCGGTCATTTACTACAAGCCAACAAGTTTCCTGGCACCATCAACTCGGCCCCATCAATGCTTTATAAGGGGGATAGTGGGGCTGTTACTGTTTACCCATTCATTGCCCTTCCGCCGCCACCATTGCTGCATCTTCTTTGCGCTTCCGAGCTCCTTCACAGCCCCCTAATCACCGCTGTTGTAGATGTGCGTAGAAAGCCTTGCCCACAAGAACCAGATGGGGAAGAGCAAAATCGCCAATGCGTCGACCAGCTGGGTGCCCTCAGAGTTTGGGCAAACCGATCTCACCAAGGCCCAGAAGGAGGGTCTCATCGCCGAAGGGGATCAGGTTGTCTTCCCCAGCACCGAGCGCATCCCAAAGCCCCCGAGCGGCTATCGAGTGATGTTTCTCGCCTTCCTCTTGCGCGGCTTATCCTTTCCTGCCCACGAGTTTCTCCGCGGACTTCTCTTTGTTTACGGCGTGCAGCTTCACCAGCTCACGCCAAACTCAATTTTACACATTGCTTGCTTTGTCACTCTTTGCGAGTCTTTTCTAGGGATCGAACCCCATTGGATTCTCTGGAAATTTCTCTTCCGCCTCCACCCTAGTGTCGCTTTGTCGAAGAAGCCTGAGCTGGGTGGGGCTTTTGTTTCCATCCGCGCTGAGGTTCATTACTTGGAATTTATCATGGCTGCCTCCATACAAGGTTGGAAGAAGAAGTGGTTTTACATCAAAGATCAGAAAAACTCTTCCTCTAACCAATACGGCATTGCCCCTTTTGATGCCAATAAAGATCTGAAGAAGTTTTCATCGTGGGATTCGCCTCCCACGGAAGCTGAGATGGAAGATATCAAGCCACTGCTAACCCGCATCCAGGCTCTGAAGAGTGCTAGTGGAGGTGCGCTGTCAGGGACTCAGCTTATGTTGTTCTTTCTGCAACAGCGAATTCAGCCTCTTCAGCATCGTGTTTCCAAACTTTGGTCATACTCTGGCTTGGAAGATTCTTCTCGAGTGTCTGGAGAGGACATAGATAAGAAGGATCTCGACAAGCGAGTGAGAGCTCTGACTACTCTCACAAAGGATCATGAAATTCCCGCTTTAACCACTGTTTTCTTTGACTTTGAGCATCCCTTGCCCGCGGTATGTGCTTTTTCATGCGCCACCTTCTCATTTATTCGCCTTTCTTGTATTTTGTCGCTGTTCTGCTTATAGCTTTTCGACTTACTCTTCCGCAGGGTCACCAATCCCTTGTTTCTCATCCTCCTCTTCCAGGGGGAGGACCTAATCAGGCTGTTCCTATTTCTGCTACGTCCGAAGCCCCCGAGGCTGAGGATAGTCAGGACAGAGATGATGCCGAAGATTCGCTGGAAGGGACCAGCTCGACTACGTCGCCTCCTCCTACACACTCAGAAGAGCCTAGCCTTGATAAGAAGAGGAAGCGTGTTGATGAACTCTTTTCCTCAAGTACCTCTGCTCCCAAGAATGTGGCCGGGGCGGCCACTGCTCTTGAAGATGATGCGGAAATTTTCGACCTCTTGGACTCATGAGAGTTTGCTAACTTGAGTATTTATCTACTTTTCTTTCTTTCGACTCATGCAAAGTGTCTACTTTTTGTTCCCTTTTTAGCGATAACGAGGACCCAAGAAAAGATGCTGCCACTGCTCCCCTTGTCAATGCTCCTGCTGTTGATGAGCCGCCCTCTCAAGAGGCAGCTGTGGTAACTAAGTCGCCGGAAGCCGCTGCTAAAAAGGGTGCCCCTTCTCGTGCTTCCAAACGCCTAAAGAAAGCACCGATGGCGAGTACTTCCCTCGACACCCATCGACCAGTGAGCTCTGCTGACGATGTAAGTACTGCTTCGAACTGGTGGCTTTATTTTTTTACTACTTTGAACTGTTCTTCTCATGTCTTTCTTTTTGCCAGACTTTGATGAAAAAATTCATCGCTTTGGGCACTGAGTGTGTCGAGTTTTTAAAAGCTGCTCGAGCTTCTCAGGGTAAGTTCTTTTGCTATGTTGTGTCTTCTACCTGTCTCATTTGTCTATCCTTGGCTCTTTATTCGGCTTTCTTTCACCTTTTTCATGCTGCAGACGCTTTGTCAGCGGCCAATGCTCGCATATCGTCCCTAGAAGCCGAACTTGAAGCTTCCAGAAAAGCCTGGGACGTTGCCGCTGCCACCAAGGCCACTGCTGAGAAGTCTACTAAGTCAGTAACAGCTAAGGCGAAGAAAGCGGAGAAGGCGCTTGCCGATGCTGATCGGGCGCGTGCCCAAAGAGAGCAAGCCATAACCAATCGCCTTAATCATATTTCGGCTCTTGCTGGTGGTAAGTACCATGCTTTTCTCTTCTCGGCTGACTTGCTCATTCTTCTACTTATTGGTGTTTGATCACTTATCTCTTGTTTCTGTCTTTTTGTTCCTGTAGAAAATGCTGGGATATCCTTGGCGCATTTGCAGCCGGATGACGAAGATCCTCTGATGGCTGCGGTGAATTTGCTGGAGTTGAACTGGATATCTATCCAGGAAATCCTCGAGTTGACTCGCCGCGTGCTAACGCGGATTTTCGTCGGGTTGTGGCCGAAGAAAAAAGGCCGATGTGCGAACTGCTGACCTGAAGAAACTTGTTGCGGCTTTCGACACCGTCGAAGACCCTATCCTGCTGATGAAGAGCCGCTCGGTGAAGCGAGGCGCCGAAGGAGCCATTGCCCTTGCCTATTCGCATGGCGAGGAGGTTGACTGGGAGAAGGTTAGCTCTTCCCATGGTCGACCTCTTTCAGAGCTGCTAGGCTTCTTTGAGAAAGCGAAGAAGTATGTTCCAGCCATTGATACGTCTCAAACGTATCTATAATTTTTGATGCTCCATGCTTGTTTTTACACCATTTGCCTTGTGTTTCGTTACACTTCGTGGCATTTTTATGCAATTTACGGAACTAACCTATTGACAAGATGCCACAGTGCCAGTTCCCTGTTTTCTGCTGTTTTTGTGTTTCAGAAAAGCTACACAGGAAATATTCTCGGAATTGGACGAAACAAAAGCCAAACGTCCAGAAATTTACTGAAGCTTCCAGAGAACCGAAGAGGAGACGGAGTGGGGCCATGAGGGCCCCACACAATAGGGCGGTGTGGCCTGGCCCCTGGCCGCGCCCCCTACGTGTGAGGGCGCCCTGGCAGCCCCCTAACGACGCCCCTTCGCCTATATAAAGCCTTGGGATGGAAAACCCTAGGGGAATCGGCAATTTTCCAGAAAGAGTTCCACAGCTCCGCCGCCACCGCCGACGAATTTCAGGGGATAGAAGTCTCTGTTCCGGCACCCTGCCGGGACGGGGAAGTGCCCCCGGAGCCATCTCCATCGACCTCACCGCCATCTCCATCAACCTTGCTGTCTCCTATGATGAGGAGGGAGTAGTTCTCCCCCGGGGCTGAGGGCTCTACCGGTAGCTATGTGGTTCACCTCTCTCTCCCATGATGTGATCTTTATGTGATCGTGAGCTTTGTATCTAGTTGAATTGGTAGATGTTATTATTCAGATATTATGCTACTCCTATGCTTTATTATTGTACTCTCCGGAGATACCTCGTATCATGGTGTAAAGGTGACTAGTGTGTGCATCATGTGTATCTTTTTGGTTAATGTCTCTATGAATTGTTGGTGTTTGTTGGAACCATCTAGTGCGTTCACGGTAATAGTGTGGGACAATCTAGTTTGGGTACATACGGACTTTGAGGAGTGCTTCGTAGCCCTACGCATGATTAGTGTTCATTTTCCATTGGAGAATTGTTTTGAGTTGCATATTGATGATAGTATCTATTGGTTCAATTATGTTATATTTGTTGGGAGTGTGTCCACTAGTGAAAGTATGATCCCTAGGCCTTGTTTCCAAGCATTGCACACCGTTTACTTCCTATTTTGTTACATGTTTGCTCGCAACGATATTTATTTCAGATCACATTTACTACTTATAATCATCACTACTACTTGTATTTCACTATCTCTTCGCCGAACTAGTGCACCTATACATCTGACAAGTGTATTGGGTGTGTTGGGGACACAAGAGACTTTCTGTATCGTAATTGCAGGGTTGCTTGAGAGGGATAGCTTTGACCTCTTCCTCCCTAAGTTCGATAAACCTTGGGTGATACACTTAAGGGAAACTTGCTGCTGCTCTACAAACCTCTGCACTTGGAGGCCCAACACTGTCTACAAGAACAGACGCGTGCGTAGACATCAAGCTCTTTTCTGGCGCCGTTGCCGGGGAGGTAAGGTAAAAGGTACTCGCATCCTCCTGTGTGACTGCTCGGAGTTATTTCCTTTAGATTCTGCAATTATATCTTTTTGTTTCTTGTTTTTATTTTCATTAGTTAGGCTTAATGGAAAACAAAGAGTTCTTTAGTCTTTTTCCTGAGTTTAGATATGAAGTGTTTGAAGAGAAAATTGAAAAACCTTTGGAGCTTAATTTACATACTAATAGTGTTGTTAGTATGAATACTTTAAATACCGTTGTTGCTAATGCTATAGAAAAGTCTAAGCTTAGGGAAGCTGGTTTTGTTAAGCATGATATTTTTAGTTCCCCAGCTTTAGTGGAGAAAGTTTGCTCTGATGATATTTTATCTCCCCTATGTGATGTTCCTATGCATGTTACCTATGTTAGTGATCATGATTGGGAAAAGCACTCTACTTTTGATATTGAAAATATTTTTGGTACCAATTCTAAGGTTAATAATTGTTATACCATTAGTACTATCCATGTTCCTTCTTATGATGATATGTTTGATGAGTATGCTTTGCGAAATAGGTGTTCTCTAGCTTGTGATGATACTAAGCCTCTAGTTTATGATGGTTATGATGATGAGTATAATATTTTCAGTTCACCTACTTTTGAGGAGAAAATTAGTTATGATTACAATATGCCTCCTGTTTTTGATGATTATGGTGATGAGAATAATTATTCTGTTGAATCTGCTCCTATTACGATTGTTCATGTGGGGAGTATTAATTCTTTTATGCATGTGGCTCATGATAGGGAAGCTTTATGTGATAGTTATATTGTTAGTTCTATTCATGATGCTACTGAAAGTTATTATGAGAGAGGGAAACATGGTTTGATGGATCTCAACAATATTGAGTTTCCCCTCTCTATGTTGCAATTCTTGAAGTTGTACTTGTTTTGCCTTCCTATGCTTTTTGCTTTGCGCTTTCATGACTTGTCTCTTTACAAGACTATTTTTCATAGGAAGTGGTTTAGATTTAAATGTCCTTCATACTTGCTTTTTGATGCTCTCTTTTGCTTTAAGTTCCTATATAGCGCCTTTGCCTTAAGCTCTTTTATGGCGCCTACATGAGTATCTTTGCAAATTACTGCGCCTAGCTCAAAGGCGTTAAAGAAAAGCACTCTTGGGAGATAACCTATTGTTTTACTTTCAGTACTTTTTCTTTTATTTGAGTCTTGGAAGTTATTACTACTGTAATGACCGCTCCTTATCCTTTTTATTTCGTTGTTGTGCCAAGAGAAGCCTCTATTTGAGTGAGGTAAGATTTGGGGATGTTGCTGTCCTGAAACAGTTTTCAGTGCTGCACCGTAAAAATTCGTGAAAATTCTCTGTATATCTTTTGGACCTGCGATTTCTTGCGCATATGCCCCAGGTTATATCCAAACTTTTATTAGTTGAACACTTTTTGATTTGAGCAACAGAAAACGCTCTAAAAATTCGACCTTTGTCAGCTGTTCTGTTTTGACAGATTTCTGCCAATATTTGTGTTTGCCGCTTTATCGCTTTCTTTTTGAGTTCTTTTGATCACGGAACTTTTGGGGAAGTTGCTACAGTAGTTTATACTTTATATGTGGTGGTTTTGAGTTGAAACCTGAAGCAAAAAGGGTTGATTCAATGCTATGCTTACACTAATGTTGCTAATAGAATTGTGTTTAATTTTGTATGAAGGAAGTTTTCAAGTGTAGGGATTGGAGAATGATGAGATGAGATGAAGAATGGACAAAAGCTCAAGCTTGGGGATGCCCATACAACCCCCAAGAAATATCCAAGAGGTACAAGCATCAAAGCTTGGGGATGGCCCCGAGGCACCCCTTCTTCATCGGTAAAAATCAGGTCACCTTTCAACACACTATATTTTTATCAACGCGGATTTGCTAGCCACCCGGCTAGCTGTGCATACACCCGCAGCCGTCATATGATGGGGAGTACATGCTCCCCAGGCTCACGTCTTGGAATGGCACCGTTAGCTAGGAGTGGTCTCCGTCAAACAAATAGAGCACCGGTTTTTGTTTTTTGTGCAAGAGTGGACATGCATGCACCCCCGTGTTTTGGAAAGTTTCCATATAGTGTTGGAAAGTTTTCAAAAGCAACACCCGTCTTGGAAAGTTGCTACGTGGTGTTTTGGAAAGTTTTCAAAAGCTACACTGGTCTTGGAAAGTTGCTACGTGGTGTTTTGGAAAGTTTTCAAAAGCTCCATGCCGCATGTTTCAACACTGGTTTTGTTTTCTTTTTTAGAAGATGGTAGATGTATACCACCTTTTTTGGTAGATTATAAGTCAGCGTTTTAGGTTTCGTAAATCACAGCAACACTCAAAAAACTGGTGATAGAAAAAAAGCATAGAGGGACATAGAGGACCAGAAGATGGCAAGCCAAGAAACAACACCAGGATACAAAATGAGGGCGATGAAGAAGGAAAACAAAAGTGGCTGTACCCTTAGGGGGGAGAGAGAACCAAATGAGTGTAAGCTGCAAAGAAAAAGCCGGGGGTAGTGGACGCCGGTTTGGAAAGTTTTCAAAAGTTGGGCAAGTGAACGCATGCATGAGAAGAAAAAACAAAACTAGTGGCAACTTTGGAAAAGAAAACAAAAGTGGGCATGTGAATGGGAACAAACGCGTCTGACGAAAGCATGCATGAAATGAAAACAAAACCAAGACAACATCTGTAGTGACGTGGAGGGAAGAAGAAAACAAAAATGAAATGATGCATGTTGTGCTCTCTATGTAACGTCATTAGAGGCCGGTGTGTTATAATCAGAGACCAATGTATTGCATGTGCCAGATCCAACGGTTGGATGCATATGCACACCTACCATGGTGGCTATCCCACTATTTCCCATATTTTTATTGCTTCATGCACTATGCATTTTTCTTGGAGCGTCAGTTGTTTTTGTTTTCAGTTTTCTTTTGCTTTGTTTGCTGCAATAAATGTTTGGATCACATCATGTTCTTTTTGGAGGAGAGGAACTCTGTTTTTCATTGCCAAGAACACTCTAGTTTTCACTCTTATCGTTCAACGAGTGTTCTCTTTTTCTGCTACTGTGTTTAGCTTGCATTTTTTGCCTTGATTTTTGTTCAGATCTTGTTTTATCTTTGCATCAAGGTGTATTTGGACCTCTGGTCTATGTTGGCTTTTATCAAAAGAGTTGTCTCAAAAAGGTTTGAATGGTGTTGGAAAAGAAAAAAGTTTCATGCAAAAAAGTGGTACAAAAAGGAGCTTGTTTAGACTGCTTAGACTTTTGCATGACATGCTTGATTGCGTTTTGATAGTATGCTTAGTGATTTTTGCTGTGGCATGACTTGTCTCAAATGACTGAGCTTGCTTAATGAGCCTTTGAAAAAATCATGCGTTGTTTTTATTATTTGGAAGCATTAATTTGGTTTTCTCCTTTGATGCTTATTTGGGTTGACTTGGCACATGCTTACACCATGTTGACTACAAAATAAATCGCCTATAGCCTCTATGATCATTTGGTTTTTGACTTGTGATACCACTTTATGCTTCTTTCAATGATGCTTTGTCGCTTTGCATGATTATGGCCGTTATTG
This sequence comes from Dactylis glomerata, assembly GCA_007115705.1. Taxonomy (NCBI): domain Eukaryota; kingdom Viridiplantae; phylum Streptophyta; class Magnoliopsida; order Poales; family Poaceae; genus Dactylis; species Dactylis glomerata. Next base: position 1,909,120 of record QXEO01000155.1, on the reverse strand, counting down.
CTCTCTTAGTTGGTCGCTCCCAGTCTTTTGCTAGCCCTCATTTTGTACTGAGTATGAGCTCTACTCGTGCATCCAACTCCTAAAAACCAAGTTTTCCATTGTGTCCACTATAAATTCCCATGCATGGTATTTGTAAGCCATTCCAAGTAAATTTTCATGTGCTACCTTTCAAAAAAACTTCAAAATACTTCTCATTTTGTGACACTGTTTTGAGCTCATGGGGATGTAGTGGTCGGATTTGCTATCTTCCATATTGTCTTATTCCAAAAAGAAAAGAAAAAAGAAAAAAAAGAAAAAAAAGGCACTCCTCCATGGTATGTGAATGTTGGTGGGCACCCGATGGAATCGGTTAGCCATGGTTTGAGAAAGGAAAAAAGGTGGGGAGGAGTGCCAAGCTTTATAAAAGAGCACAAAAGTGCCAATCTCTCTCTCAAAAACTTGCTTCATTTTTGTATGGAAGATAGTAAGAACCCCATTGCTAGTCATTGACAAAGACAACCACCTCTCAAAACCCAATTTTTATCTCTTTGTTTTACAAATGAAAAGCTCTAGCACATGTTTAATCACTGCTTCCCTCTGCGAAGGGCCTTTCTTTTTACTTTTATGTTGAGTCACCACCTTCTATCTTTATGCACCGTCTAAGAGAGCATAGTTGTCATTCTGAGTATAATGTGCATTGTCCCAAAGTTTATCATTGATTGATTCATGACTATGGTTTCACTTGTTCCTAAATTATTTGTATCTAGTCGCCCTCTTAAACTTGAAGGTGTCCTATGCATTTATGTTTTGCTATGCCATAAGGGACAAGCTGAAAACCATTTACTATGTTTTTCCATATGATTTGAACACACGTTTGACTTTCATTGTTTCATTATTCATGATCTTTTGTTTGTGTTCTTTTTCATGTTATAACATGGTTGCCAAGTTTCTATTATCAAGATTATGTCTTTCATGCCCATGTTTTAAGTTCTTTGATCCCAGCACTCAATGCTCTACTTCCTTGATCAAGATTGTGATAGCATGTCACCTAAAAAATTATTCTTTTGTTATCACTTACCTACTCGAGGACGAGCAGGAGTTAAGCTTGGGGATGCTGATACGTCTCAAACGTATCTATAATTTTTTATGCTCCATGCTTGTTTTTACACCATTTGCCTTGTGTTTCGTTACACTTCGTGGCGTTTTTATGCGATTTCCGGAACTAACCTATTGACAAGATGCCACAGTGCCAGTTCCCTGTTTTCAGCTGTTTTTGTGTTTCAAAAAAGCTACACAGGAAATATTCTCGGAATTGGACGAAACAAAAGCCGAACGTCCAGAAATTCACCGAAGCTTCCAGAGAACCGAAGAGGAGACGGAGTGGGGCCACGAGGGCCCCACACAATAGGGCGGCGCGGCCTGGCCCCTGGCCGTGCCCCCTATGTGTGAGGGCGCCCTGGCAGCCCCCTGACGATGCCCCTTCGCCTATATAAAGCCTCGGGACAGAAAACCCTAGGGAAATTGGCAATTTTCCAGAAAGAGTTCCGCAGCTCCGCCGCCACCGCCGACGAATTTCGGGGGACAGAAGTCTGTGTTCCGGCTCCCTGCCGGGACGGGGAAGTGCCCCCGGAGCCATCTCCATCGGTCTCTATCGCCGTCTCCGTCGTCTCCATCGACCTCACCGCCATCTCCATCAACCTTGCTGTCTCCTATGATGAGGAGGGAGTAGTTCTACCCCAGGGCTGACGGCTCTACCGGTAGCTATGTGGTTCACCTCTCTCTCCCATGATGTGATCTTTATGTGATCGTGAGCTTTGTATCTAGTTGAATTGGTAGATGTTATTATTCAGATATTATGCTACTCCTATGCTTTATTATTGTACTCTCCGGAGATACCTCATATCATGGTGTAAAGGTGACTAGTGTGTGCATCATGGTTATCTTTTTGGTTAATGTCTCTATGAATTGTTGGTGTTTGTTGGAACCATCTAGTGCGTTCACGGTGATAGTGTGGGACAATCTAGTTTGGGTACATACGGACTTTGAGGAGTGCTTCGTAGCCCTACGCATGATTAGTGTTCGTTTTCCATTGGAGAATTGTTTTGAGTTGCATATTGATGATAGTATCTATTGGTTCAATTATATTATATTTGTTGGGAGTGTGTCCACTAGTGAAAGTATGATCCCTAGGCCTTGTTTCCAAGCATTGCACACCGTTTACTTCCTGTTTTGTTACATGTTTGCTCACAGCGATATTTATTTCAGATCACATTTACTACTTATAATCATCACTACTACTTGTATTTCACTGTCTCTTCGCTGAACTAGTGCACCTATACATCTGACAAGTGTATTGGGTGTGTTGGGGACACAAGAGACTTTCTGTATCGTAATTGTAGGGTTGCTTGAGAGGGATAGCTTTGACCTCTTCCTCCCTGAGTTCGATAAACCTTGGGTGATCCACTTAAGGGAAACTTGTTGCTGCTCTACAAACCTCTGCGCTTGGAGGCCCAACACTGTCTACAAGAACAGACGCATGCATAGACATCAGGCATCGTGTTGATTATCACTCCTTCGGCGGCTTCTTCGACTTCTACTCTGGCCTCCTCGACTCCTGTGACAAGTGCATCGATGCCTCCACCGAGCACTGGTGCTACCTCTCCCACGCCTTCTTCTGCCACGGAGCCTACTACTGAGGTGGCGTAGACTTAGACTTCCTCTGTAGTCTTTTGTTTCCTTTTTATGTAGTGAACTTCTTCATATTTTCCCCGAGAATCGATCAGGGAAACTTGTACCCTTTGTAAATATTTTGCCTTTATGAAATGTCGTGCTTGATCGTGATTCTGAGTTGTTTCCTCCTGTCTTTTCTTTTCCTTCCAGCGTGAGTACTCTGGTGGATCGATGGATCGTGGTTGTGGGTCGCCTTCTGCCGGTGTGTTTCATACTGCGATTCCTTCTGCTACTGGTTCTTCTTGCCGATGCTCGAAGTACTTGTCAAGAATTTCGGACCTCGAAGGTTGTTTATCTTTGACGAAGCGTCAGGCGAGTACTGCTATGGGTCAGGCCAGTAAATCTTACGGCCTGATGAAGCAGGTATCTGTTCTTGAAGATAAAGTGTCGGGTTTGGTTGCCCAAGTTATACATCTGAAGGAGTGCGACTCTTTCCTTGTTGATTTCATCGAATCAGCTTGTGAACAGTTGAAGTGTGAGTTTCCTGTAGACATTCTCGAAATTCTTGCTGCTGCTCCTGTCTTTGTATTTTGATGAGTTTGCATCTTCCAGGTACGTGCTTATATCCTACTGATGAGAATCGTCGAGTTGCTTAGCGAATCGCAGCTTTGGAGAAGGTATCAAAAGATGCATCCTCTTTGTGGGCTGACCCGAGGCGCCGTAGTGTTGTTGTTCTTCTGTAGGATCGTGCTCAACACATAGGTGAGGCTGTAGATGGTTGTCGAAAATCCTTGACAACCATGTACTCCATCATGCTTCCCCGCAATCCTCTGCCAGGAAGCTTTAAGCAGCTACTCAATGTTTTCAGATCTAGTCAACAAATTCATCGGCTGATAGAGCTCAACCTGGTGGCTGGTGCCAATTTTGCTCTTCGATGGATACGTAAGTGGCATCCAAGGCTCAATTATAGTTCCACGTCACTAGGTTTTCCTCAAGGGGGAGTTAGGCTGCGAGTCCATATGGATGCTACACTTCAACCAGCGAGGAGGATCATAGCTAGATTGCTTCGAGAGGATGTCGCGTTTTTCCGCGAGCACCATTACTTAAATCCCCTAGGAGTAGATGATTCTGATCAGCCAATGTTGTGATGCTCGTATTGTATATATGCTTGGTATGTAGAACGCGAGAGTTTCTGTTTCTGGGTTCTTTTGCCAGAAATTTTGTTTTGTTCTCGAGGCGTTTATGTTCTGTGTTTGGTGCGTTTACCGCAATTTTATTTGAAGACACGTAAACTCGAATAGGAGGAACTTTGTCTTTATTTATACTTGTAATGTAAGATACATGGGGTGTCCCAAGAGATCCGGCCAGTGACCCGTGTTCTGGATCTAGAGGGCATCGCCCTAGGATAGCTAGTGGCTTTTGATAGCCTTGTTTTTCTACTCTATTTTTTGTGTATTTGCTGCCTATGTCGCTGATGTCCTTCTTTCTTCTCCTGTAGCTTCCCCTGGGTCCGATGGCTATACCCGCAGTTTCTTCACCTCTGGTTCTGCTGGATGCCCTTCGAGTTGTTGTGCGACTCCTATAGTCGCGCTTTTTGCCTTGTCTTTGGGTTCTCTATAGCTTGCCATCATGCCAAAATTTTGGGCCATCTTGTGGAATTCCTTGTCGCATAGATCCGATAATTCGAAGCTTCCTTTGACTGTGATGATTCCGTTGGGTCCTGGCATTTTGAGTACCAGGTATGTGTAGTGAGGAACTGCCATGAATCGCAAAAACATGGGTCGCCCGAGGATCGCGTGATATTGTGATGGCCAGTCCATGACTTCGAAGTCGATTTTCTCTCTTCTGTAGTTTTGGCGATTCCTGAAGCAAACGTTGAGTGCTATTCGACCTAGTGGATAGTTAGCACTTCCTAGGATGATTCCGTGGAAGGAATAGTCTGTTGGTTTCAGGAACTCTAGTGATATGTGCATTGCTCGGAGAGTTTTTGCATATATGAGATTTATTCCACTTCCTACATCCATAAATACTCTGTCGACGTCATATGTCCCAATTTGAGATTTGAGTACCAGAGGCGCGTTTCCCGACCGAGGTACTGTTCTGGGGTGATCGTCCCTGTTGAATTCTATGGGTTGTTTCGACCAGTGCAGATATTCCATTGTTGCTGGAGGTGATGTTACTGCTAGGTTGACTTGTCGAATTATGCTCTTTTCTTCTTTGTTGGACTTTGGCACTGGCTGTATAATTGCTGTGATGTGCCCTTTGGATGGAACATATCCTCCGTCGTTATCGCGTCCCTGGTTTGGATGTTCTTGATCTTGAGGAGCTCCACTGTTTCCTTATTGACTTGTAGGTGCATTGTTTGTGTTCCCTTCGTATCCTTGTCTCTTCGCTTCGGCTTGTTTACTCATTGCTGCCTCTTGGAGTTTCAAGAACGTCGTGCAATCTTTCATCGCGTGTCTGGACACTCGTTTTCCATCAACAAACGCAGAGTGTATGTGGCATGGTCCATTTAGCATATCCTCTGGTGATGGGTTGTACTCTCTAGGTTCTTTTGTCTGAATTTTTTTGCTGCTCCCGTAGTCTTCTTTTCCATAGCTGTGGTATCCCGAGCTTCTGCGGTCGTTTCCTTGATAACCATTGTCCTTGTACCCCGTGGCTACTTGGCTGTGGGAGCCGTAGTTGTCGTAATTGCGGGATCTCCTCCTTTGGCCATCGTATCTGTTTCCTCTGTCATCTTCTGGTGATCGTGTTTGTTTGTTGTTGCACGCATCTTCGCCATCTGCAAATCTATTTGCTATGTCCATTAGATCGGATATTGTCTTTGGCTTGATTCTTCCCATTTCTTTGACTAGGTCTCCTCGCCGTAACCCGAGCGTGAAAGCGTCTATTGCTCTTTCGTCCAAAACTTCGACTGCGGAATTTTTGATAATACTCCACCTTTGGATATACGATCTTAGTGTCTCTTTACGCTACTGTACGCAGGCTTTGACTTCCTCTATTGATGCTGGCCGCTTGTATGTCGACTTGAAGTTACTCGTGAACTGTTTTGTGAGTTCCTCCCAGCTTCTAATTGTTCCTTGTTCTAACTTGCTCAACCATGACCTTGATGCGCTGGTGAGGTGTAGTTGCAAGCTTGCATTGCTGTTTCCTTTGTTCCTCCTAATATTTTCACTGCTTGCAAATAGTCTGAGAGCCATGATTGGGGTTCCTGAGATCCATCGTACTTTTGTTGATCATGGGGTAATTTGAAACCTTTGGGTACTGGCGTGGTGCGAATCCTGTGAGTAAAGCACGACGCCCCCATTTCTTTTTCGTCGTCTTCGTAGTCATATGCTTTGGTGGGGGTCCTGGATCTTCGGGTTTCTCCATGCTTCAGGCTTTTGTGCCGCCTTGGTGATGGTGTCCTAGATCGTCGGTTGCCGCTTCTGTGCTGAGGACTGTTGTGACGGCATGGTGACCTTGATTTATGTGCTCCTTTGTTATGCTGTGCCTCCTCTTATCTTGCTGTCAATTTATTGCCTACCATCCTTAGTCCTTGCAGTGCAGCTCGATGCATATGCTCTCTTGGGTCCCCTGGACTTGGCCATGTTGTGTATAGATATGTTTGTGCTGCCACGAGCGCTGCTTCTGGCATTTTTGGTATGATGTTACCTTGCTCGTCGACCGATAGGAAGGACGAGTCGAGATTTTTGGAAAGGCTTTGCCTTTCGGAGTGTTCGAGGTTTTCAAACCTTGATCCATGTCGACGATGCTTTTTGCTATTTGTATATGATGCATCACTGCGCGCTTTATGGTAAGCTATGCTTGCTGCAATGGCTGACTCTTTCCTCTTCTGTATTTCAATTCTCTCCTTTGCTAATTGCTTTGACTGCTGTCTTAAGGCATAGTGATACCCTAACAACATATTTTTGCTTGCATCTCCTGGTATTGGCGTGTCGTGTTCCACGGCTGTTTTGATTATCCCCCACTCTTGGACTGATAATCGAATTTTCTCTCTGCTTGCCAGGGAGTCTGCAGTTTTCCTTCTGCTAAGTGATTTGCTCCTCTATTTATATTTGCTGGGTTGTGCACGGGGTTGTTGTTTTCGTCGAGTTCTTCTGAGTTATCTCCTACAATGGCGAGTACTTGATATCGATTGTCAAACTTGCTGTTGAAGCTTGAGAAGATTGAATCGTCATCCTCATGAAGCTCTAGACCTGTTTCCCAAGTGTCTGTTGACTTGTCTGAAGTATCACCATGGCAGATCATGAGGTCTTCGAGTTGATCTCCTAAGTCGAAATTTTCCATGTTTTTGTCGACTTCTGCGGTTTTTCCTTCTGCGACTTCTGTTACTACGAAACTGACCGGCGAATTTGCTTCGCTGGAAGAGCCCACTGATGATTCTGACATTGCAACTGTCTTGACTTTGCTTGCCGATGGATCCGACGAGACCGGATCTGAAAGGCGAATCGAACCTAAAGATCTGACACAAAAGTTTAGGCTTCCGATTGTAAAGTCCACGTCTTGATCCATGCTCTCGAATATTGGAGTAAAATTTTGCAGGTGAGGCTGAAAATCGACGGTTCCGAACGATATCTGATTTTCATCAACTTCTGAATTGCTGCTGGCTAAAAGCGAAGAAGCCGTCGAATTCATGATTCCAACGCCCAGAGTCCCCACGGTCGGCGCCAATTGACGAGGGTTAACTCGACAAATGTCCTAGATGAAGGACTTAAGATCGGGGAAGTAGGGCATCGGATAAACTGGAAGGTAAAATCAGTCAAACAAGGTGTGTATCGAAAGTAAACGTGGTGATGAACTTTGGCTTATTCTCAATCTGTCCCTCACCATCCTCTCCTGGCCCCTATATATAGGTGGCCGGGTCTCAAGGTACGGGAGGGGTCCGACACAGATTACAATATTGATATACTACATGAACTCGTATCTCGACTAGTATTGCACTTGGGCCTAGCTTAACGGGCCTCAGGGGTACTCAACTATCGGGCTCTATTATCTATACCCTTGTCAGGAACATTACTAGGATCAATATGAGCTCTATCATTAACAAGCATAGCCATAATGGTATCAATCTTATCACTCAAGGAAGAGGTTTTTTCAACAGAATTTACCTTCTTACCTTGTGGAGCCCTCTCGGTGTGCCACTCAGAATAATTTACCATCATATTATCAAGAAGATTTGTTGTGGCGCCCAAGGTAATGGACATAAAGGTACCTCCAGCAGCTGAATCCAAAAGATTTCTTGAATAAAAATTTAGTCCTGCATAAAAGGTTTGGAAAATCATCCAAGTAGTCAGTCCATGAGTGGGACAATTCTTTATCAAAGATTTCATTCTTTCCCATGCTTGAGCAACATGTTCATTATCAAACTGTCTAAACTTCATAATATCACTTCTCAAAGATATAATCTTAGCAAGAGGATAATATTTTCCAATAAAAGCATCCTTACACTTAACCCAAGAATCAATACTATTTCTAGGCAAAGATAACAACCAATCCTTAGCTCTTGCTCTTAAAGAGAAAGGAAACAACTTAAGCTTAATAATATCACCATCTACATCCTTATACTTTTGCATATCACATAGTTCAACAAAATTGTTGAGATGAGCTGCAGCATCATCAGTACTAGCACCAAAAAATTGCTCTTTCATAACAAGATTCAACAAAGCAGGTTTAATCTCATAAAAATTTGCCTCAAGAGCAGGTGGCGCAATAGGAGTGCAGATAAAATCATTGTTGTTTGTGCTAGTAAAGTCACACAACTTGGTGTTCTCAGGAGTACCCATTTTAGCAAGACTAAAAGCAGATAGGTAAAAATAACAACTATAAAGGAACTTTTTTTTTGTATTTTCAATAAAAAGATGCAAACAAAAATAAAGTAAAGAAAGTAAGCAAAACAATAACAAAGTAAAAGATTGGAAGCGAGAGACTCCCCTTGCAGAAATCATCTTTCTCCCCGGCAACGGCGCCAGAAAATGTGCTTGATTCGGCGGTGCTAGCCACCCAGTTGGGAACCCCAAGAGGAAGGTATGATGAGCACAGTAGCAAGTTTCCCTCAGTATGAAACCAAGGTTTAATCGAACTAGTAGGAGAAAGAACCAACTTCTGAAGGTTGATGCTAGCTGGCTTGGCGATGGCTCCAGACAATTTATATATGGCGCCTTATCTAGGGCGTAACTTGGCACCAGCAGCAACGTGGAATCTGCACATAACACAACCAAAGTACTTTGCCCCAACTAGCAGTGAGGTTGTCAATCTCACCGGTTTCCTGTAAACAAAGGATTAAACGTATCGTGTGGTAAAAGATATTTGTTTGTGAGAAAGTAAATAATGCTTGTAGAAAGTAAACGGTAATATGAATGTAAAAGAATGGACCGGTGATGTCTACGCACGCGTCTGTTCTTGTAGACAGTGTTGGGCCTCCAAGTGCAGAGGTTTGTAGAGCAGCAGCAAGTTTCCCTTAAGTGGATCACCCAAGGTTTATCGAACTCAGGGAGGAAGAGGTCAAAGCTATCCCTCTCAAACAATCCTGCAATCACGATACAGAAAGTCTCTTGTGTCCCCAACACACCCAATACACTTGTCAGATGTATAGGTGCACTAGTTCGGCGAAGAGATAGTGAAATACAAGTAGTAGTGATGATTATAAGTAGTAAATGTAATCTGAAATAAATATCGCTGCGAGCAAACATGTAACAAAACTGAAAGGAAACGGTGTGCAATGCTTGGAAACAAGGCCTAGGGATCATACTTTCACTAGTGGACACACTCCCAATAAATATAACATAATTGAACCAATAGATACTATCATCAATATGCAACTCAAAACAATTCTCCAATGGAAAATGAACACTAATCATGCTTAGGGCTACGAAGCACTCCTCAAAGTCCGTATGTACCCAAACTAGATTGTCCCACACTATCATCGTGAACGCACTAGATGGTTCCAACAAACACCAATAATTCATAGAGACATTAACCAAAAAGATACACATGATGCGCACACTAGTCACCTTCACACCATGATACAAGGTATCTCCGGAGATTACAAATATAAAGCACAGGAGTAGCATAATATCTGAATAATAACATCTACCAATTCAACTAGATACAAAGCTCATGATCACATAAAGATCACATCATGGGAGAGAGAGGTGAACCACATAGCTACTGGTAGAGCCCTCAGCCCCGGGGGAGAACTACTCCCTCCTCATCATAGGAGACAACAAGGTTGATGGAGATGGCGGTGAGGTCGATGGAGACGGCGGAGACGGCGATGGAGACCGATGGAGATGGCTCTGGGGGCACTTCCCGGTCCCGTCAGGGTGCCGGAACAGAGACTTTTGTCCCCCGAAATTTATCTTCGACGGCGGCGGCATTGCGGAACTGTTCTGGGAAAAACGCCGATTCTCTTAGGGTTTTCCGTCGGGAGGCTTTTTATAGGCGAAAGGGCGTCGTCAGGAGGCGACCAGGGGGGTCTCACCACAGGGGGGCGCGGCCAGGGGCTTGGCCGCGCCCCCTCATGGTGAGGCTGGCCCTTGGCCCCCCTCCGGCTCTCGTTCGGTCTTCTGTCCTCTTCCGGGAAAAATTAAGACTTCTAGAGCTTGTTTCGTCCAATTCTGAGAATATTTCCTGTGTAGCTTTTCTGAAACACAAAAACAGCAGAAAACAGGGAACTGGCACTATGGCATCTTGTCAATAGGTTAGTTCCGGAAATCGCATAAAAACACCACGAAGTGTAACGAAACACAAGGCAAATGGTGTAAAAACAAGCATGGAGCATCAAAATTATAGATACGTTAGAGACGTATCAGCATTCCCAAGCTTAACTCCTGCTCGTCCTCGAGTAGGTAAGTGATAACAAAAGAAATAATTTTTGAGGTGACATGCACCTACACAATCTTGATCAACTATGTAAGCGTTGTGCGCTGGGATCAAAAGAACTTAAAACATGGGCATGGAAGATATAATCTTGATAGAAGAAACTTAGCAACCATGTTATAACATGAAAAAGAACACAAATGAAAGATCATGAAAATGAAACAATGAAAGTCAAACGTGTGTTTAAATCATATGGAAAAACATAGCAAATGGTTTTCAGCTTGTCCTTCATGAGAGAGCAAAATATAAATGCATAGGACACCTTCAAGTTTAAGAGGGCGACTAGATACAAGTAATTTGAGAACAAGTGAAACCAACATCATGAATCAATCAATGAAAACTTTGGGACAATGCACATTATACTCAGAATGACAACTATGCTCTCTTAGACGGTGCATAAAGGTAGAAGGTGGTGACTCAACATAAAAGTAAAAAAAGAAAGGCCCTTCGCAGAGGGAAGCAGTGATTGCAAGTTTTATAAACCTTCAAAAATTATGGTACTTACTAGCTTTGAGCTCTCATTGCCCCCATCATAGGCATCTTGAATGGTTAAAGTTGATGCGAATACACTTATGATGCATATGCTTGACAAATCATAAGTTGAAAACCTCGTGTCCCGTGAAGTACGAATACCCAAACCTCATGCTACTCGACTTAGAGTCCCAAGCAAGCTCTTGTCATTGTAAACATATGTGTATCATCGAGAACCGCCAACGGGGTACCTCCGTGCCCGAAGACATGGAACAAGCCCACATCAAAATGACAGGACAAACAGACAATGAACACCTCGGCATCTCTTTTATTTACCATTGGTATAGCTTTTTATTGCGAGATGCGTCGTCGAATGTTCACTATGGGCATGCTGTAAATTTCCACCATGAATTATGCATGGCTTAGATTAGCGGCCCAGGCATTTCTCTAACACATATACAAACTCCATGATCCCGCAAGATTCCAAAATTATTTCACATCGCGAGTATCCATAAACAAATGATCACGATATCAACTCAAATGAAAGATAGTGCAATGTTGAAAGCTTGCCCCATGACGGCATGGCTGGGCTAATTTCCAACTTACAACTTGCAAGCATAACAACTCAACATAAGAGAGCCACAATGTCAAAATTTTAAAACGAGAAAAGTAAAGTGTGCCATCAGGTTCGTGAGAGCTTTACTAACCAATTTTCGCATAACACCAAAAGAGTTTAATTTGAAGGATAGCTAAAAGCAAGTCAAATGTACTTTGGAATAGCAAATTGCTAATAGGTATGTATGGTGGACTCATTGGAACAACTTGGTTTTTAGGAGTTGGATGCACGAGTAGAGCTCATACTCAGTACAAAATGAGGGCTAGCAAAAGACTGGGAGCGACCAACTAAGAGAGCAATAACGGCCATAATCATGCATAGCGACAAAGCGACATTAAAAGAAGCATAAGATGGTATCAAAAGTCAAAAACTAAATGATAATAGAGGCTTATGGCGACTTGTATGAGTCTAACATGTGTGAGCATGCGCCAAGTCAACCCAAATAAAGCATCAAAGTAGAAAACCAAAATAATGCTTCCAAATAATTAAAACAACGCATGATTTTTTTCAAAGGCTCATTAAGAAATCTCAGTAATTTGAGACAAGTCATGCTACAGCAAAAACACTAAGCATACTATCAAAAAGACATCAAGCACGACATGCAAAAGCCTAGGCCGCAGTCTACACAAGCTCCTTTTTGTACCACTTTTTGCATAAAGCTTTTTCTCTTTTCCAACACCATTCGAACCTTTTTGAAACAACTCTTTTGATGAAAACCAACATGGACCAGTGGTCAAAATACACCTTGATGCAAAGATATAATAAGATCTGAACACAAATCAAGGCGAAAAACGAAAACTAAACGCAGTAGCAGAAAAAGAGAACACTCGTTGAACGATAAGAGTGAAAAACAGAGTGTTCTTGGCAAATGAAGAACGGAATAAGTCTCTCTCCAAAACAACATGATGTGATCAAACCGTTTATTGCAGCAAACAAAACAAAAGGAAAACTGAAAGCAAAAACAACTGATGCTCCAAGAAAAACGCATAATGCATGAAGCAATAAAAATATAGTGTTTTGAAAGGTGACCTGATTTTTGCCGATGAAGAAAGGGGTGCCTCGGGGGCATCCCCAAGCTTTGACGCTTGTACTTCTTGGATATTTATTGGGGTGGCATGGGCATCCCCAAGCTTGAGCTTTTGTCCATTCTTCATCTCATCTCATCATTCTCCAATCTCTACACTTGAAAACTTCCTACATACAAAACTTAACACAGTTCTATTAGCAACATTAGTGTAAGCATAATAATGAATCAACCCTTTTGGTTCAGGTTTCAACTCAAACCTACCACATATTAAAGCATCTACTACTGTAGCAACTTCCCCAAAAGTTCCGTGATCAAAAGAACTCAAAAAGAAAGCGATCAAGAGGCAAACACAAATAGTGGCAGAAATCTGTCAAAATAGAACAGCTGACAAAGGTCGATTTTTTAGAGGATTTTCTGTTGCTCAAATCAACAAGTGTAAAACTAATGAAAGTTTGGATATAACCTGGGGCATATGCACAAGAAATCGCAGGTCAAAAAGATATTCTGATAATTTTCACGAAGTTTTACGGTGCAGCACCGAAATCTGTTTCAGGACAGCAACATCCCCAAATCTTACCTCACTCAAATTAGAGGTATCTCTTGGAACAACAACCAAATAAAAATGATAAGGAGCGGTTATTACAGTAGTAATAACTTCCAAGACTCAAATAAAAGAAAAAGAACTGAAAGTAAAATAATGGGTTATCTCCCAAGAGTGCTTTTCTTTAACGCCTTTGAGCTAGGCGCAGTAATTTGTAAAGATGCTCATGTAGGCGCCATAAAAGAGCTTAAGGCAAATGCGCTATATAGGAACTTAAAGCAAGAGAGAGCATCAAAAAGCAAATATGAAACACATTTAAATCTAAACCACTTCCTATGAAAAATAATCTTGTAAAGAGACAAGTCATGAAAGTGCAAAGCAAAAAGCATAGGAAGGCAAAACAAGTACAACATCAAGAATTGCAACATAAAGAGGGAAAACTCAATATTGTTGAGATCCATCAAACCATGTTTCCCTCTCTCATAATAACTTTCGGTAGCATCATGAATAGAACTAACAATATAACTATCACATAAAGCATCCCTATCATGAGCCACATGCATAAAAAGAATTAATACTCCCCACATGAACAATCGTAGTAGGAGCAGATTCAATAGAATAATTATTCTCATCACCATAATCATCAAAAACAGGAGGCATATTGTAATCATAACTAATTTTCTCCTCAAAAGTAGGTGAACTAAAAACATTATACTCATCATTGTAACCATCATAGACTAGAGGTTCAGTATCATCACAAGCTAGAGAACAACTATTTTGCAAAGCATATTCATCAAACATATCATCATAAGAAGGAACATGGATAGTACTAATGGTACAACAATTATTAACCTTAGAATTGGTACCAAAAAGATTTTCAATATCAAAAGTAGAGTGCTTTTCCCAATCATGATCACTAACATAGGTAATAGGCATGGGAACATCATCCGAATCAGAATTATCATAATCTATAGTAGGATCATAATGCTCAGGGGAAGATACCGTGTCCTCTCGCCTTTTACTCTTCTTCTTCTTCTTCATACTCTTCTTACTCTCTCCTTTAGGAGGGAGAGACTTGAAGGGCATCTTCTCCACATATCCTTTAGGAGGGAAAGGCATCTTCTCCACATAATCTGGTTTACTGACAGAAACAACAGAAGAAACTTTGGAGGATTCCTCCTCTCTATTAATAAGATAGAAACATCTATTAGTCCTGTCATAGCTTGGCAAAACATCATGTTTTATAAGATTTTGTATGTAAGTATTTGCGAGGCAATCTTTAACACAATAGAGACGACAACCACGAAGGGTGCTATTAATATCAACATCAATCATGTCTACCAAAGAAATCTTTCTAGATATCTCTTCACACGCCAAGAACAAAGTGAGCTCATCATGCCGATTGAGAGTAATCTTGTCATCACAATACAAATTTATGGTACTCATTTGATTAAAAGAGTCATGATATTGGCTTGGGCATTGAAAATTAAAGTGACCCGTGTCATCGCAAAGTTCACAAAGAAAAGGATAAAGCTCACAAACCTTTTCACCAAGCTCATCTAGAGCCCTGAGCCACATATTGGTTTCTTCATTCCCGTGGGTGATGCAATATATTCCTTGTTGTGACTCTGTTCACAAGGTCTATATACTCCACAAAAATTAACATGCTTATAGGAAGTAGTACTTTCAGAAATTTGAGCATGTTTATTGCAATCATCAATAACAATATCACTTTCTATGCAAGTGTCCTTAAAAGGTTCATGATACACGTTCCCATTTCCTTTAGGAACATTAATATGAGAAGCAAAAGCTTTAAAACAATCAATCATAATTTGAGGATCAAGACCATACTTAGCACTAAGCTCTTGAAAATCAGCAGTTTCAGTGAAAGACTTAATGCAATCAAACTCATAATTCATACCTGATCCTTGACCTTTGTCGCTATCCCAACCTTCAATATTGTTTTGAATTGTTTCAAGCAGATCCCACTTGCTGTCAACATCCTTGCTTGTGAAAGACCCATCAAAGCATGCATCTAGATAGTCCTTGTAATTTCCTGAAAGCCTTGCATAAAAATTATTAATAACAATATTATGGGGAAGATCATGAATAGGACATTTGTGCATTAGTAACTTCAATCTTCCCCACGCTTGGGCAATGCTTTCTCCCTCATGCGGATGAAAATTATAAATGTAATTCCTATCTTTATAAACCTCACTAGAAGGATAGAATTTAGAATAAAAGAGAGGTACAATTTCCTCCCAGTTAATAGATCGACCATCCTTCAGTGTTTTATACCATTACTCAGCTCTGCCTTTTAGTAATAAAGAGAATAGCTTCTTCTTAACTCGGTTCATCGAAATACCTGCACACTTGAACAACTCGCATAATTCATGTATAAAAAGCAAATGATCACCAGGATGGACAGTTCCATCTCCTAAATAGCAGTTATCCATAGCACGTTCAACAATCTTCATAGGTATTTTAAAAGGATGAGGAGCACAAGCATCATTAGAAACATCACATATGGGAGATAAAATATCATCAGAGCAAACTTTCTCCACCAAAGCCAGGGAACTAAAAATATCATGCTTAACAAAACCAGCTTCCCCAAGCTTAGACTTTTCTATAGAATTAGCAATAACGGTATTCAAAGCATTCGTACTAATAACATTGCTATGCGAAATAAGCTCCAAAGGTTTTTCAATTTTCTCTTCAAATCTAAACTCAGGAAAAAGACTAAAGAACTCTTTACTTTACATTAAGCCTAACTAGTGAAAATAAAAACAAGAAACAAAAAGATATAATTGCAGAATCTAAAGGAAATAACTCCGAGCACTCACACAGGAGGATGCGAGTACCTTTTACCTTACCTCCCCGGCAACGGCACCAGAAAAGAGCTTGATGTCTACGCACGCGTCTGTTCTTGTAGACAGTGTTGAGCCTCCAAGTGCAGAGATTTGTAGAGCAGCAGCAAGTTTCCCTTAAGTGGATCCCCCAAGGTTTATCGAACTCAGGGAGGAAGAGGTCAAAGCTATCCCTCTCAAACAACCCTGCAATCACGATACAGAAAGTCTCTTGTGTCCCCAACACACCCAATACACTTGTCAGATGTATAGGTGCACTAGTTCGGCGAAGAGATAGTGAAATACAAGTAGTAGTGATGATTATAAGTAGTAAATGTAATCTGAAATAAATATCGCTGCGAGCAAACATGTAACAAAACTGAAAGGAAACGGTGTGCAATGCTTGGAAACAAGGCCTAGGGATCATACTTTCATTAATGGACACACTCCCAACAAATATAACATAATTGAACCAATAGATACTATCATCAATATGCAACTCAAAACAATTCTCCAATGGAAAATGAACACTAATCATGCGTAGGGCTACGAAGCACTCCTTAAAGTCCGTATGTACCCAAACTAGATTGTCACACACTATCACCGTGAACGCACTAGATGTTTCCAACAAACACCAACAATTCATAGAGACATTAACCATAAAGATACACATGATGCGCACACTAGTCACCTTCACACCATGATACAAGGTATCTCTGAAGATTACAAATATAAAGCACGGGAGTAGCATAATATCTGAATAATAACATCTACCAATTCAACTAGATACAAAGCTCACGATCACATAAAGATCACATCATGGGAGAGAGAGGTGAACCACATAGCTACCGGTAGAGCCCTCAGCCCCGGGGGAGAACTACTCCCTCCTCATCATAGGAGACAGCAAGGTTGATGGAGATAGCGGTGAGATCAATGGAGACGGCGATGGAGACCGATGGAGATGGCTCCGGGGGCACTTCCCCGTCCCGGCAGGGTGTTGGAACAGAGACTTCTGTCCCCCGAAATTTGTCTTCAACGGCGGCGGCGCTGCGGAACTGTTCTGGGAAAAACGCCGATTCTCTTAGGGTTTTCCATCAAGAGGCTTTTTATAGGCGAAAGGGCGTCGTCAGGAGGCGACCAGGGGGGTCTCTCCACAGGGGGGCGACCAGGGGGGTCTCTCCACGCCCCCTCATGGTGAGGCTGGCCCTTGGCCCCCCTCCGGCTCTCGTTCGGTCTTCTGTCCTCTTCCAGAAAAAATAAGACTTCTAGAACTTGTTTCGTCCAATTCTGAGAATATTTCCTGTGTAGCTTTTCTGAAACACAAAAACAGCAGAAAACAGGGAACTGGCACTGTGGCATCTTGTCAATAGGTTAGTTCCGGAAATCGCATAAAAATGCCACGAAGTGTAACGAAACACAAGGCAAATGGTGTAAAAACAAGCATGGAGCATAAAAAATTATAGATACATTAAAGACGTATCAACCGGTGTCCACAGTTCACTAGAGGTGTCTCTCCATAAAGATAAATAACATGCTGGGTAAACAAATTGCAGTTGGGCAATTGACAGAATAAAGAATGCAAACAATGCATGTACATGTCATGAGGATCACTATGAGATTTACATGGGCATTACAACATAATACATAGACCGTAATCCAACTGCATCTATGACTAACAATCCACCCGCCGGATATAATCCTAACAACCGTTGGGTATTAAGTTGCAAGCAACAGATTATCGCCTTAAGCAAAGTGTGTAATGTAAACAATACAAATGTCCTTGAACACAAGATTGTTGTTTTCTCCCTAGTAGCAACAACACATCTTCAATCTTAGAAGTTGTTGTCACTCTCCCAGATTACCAGAGGCATGAACCCACTATCGAGCATAAATACCCCCTCTTGGAGTCACTAGCATCTACTCGGCCAAGATATCTACTAGCAACGGAGAGCATGCAAGATCATAAACAACATAGAGATGATAAATCACAAATCAACTTGACATAGTATTCAATATTCATCGGATCCCAACAAACACAACATGTAGAATTACATAACAATGATCTTGATCATGATAGGCAGCTCACAAGATCTAAACATAAAGCACATGTAGGAGAATACATCCATCTAGCTACTGCTATGGACCCGTAGTCCAAGGTAGACTACTCACACATAACTCCGGAGGCAAGCATGGTGATGAAGAAGGCCTCTGGTGGTGATTCCCCTCTCCGACAGGGTGCCGGGAAGAGCTTCTGGACCCTCCCGATCTCGTGTCAACGACGATGGTGGCTTGCAGTATGTTTTCTAGAAAAGAGTTTGGGCCCTTAGGGTTTTCCCGTCGAGGAGAATATATAGGCGGAAGGGCGATGTCAGGGGGTGGACCAGGGGTCCACACCACCTGGTGGCGTGGCCAGGGGGTGGCCCGTGCCACCCTATGGTGCGGCTGCCCTCTGGCCCCCTCCATCTCTGCTTTGGACCCTGTCTCGTGTCAGGAAAAATAGGAACTTCGGCTTTTGTTTCGTCCAATTCCGAGAATATTTCCGGTGTAGCTTTTCTGAAAAACAAAAATAGCAGAAAACAGGGAACTGACACTGTGGCATCTCGTTAATAGGTTAGTTCTGGAAAATGCATAAAAATGCCACGAAGTGTATGATGGCGTTTGAAGGCCCTCAGTTGATTCCTTGTGCGTGGTGAATAACCAGCCCGTTGGGAACCCCAAGAGGAAGGTATGATGAGTATAGCAGCTAGTTTTCCCTCAGTTAAGAAACCAAGGTTTAATGTCGATCTTGAAGAGGAGAGACGATGACGACTGAAGGTGATGCAGACTGGCTTAATAACACTCCAACAAGGGCACCGTTTAACGATACTTGTTGACTCGTCTTCGGCCAATAGCAACGCAGAACCTGCACACAACACAACCAAGTACTTTGTTCCCAACTTACGATGAGGTTGTCAATCTCACCGGTTTGCTTGAAACAAAGATTATGAGTGTATCGAGTGGAAAGCAATATAGTATGCGAGTAAAGTAAACAGTGCGAGTAAAGTAAACAGGTGATAGCAATATGATGTAAATAGGACCGGGGTCCACAGTTTACTAGTGGTGTCTCTCCATAGATAAAATAGCACATGCTGGGTAAACAAATTACAGTTGGGCAATTGATAGAATAAAGATAACGTGATATGTCAAGAAGATCACTATGAGATTTACTCTGGGCATTACAACAAAATACATAGACCGCCATCCAACTGCATCTATGACTAATAATCCAACCGCCAATGGGGTACCTCCGTGCCCGATGACATGGAACAAGCCCACACCAAAATGACAGGACAAGCAGACAATGAATACCTCGACATCTCTTTTATTTGCCTCTTGTTTAGCTTTTTATTGTGAGATGCGTCGTCGAATGTTCACCATGGGTATGCTGCAAATTTCCACCATGAATTATGCATGGCTTAGATTGGCGGCCCGACGTTTCCCTAACACATATACAAACTCCATGATCCCCACAAGATTCCCAATTCATTTCACACCGCGGGCATCCATAAACAAAAGATCACGATATCAACTCAATTAAGATGTGCAATGTTGAAAGCTTGCCCATGACAGCATGGCTGGGCTAGAATCCAACTTACAACTTGCAAGCATAACAACTCAACATAAGATACCACAATGTCAAATTTTTAAGAACAGGAAAAAGTAAAGTGTGCCTTCCGGTTCGTGAGAGCTTTACTGACCGAATTTCGCATAACACTGGTAAGAGTTTAATTTGAAGAGAAAATAAAAGCAAGTCAAATTTACTTGGAATAGCAAATTGCTAGTAGGTATGTATGGTGGACACTTTGGAAAACTTTGGCTTTTAGGAGTTGGATGCACGAGTAGAGCTCATACTCAGTACAAGGTGAGGGCTAGCAAAAGACTGGGAGCGACCAACTAAGAGAGCAATAATGGCCATAATCATGCAAAGCGACAAAGCGATATTAAAAGAAGCATAAGATGGCATCAAAAGTCAAAAACTAAATGATCATGAAGGCTATTGGCGACTTTGTAAGAGTCTAACATGTGTGAGCATGCGCCAAGTCAACCCAAATAAAGCATCAAGGAGAAAACCAAAATAATGCTTCCATACAATAAAAACAACGCATGATTTTTTCAAAGGCTCATTAAGCAATCTCAGTTATTTGAGACAAGTCATGCTACAGCAAAACCACTAAGCATACTATCAAAAAGACATCAAGCATGACATGAAAAAGCCTAAGTCGCAGTCTACACAAGCTCCTTCTTGTACCACTATTTTGCACAAAGCTTTTTCTCTTCCCCAACACCATTTGAAATTTTTATAAACACCTCTTTTGATGAAAACCAATAAAGATCAGAGGCAAAAATACACCTTGATGAAAAGATATGACAAGATCTGAACGCAAATCAAGGCGAAAACGAAAACCAAAAGCAGCAGCAGAAAAAGAAGAACGCTCGATGAACGATAAGAGTGAAAAACTGAGCGTTCTTTGCAAATGAAAACGAGTACATCTCCTCCAAAGGAAATTTGTTGGGGTCCAACCATTTATTGCAGCAAACAAACAAACTAAACCAACTAAGAAAACTAAAACAACTGACGCTCCAAGAAAAACACATAGTGCATGAAGCAATAAAAATATAGTGTTTTGAAAGGTGACCTGATTTTTGCCGATGAAGAAGGGGTGCCTCGGGGGCATCCCCAAGCTTTGACGCTTGTACTTCTTGGATATTTCTTGGGGTGATGCATGGGCATCCCCAAGATTGAGCTTTTGTCCATTCTTCAACTCATCTCATCATTCTCCAATCCCTACACTTGAAAACTTCCTTCATACAAAACTAAACACAATTCTATTAGCAACATTAGTGCAAGCATAACATATAATCAATCCTCTATTTGCTTCAGGTTTCAACTCAAAACCACCACATATATAGCAAATACTACTGTAGCAACTTCTCTAAAAGTTCCGTGATCAAAAGAAGTCAAAAGAAAGCGATAAAGTGGCAAACACAAATATTGGCAGAAATCTGTCAAAACTGAACAGCTGACAAAGGTCGAATTTTTGAGGGATTTTATGTTGCTCAAATCAAAAAGCGTTCAACTAAGAAAAGTTTGGATATAACCTGGGGCATATGCACAAGAAATCGCAGGTCCAAAAGATAAACAGAGAATTTTCACGAATTTTTACGGTGCAGCACCGAAAACAGTTTCAGGACAGCAACATCCCCAAATCTTTACCTCACTCAAATTAGAGGCTTCTCTTGGCACAAAAACGAAATAAACAAGATAAGGAGTGGTCATTACAGTAGTAATGACTTCCAAGACTCAAATAAAAGTAAAAGTACTGAAAAGAAAACATTGGGTTATCTCCCAAGAGTGCTTTTCTTTAACGCCTTTGAGCTAGGCGCAGAAAATTGCGAATCAAGTAACATCAAGTGATGAAGCACCAGTTACCTCAGTAGGCTCTTTGAAGGTTCCCGAAGATGATTCAACCTGCAAGTCACCCTTAGTGGAACTAAGAGTCTTACCAATCTTAAGAACATGTTGAGATTTAAGCGCAGAAACCTTGGGAACATACATAAATTTTTGCTCTTTTCCAACAAACACTTTCTCCATCTTAAATTTAAGAGAAGAGAAGATTAAGCTAAGAGTTTCCATAGACTCCTCTAGTTTACCAATCCTTAAGTTTTGATTGTCATGAGTAGTGCTAGCCTCTAAAATGGTAATTCTCTTACCAATGTTTTCCATTAATTCACTAACGCGGCTAGCATTTTCTAGGATACTTGGCAAACTTTTCTCTAAAGAGCTGAGCTTTTCTACCACCTCCTCCAAGGTGGTCTCAGTTTTAGCAACATGAATAGGTGGTATTCCCACTAAACTTTCAATTATAGTGCATGCTTCTCCAGCGGGAGTACCCAGAAAATTACCTCCTGTAAGAGTATCAAGAACATACCTATTCCAACTGGATATACCAACATAAAAATTTCTAAGGAGGATCGTGGTAGAGTGCTTTTTGGTACACCTATGATGAGCATTGTTAATACGGTACCAAGCATCTTTTAGACTTTCTCCCCCTTGTTGCTTAAAACTACGGACTTCTACTTCGGGATTACTCATTTTAACAAAACTAAAAGCAGATAAGTAAAAACAACTATCAAGGATTCTAATTTTTTTTGGGTTTTTTGATAAAAAGCAATGCAAGTAAAATAAATAAAGTAAAGCAAAGCAATAACAAAGTAAAGGATGTGTGTGCGAAAAACTCCCCTCGCAGAAGTCTTCTCTTCCTCCCCGGCAACGGCGCCAGAAAACTGGCTGATGGCGTTTGAAGGCCCTCAGTTGATTCCTTGTGCGTGGTGAATAACCAGCCCGTTGGGAACCCCAAGAGGAAGGTATGATGAGTATAGCAGCTAGTTTTCCCTCAGTTAAGAAACCAAGGTTTAATGTCGATCTTGAAGAGGAGAGACGGTGACGACTGAAGGTGATGCAGACTGGCTTAATAACACTCCAACAAGGGCGCCGTTTAACGATACTTGTTGACTCGTCTTTGGCCAATAGCAACGCGGAACCTGCACACGACACAACCAAGTACTTTGTTCCCAACTTACGATGAGGTTGTCAATCTCACCGGTTTGCTTGAAACAAAGATTATGAGTGTATCGAGTGGAAAGCAATATAGTATGCGAGTAAAGTAAACAGTGCGAGTAAAGTAAACAGGTGATAGCAATATGATGTAAATAGGACCGGGGTCCACAGTTCACTAGTGGTGTCTCTCCATAGATAAAATAGCACATGCTGGGTAAACAAATTACAGTTGGGCAATTGATAGAATAAAGATAACGTGATATGTCAAGAAGATCACTATGAGATTTACTCTGGGCATTACAACAAAATACATAGACCGCCATCCAACTGCATCTATGACTAATAATCCACCCCCGGGGATATCAATCCGAACACCCCAGTAGTATTAAGTTGCGAACAACAGATAATTGCATTAACCAAAGTGTGTAATGTAAACAAAGCATATGCCCTTGAGCATATGAATGTTGTTTTCTCCCTAGTAGCAACAGCACATCTACCACCTTAGAGGTTTCTGTCACTCCCCCAGGTGAAATAGAGGCATGAACCCACTATCGAGCATAAATACCCCCTCTTGGAGTCACTAGCAACTACTCGGCCAAGATAGCTACTAACAACGGAGAGCATGCAAGATCATAAACAACATAGAGATAACAAAAGATATAATTCAGTACAGCAACTTAATCATAAACACCAATATTCATCGGATCCCAACAAACCAAACATGTAGAATTACATAACGGTGATCTCAATCATGTAGGGCAGCTCATGAGATCTAAACATGAAGCACATGGTGGAGAAGACAACCATCTAGCTACTGCTATGGACACATAGTCCAAGGTAGACTACTCACTCATCGCTCCGGAGGCAAGCATGGCGATGAAGAAGACCTCCGGTGGCGATTCCCCTCTCCGGCAGGGTGCCGGGAAGAGCTTCTGGACCCTCCCGATCTTCGGGTCGACGGTGGCGGCGGATCGCGATGTGTTCTGGAAATCTGATCGGGTACTTAGGTTTTTTCCGTCGGGGTGTCTTTATAGGCGAAGGGTCAATGTCAGAGGAGGGGCCAGGCACCCTCACACGGGGGTGGCGCGGGCCAGGGCCTGGCCACGCCGCCCCTGTGTGTGGGGCCCTGGTGGCCCCCCTCCTACTTCTCTTCGGATCTCTGGAAGCTTCCGGGTAAAATAAGACTTCAGGAACTTGTTTCGTCCAATTCCGAGAATATTTCCTGTGTATCACTTCTGAAACACAAAAATAGCAGAAAACAGGAAACTGGCACTGTGGCACTTGTTAATAGGTTAGTTCCGGAAAATGCATAAAAGTGCCACTAAGTGTAACGAAACAATAGGCAAATGGTGTAAAAACAAGCATGGAGCATCAAAAATTATAGATACGTTTGAGACGTATCAGTGTAACAAAACACAAAGAAAATGGTGCATAAACAAGCATGGAGCATCAAAAGTTATAGATACGTTTGAGACGTATCACCGGTCTTTAGGTCAGGTCAGCCTATAGATTCAGAATTTAGGTCATGTCTACCTTAGAATAAAGCTTCAGGTAATGCCAGTCATCGGATGCAAGCTTCAACTCACAACAATCAATGGAACAGATGCCTAACATTTTACACGACCTCATGTCGTAACTCCAAAAGTAAGTAACCCATTCATCTATGTTGACATATTAACACACGAGCATGATATTGTCCCCGTATCGACTTTATTAAGTCATGTTCTACCTCTCACAATAATGATTTGATCCAATGACTATTGTGTCGAATCCATGTCATAGCAAAGATCGTCCTCCCAACAGACCTGCTCAAGTTCAAAAAGGTACACATTACAGAATGTTCTTCTCCTTGTACACCTAACATCTCTTTCAAGTTCACATGACTCACCAGAATCATCTACATCCGAAACAACGACGTCCAGGACAACACGTTCATGAGCGTAACAAGATCTTACAGCAAGTCATCGACATGTTTAGAGCCTACAGCCTGAACCACAATAACACCAAGGAAGCAACCGCCCGTGTCTTGGGCTCCACACGACCTCATTAAAGGGTCGTGGGAGACTACAAAGACCTCAAATCCAGATTAGTGGCACCCTCAAGACCTACCAACTAGGTCGACAAAGTCCTCGAGCTCACTAGATGAAGGTCCAACGCAGAGCAAAGACAACTACTACATAATCCAAGGTCAGTCGTCTCATTAATGGTACTGATCAGGGGCTTGCCGGAGATAAGTGGAGCCATCCCGTACCCGTACTGATGGGTTCGTAGCATGGAAAACAAAAAATTTCCTACGCATGAACACAAACTAGCCAAGAAAACTCTACGAGATGGTAGCAACGGAGAACTAACCCTCGAAAATTAGAAGCGGGGATTACGTTCCCGCACGAACGTTGCCGATGGAGACTTGATGAAGACGCATGTAGTCGACGTAGTTGTTCACTTGACGTAGTCGATGTAGTCATTCACTTGACGATCTCAAGATCGTGTACAAGGCGTCACAACCGGCGGCACCTCCGTACTCAGTCACACGTACGGCTTGTCGTCGTCTCCTCCATGCCCTCGGTCCAGCGGGGCAGCAGAAGAGGGGATCCACCGGACACTCCAACACACACTTCTACAAGTGTATGAACTACGAACTAAAAATCCGGCAGAGCTTCGCTAAGCTAAGACCGATATTGGGCAGCAACTATGCGGGGAAGTAGAGAATCAAGTGTGTGAGAAGAGGGAGAAGAGGGCTCCTTTTATAGGAGAAGATGGGGCAGCCCCCTAGGGGGGTGTGCTACTCGTGTGATGATGACGCCAGAAAAGAGCTGTGGCATTTAATTGACATGGGAGCAGTAAGTCCTTGTGCGTGGTGAATGACCAGCCCGTTGGGAACCCCAAGAGGAAGGTATGATGAGTGTAGCAGCAAGTTTTCCCTCAGTTAAGAAACCAAGGTTTATCGAACAGGAGAAGGGAGACGATGACGACTGAAGGTGTTTGTGGAACCTGCACACACACAAACAAATACTTTGTTCCCAACTTGCGATGAGGTTGTCAATCTCACCGGTTTGCTTGAAACAAAGGTTATGAGTGTATCGAGTGGAAAACATTAGTAATATGCGAGTAAAGTAAACAGTGCGGGAAAAGTAAACAGGTGATTGCAATATGATTAAAATAGGACCGGGGTCCACAGTTCACTAGTGGTGTCTCTCCATAGATAAAATAACATGCTGGGTAAACAAATTACAGTTGGGCAATTGATAGAATAAAGATAACGTGATATGTCAAGAAGATCACTATGAGATTCACTCTGGGCATTACAACAAAATACATAGACCGCCATCCAACTGCATCTATGACTAATAATCCACCCCCGGGGATATCATCCGAACACCCTAGAAGTATTAAGTTGCGAACAACAGATAATTGCATTAAGCAAAGTGTGTAATGTAAACAAAGCATATGCCCTTGAGCATATGAATGTTGTTTTCTCCCTAGTAGCAACAGCACATCTACCACCTTAGAGGTTTCTGTCACTCCCCCAGGTGAAATAGAGGCATGAACCCACTATCGAGCATAAATACCCCCTCTTGGAGTCACTAGCAACTACTCGGCCAAGATAGCTACTAACAACGGAGAGCATGCAAGATCATAAACAACATAGAGATAACAAAAGATATAATTCAGTACAACAACTTAATCATAAACACCAATATTCATCGGATCCCAACAAACCAACATCATAGAATTACATAACGGTGATCTCAATCATGTAGGGCAGCTCATGAGATCTAAACATGAAGCACATGGTGGAGAAGACAACCAGCTAGCTACTGCTATGGACCCATAGTCCAAGGTAGACTACTCACTCATCGCTCCGGAGGCAAGCATGGCGATGAAGAAGACCTCCGGTGGCGATTCCCCTCTCCGGCAGGGTGCCGGGAAGAGCTTCTGGACCCTCCCGATCTTCGGGTCGACGGCGGCGGCGGATCGCGATGTATTCTGGAAAACTGATTGGGCTCTTAGGTTTTTCTCATCGGGGGGTACTTATAGGCGAAGGGGCGATGTCAGGAGAGGGACCAGGCACCCTCACACAGGGGTGGTGCGGCCAGGGGCCAGGCCGCGCCGCCCCCTTATGTGGGGCCCTGGTGGCCCCCCTCCGACACTTCTTCAGATTTCTGGAAGCTTCCGGGTAAAATATGACTTCAGGAACTTGTTTCGTCTAATTCCAAGAATATTTCCTGTGTATCACTTCTGAAACACAAAAACAGCAGAAAACAGGAAACTGGCACTGTGGCACTTCGTTAATAGGTTAGTTCCGGAAAATGTATAAAAATGCCACTAAGTGTAACGAAACAATAGGCAAATGGTGTAAAAACAAGCATGGAGCATCAAAAATTATAGATACGTTTGAGACGTATCAAGCATCCCCAAGCTTAACTCCTGCTCGTCCTCGAGTAGGTAAGTGATAACAAAAGAATAATTTTTGAGGTGACATGCACCTACACAATCTTGATCATATATGTAAGCATTGGTGAGCTGGGATCAATAGAACTTAAAACATGGGCATGAAGATATAATCATGACAATAAGAAACTTAGCAACCATGTTGTAAACATGCAAATGAACACAAACAAAAGATCATGATAATGAAACAATGAAAGTCAAACGTGTGTTCAAATCATAAGGAAAAACATACAAATGGTTTTCAGCTTGTCCTTCAAAGAGAGCAAAACATAAATGCATATGACACCTCAAAGTTTAAGAGGGCGACTAGATACAAATAATTTAAGAACAAGTGAAACCAACAATATGAGTCAATCAATGAACTTTGGGACAATGCATATCACACTAAGAATGACAACTATGCTCTCTTAATGGTGCATAAAGAAAGAAGGTGGTGACTCAACATAAAAGTAAAAGAAAGGCCCTTCGCAGAGGGAAGCAGTGATTTAAGCATGTGCTAGAGCTTTTCATTTGTAAAACAGAGAGATAAAACTTGATTTTGAGAGGTGGTTGTCTTTGTCAACGACTGGCAATGGGGTTCTTACTATCTTCCATACAAAAATGAAGCAAGTTTTTGAGAGAGAGATTGGCACTCTTGTGCTCTTTTTATAAAACTTGGCACTCCTCCCCACCTTTTCCTTTCACATACCATGGCTAACCGATTCCATCGGGTGCCCACCAACATTCACATTCATTGGAGGAGTGCCTTTTTGTTGTTGTTGGAATAAGCAATATGGAAGATAGCAAATCCGACCACTACGTCCCCATGAGCTGAAAACAGTGTCACAAAACGAGAAGTATTTTGAAGGTTTTTGAAAGGTAGCACACGAAAATTTTACTTTGGAATGGCTTATAAATACCATGCATAGGAATTTATAGTGGACACAATGGCAAACTTGGCTTTTAGGAGTTGGATGCACGAGTAGAGCTCATACTCAGTACAAGGCGAGGGCTAGCAAAAGACTAGGAGCGACCAACTAAGAGAGCAATAATGGCCATAATCATGCAAAGCGACAAAGCGACATTAAAAGAAGCATACGATGGCATCAAAAGTCAAAAACTAAATGATCATGAAGGCTATTGACGACTTTGTAAGAGTCTAACATGTGTGAGCATGCGCCAAGTCAACCCAAATAAAGCATCAAGGAGAAAACCAAAATAATGCTTCCATACAATAAAAACAACGCATGATTTTTTCAAAGGCTCATTAAGCAATCTCAGTTATTTGAGACAAGTCATGCTACAGCAAAACCACTAAGCATACTATCAAAAAGACATCAAGCATGACATGAAAAAGCCTAAGCCGCAGTCTACACAAGCTCCTTCTTGTACCACTATTTTGCACAAAGCTTTTTCTCTTTTCCAACACCATTTGAAATTTTTATAAACACCTCTTTTGATGAAAACAAATAAAGATCAGAGGCAAAAATACACCTTGATGAAAAGATATGGCAAGATCTGAATGCAAATCAAGGCGAAAACGAAAACCAAAAGCAGTAGCAGAAAAAGTAGAACACTCGATAAACGATAAGAGTGAAAACTAGAGCATTCTTTGCAAATGAAAACGGGTACATCTCCTCCAAAGGAAATTTGTTGGGGTCCAACCATTTATTGCAGCAAACAAACAAACTAAACAAACTAAGAAAACTAAAACAACTGACGCTCCAAGAAAAACACATAGTGCATGAAGCAATAAAAATATAGTGTTTTGAAAGGTGACCTGATTTTTGCCGATGAAGAAGGGGTGCCTCGGGGGCATCCCCAAGCTTTGACGCTTGTACTTCTTGGATATTTCTTGGGGTGATGCATGGGCATCCCCAAGCTTGAGCTTTTGTCCATTCTTCAACTCATCTCATCATTCTCCAATCCCTACACTTGAAAACTTCCTTCATACAAAACTAAACACAATTCTATTAGCAACATTAGTGTAAGCATAAAATATATTCAACCTCTTTTAGCTTCAGGTTTCAACCCAAAACCACCACATATAAAGTATATACTACTGTAGCAACTTCCACAAGAGTTCCATGATCAAAAAGAACTCAAAAGAAAGCGATAAAGTGGCAAAAACAAATATTGGCAGAAATCTGTCAAAACTGGACAGCTGACAAAAGACGAATTTTTGAGGGATTTTCCGTTGCTCAAATCAAAAAGTGTTCAACTAACAAAAGTTTGGATATAACCTGGGGCATATGCACAAGAAATCGCAGGTCCAAAAGATATACAGAGAATTTTCACGAATTTTTACGGTGCAGCACCGAAAACAGTTTCAGGACAGCAACATCCCCAAATCTTTACCTCACTCAAATTAGAGGCTTCTCTTGGCACAAAAACGAAATAAACAAGATAAGGAGCGGTCATTACAGTAGTAATGACTTCCAAGACTCAAATAAAAGAAAAAGTACTGAAAAGTAAACAATGGGTTATCTCCCAAGAGTGCTTTTCTTTAACGCCTTTGAGCTAGGCGCAGAAAATTGCGAATCAAGTAATATCAGCAGAAGCATTAAGATCAACAGAAGAGGTCTTATCAATAAGGCATTGTATTTCATCCACATAAGTTTTTGAAGACCCTTTGTGATCATGCTTTGGTACACTATTCTCATCAAAAATATTTTCAGGACAAATCCAGGCAAAATTGTTTTTGAAAGCATCATTCAATCCCAAAAGCTTGCAAGGTATAGGTATTTTGGTCTCTTTATCATCTGTACTAATAAAATTTATAGGAGAACTGAGTTTATTAAAACGTTTAAGAACCTTCCTAGCTTCAACAACGACATCCTTAAATTCTAGGCGCAGAGTTTCCAAGATAAAAGCTTTCTTTTCGGGATCCTTAATTTCATGAAGCTTGAGGAACATATATTGCATAAAAGGATTAAGACTAGCAAACCTAGTTTCCAACATGTCAATTAAATAAGCAGAAGCAACTTCATAACTAGGTGCTAACTCAACCAAAGACTTTTCCTCATCTTCATCGTGCATACTAATGTGATTAAAGAACTCCTCAATGTTACTTTTGCCAATAATCGAACCACTCCCTACAGAGAGGTCCTCCAGAACGAACTCAGGGAACAACATGATAAACTAAAGTAAAGAAATAACAACTACCAAGGATTCTATTTTTTTTGGGTTTTTGATATAAAGCAATGCAGGTAAAATAAAATAAAGTAAAGCAAAACAAATAACAAAGTAAAGAATGTGTGTGCGAAGAACTCCCCTCGTAGAAGTCTTCTCTCTTCCCCGGCAACGGCGCCAGAAAATAGGCTGCTACTCGTGTGATGATGACGCCAGAAAAGAGCTGTGGCGTTTAATTGACGTGGGAGCAGTAAGTCCTTGTGCGTGGTGAATGACCAGCCCGTTGGGAACCCCAAGAGGAAGGTATGATGAGTGTAGCAGCAAGTTTTCCCTTAGTTAAGAAACCAAGGTTTATCGAACAGGAGAAGGGAGACGGTGACGACTGAAGGTGTTTGTGGAACCTGCACACACACAAACAAATACTTTGTTCCCAACTTGCGATGAGGTTGTCAATCTCACCGGTTTGCTTGAAACAAAGGTTATGAGTGTATCGAGTGGAAAACAGTAGTAATATGCGAGTAAAGTAAACAGTGCGGGAAAAGTAAACAGGTGATTGCAATATGATTAAAATAGGACCGGGGTCCATAGTTCACTAGTGGTGTCTCTCCATAGATAAAATAACATGCTGGGTAAACAAATTACAGTTGGGAAATTTATAGAATAAAGATAACATGATATGTCAAGAAGATCACTATGAGATTCACTCTGGGCATTACAACAAAATACATAGACCGCCATCCAACTGCATCTATGACTAATAATCCACCCCCGGGGATATCATCCGAACACCCTAGAAGTATTAAGTTGCGAACAACAGATAATTGCATTAAGCAAAGTGTGTAATGTAAACAAAGCATATGCCCTTGAGCATATGAATGTTGTTTTCTCCCTAGTAGCAACAGCACATCTACCACCTTAGAGGTTTCTGTCACTCCCCCGGGTGAAATAGAGGCATAAACCCACTATCGAGCATAAATACCCCCTCTTGGAGTCACTAGCAACTACTCGGCCAAGATAGCTACTAACAACGGAGAGCATGCAAGATCATAAACAACATAGAGATAACAAAAGATATAATTCAGTACAGCAACTTAATCATAAACACCAATATTCATCGGATCCCAACAAACCAACATCATAGAATTACATAACGGTGATCTCAATCATGTAGGGCAGCTCATGAGATCTAAACATGAAGCACATGGTGGAGAAGACAACCAGCTAGCTACTGCTATGGACCCATAGTCCAAGGTAGACTACTCACTCATCGCTCTGGAGGCAAGCATGGCGATGAAGAAGACCTCCGGTGGTGATTCCCCTCTCCGGCAGGGTGCCGGGAAGAGCTTCTGGACCCTCCCGATCTTCGGGTCGACGGCGGCGGCGGATCGCGATGTATTCTGGAAAACTGATTGGGCTCTTAGGTTTTTCTCGTCGGGGGGTACTTATAGGCGAAGGGGCGATGTCAGGAGAGGGACCAGGCACCCTCACACAGGGGTGGCGCGGCCAGGGGCCAGGCCGCGCCGCCCCCTTGTGTGGGGCCCTGGTGGCCCCCCTCCGACACTTCTTTGGATTTCTGGAAGCTTCCGGGTAAAATATGACTTCAGGAACTTATTTCGTCCAATTTCGAGAATATTTCCTGTGTATCACTTCTGAAACATAAAAACAGCAGAAAACAGGAAACTGGCACTGTGGCACTTCGTTAATAGGTTAGTTCCGGAAAATGTATAAAAATGCCACTAAGTGTAACGAAACAATAGGCAAATGGTGTAAAAACAAGCATGGAGCATCAAAAATTATAGATACGTTTGAGACGTATCAGGGTGCGGCAGCCCAAAGGAGAAATTATCCTCCTCTTCATTTCCCTCTTCATGGTGGTAACCCCCTCTTCATGGTGGTAACCCCCTCATCAACATGAGGCAACCCCCATTTAATTTTGCATGACATCCATGCTAATTAAAATTCACACTAATTGAATTAATAAAACATTTTTATTTCTTTAATATTTGTTAATTCAATTAATTAACAAACATTAACAAATACCTCCTTCAGTTATTTCGATATGCCGAAATAGTTTTGGCACTTTTCTGAAACAACCCTCATGCTATCCTGTAATTCGATCGGAGTATTATATCCACTCAAAAACAATGACGAACCTTAAGTGTGTCATCCTACGGTTTGTGAATAACGTGGACATGATCGAGACTCCTCTCCGATCAATAATCATCAGCGAGATCTAGAAATCCATGACGACTCCCACTTACTCGACGATGATCTAGTGATCGTGAACCATTAACGAACATAGTCAATTCCTTTTGTCTCGCGATATTATTACTTGTCTGAGATCCGATCATTTGATATCAACCATACCTAGTTCGATCTCGTTCCTGACAAGTCTCTTTACTCGTTCCGTGATAAGGCATTCTTGTGACCTAGTCACATGCTTGCAAGCGATGTCAATGCAATATCATCGAGAAGGGCCTAGAGAATATCTTCCCATCATTGGGTCGGATAAATTCCACTCTTGATCCATGAGCCTCAACTAACACTTTCAGAATACCCAAATCAACCTTTATAATCGCCCTATTACGGTGTGACGTTTGATATCATCAAAGTACTCTTCCGGTATCAGTGATTAACATGATCTCATGGTCTAAGGATTAGAACTATTTTGTATGAGTTTGATATAGCAATGAAACTTGATGACTTGATCGTATTGCTATTCGTACTATGGGTGTGAGTGTTCATCACATCATTCTTCTAATGATATGACCTCGTTATTAACAACATCCAATGTTCATGATCAGGAAACCTTGATCATCAGTTAATCAATGAGCTAGTATAAAAGAGAGGCTTTACTAGGAACCTTTTAGTTTATTAATCACACAAGTATTAATGTTTCCGATTAATACAATTCTAGCATGAGAAATAAACATTTATCATAAACATGAAATATGATAATAACCACTTTATTATTGCCTCTCGGGCATATTCCTTTCACGTACAGTACACGGGCTTGCGCCCCTACTAGCCCACGATGACCACGACGCCACCAACGTTAAGGCATGAATCCAGAAGCTTCAAATCGACCTAGCTGGCGTGCTACAACTGGGCTTTTCAAAGAACTACCTCTAACGGACGACATCGCATAAAGATTGAAGGAAGACTTGACGTGCAATACTATGAAGACCTAGTGTGCAACATGGCGACACCTACCACCGGTGCCTATGCATACTCAAGACCATCCATCGAGATAGGAGGTTCCACATCTATGCAAAGTCGCCACCATAGACTTCGTAGCCGTAAACCCTAGATCTACTTATAAACCTCATCGGACAAACTCTATAAGACACACTGAGATCTTAGTCTTTGTAGTCTTTGTACAATCCTTTGTTATTCCACCGATAATAAAGTCCAAGAGAAGTTATTCACCTACATCATGATTGTGTTCTTGATCCAAACCTGTTGACCCGAGCTTGTCAGCCGAATAAATAATTAAACTTATCTCAACCTCCTGAGCGAGATTGACTTTGGATCGTGAAAACTATCATTCGTCAATGTTGCACTAGGACATACCAACTTACCAAACTACTACATGATTACCACAACACATCTAACTTGGAGTGAGCACTAAAATATTGCTCATTTCTTGCTCACAAGCACAAAAAACCTATTGCAATCTTCAACAAAAGCACTGCTTCATTCACTAGCACAAACATCTATATCTACATCTATATCAATATAAAAAGAGCGAGAGGGTGTTGATCCAATAGATTCTGGCCGTCTGATCTATATCGAACGTTGCACGCCGCTTTCAAAATCTGCGGTAAAACAGTGTCAGCCCATGTTCCATCGCGGCCACCCACGCAAATCACGCCGGCAATCATCAAAGAAGACCGCAAGACTCTCTAAACAACAACCTCCACCGCTTGACCAACTGTCCCACCCAAAATCACCGCCGTCTTCCGTCCCGTCGCCGTCTAGGTTCCCCATCCAAATTGCAACACGCCGCCGTCGAGGTCGCCGGCTACGGGGAGATACTCGAGGCCAGGGCCGCCCGCTTGCGCGGCGAGGCGGAGACGCTCACCCACTTCGATTGGATGGCCGAGGCGAGTGGAGTCCTCGGCCAGCTTCCCCCGCGTGGAGTTCGAGGGCCGCCAGAGGGATAAATCGAGCGGGCTCCGTTCGACGAGTTTGGATGGGTGTGCTGTGCACCCCGTAGATGTTCGTCTGCTCCGGCAAAAAATCCTCTCAATCCCCTTCCTTTGCAATCCCTTTTCTTTGCAACTTTTCTGGAGACGTACGCGTGCGCTGCTGGTTTCTTATTCTCCTTTTGAGATTGGATTGGTTCATGCACCGGTGGACTAATGCACATCCAAAGCTCTGTCTGTAGTTTTAGAGTTAATTGTTTTTGTTTGTGTCATTTGCAATGTCAAAATTTAGAAGAAATACTGATGAAATAAAAGAAGAAAAATAAAATTGATGAACGGACATAATTTTGACACATGTCCTCCTGGCTCCCAAATCAGACATCGCACACAAAAAATGGACAAAATTTGAGAGGCGCCCTTAGAGATGCTCTAAGAGGATGTTGCAGAATTTAAGTTTGCACCATACTGTGTAAGTCAGTCTATCGAGTTGTACGTTTGCAAATTTAGGTTTGTACCGTACTGTGAAAGTCAGTCTCTTGAGCTGTATGGTTGCTAATTTAAGTTTGTACCTTACTGTGTTTGTCAGTCTCTTTACTCTTGAGCTGTATGTTTGCAAATTTAGGAATGAACCTACAATTCATTTGTACAAGTTATGTTTACCATGCTATGGGATTTGCAGACAATGCTCCAGTATATTCATTGATGCTATGTAAATTTGCAGGTTCATTTGTTTAATACCTGTTAATTTTCAAGGGTAGAGAAAGCATAAATCTGTATGTCATCTTCGAAGTGCACACCATTCTAGGATTGGTTTAGTTTCCATATTAATTTCTTTAGTTTCCATGTTATGCAATTGCTTAATTTTCTGATAGGTTCATATGAGACACACTTCTACAGTGCATTCATATTCTGAAATACAAATACTCAGTTTCAAAATAAAATTCTGTAAGTTTGGAGCACCTATCAGTTGATTTGTTGCTGTATAATTGAATAGGAATAAGGAAAGGAGTGTGGAGCTCAAGCAAATAAAGGGTGGAAGAATGAAGAAGTAAGCAGGGAGTGGATAGGGACATCGTCCAAGGCAAAATCATGGTAAGGTGTTAACCTGAATTTGTGTCACCAATAGAAGAGTTTGCTTGTGTTACCCATGCTCAAGAAGCTTTGGAAATGGAAGAGTTTGTCCAAAGGTGTTTGTCTGGTTAACACAAGAGATATAATGGAGATAAGAAACTCGCATTTCAACTCTGGAGTTAACCATGATATGTGTTCAGGGAGATCAGAGAAACAAGAGAATAAGAAACTCGCATTTCAACTCTGGAGTTAACCATGAGATGTGTTCAAGGAGATCAGAGAAACAAGAGAATGTATCTTCTTTTTGCTAGAAGATGTTAGGCACGTGTTGGCATCACTTGGTTTTCCAACGTTGATGTTTATTAAATCTTCTCTACTCCCAAAATCTGCCTTCCTGGGGCCATGTGTTCTTGAAGTAGCCACTTGAGTTCTCTGTAATATTTAGAAGCACAGGAATAATTGGATTTTTTAATAAGGGTTTCTTCAATCCTTGCTGCATATCCTCTCTAGAAGAGATCATGAGTTAACGGTGCATCGTGTCTCTTCCTAAAAAAATTAACTAACAACTTCTTCTTGGTCAAAATAGCTCATAGCTCCTTGTTTCTTCTTGATATCCACTGATATCTCCCTTCGTAAATATGGAGTAGTTCTTTGTACATACTGTAACTTTGTTGGCCTTTTTAATGTGACAACATTCAACGAAAGTATCAAGATTTCTCAGAGGACCAAGCAAATCGAGCTTACACCATGCTTCTAACACTTGTAGTAGATCCCTCCATCGTTCTCCTACGTATCGGAGCACGACTGCTCCACCAAATATTGCAGCGGGGTACACGATGAGTGGGATGAAGGGGGCATGGTGGCGCTGAGCAGAAACACAGGAACTAGCTTGCGGTCAACATGGCCGAGAGGCACATCGAACCAACTCCGACCGCAACATATATACTCCGGCTTCAACATACATACTCCAACGGGCAGCGAGAGAGAGAGACACACTAAGGTTGTGGCTTTTTTCGATAAGGAGGGACATTGACGAGGCGAATGGATTTGCGATTTTTTCTGCGAAGAGGGCCAGTGATGTCATACATAACCTCTTGTCTCAGTCGACCAGTTTTAACTTAACTTTAACCCCTCTTATCCTGACATATAGGTCTAGACATCGCCTCGTCAGTCAATACAACGGCAGGTGGTTCAACGTGACCGTTGATAGGACAACTCGCTGGTATAATATGTATTCTAAAGGTCGTTGACCATATTAAAAAAACGTGTCAAGTTCAAGTATCCTGGGTTGATTTTACTCGATCATTATTGCCTAAATCAAATAAATTATCTTAGAAAATAGTACAACATGGACAGTGCACAGAGCAGTGAACCCAGAAAACTAAGATCGTAATATCTTGTGACAGGAACGTGATGCGTGAATATTCATATTCCATTCCTGTCAGCCGCGACACCAACCCACCAAAAAAATCCATTTACGCTGCATCTTATCGTCGTCCTGCCTGCCCGGCTGCCCCTCCGCGATCGCAAGGGCCGCCTCCCCCGCCCCCGCGCGGCTTAAATCCAAATCGGAATCTCCTCCCCCGCGACAACCCGGCACGCGCACACCCGGCTGGGATCCGCCACCTTCCGGCTGCGTCAGCCGTGCAAGGTACAAATCCTGGCCAGATTTTGGTTTCTTTCCTGAAGCTGGTTTCTTGGCCTGTGTATTCGTTGCGCGTTCTTCCCTGTTCATTGTCGATTTTGGAGTTCTGGAGGTGGGCTGTTGACTGTTGTTACCACGGTCGATCTTGGGATGGGGGTTCTTTCTTTGGAGTGGCCGAATTGGTAGCTCTTAGGAAGTGTCATGGACTATGGATCATGATGGATTTGAGCTGGGAATAGTTTCTATGTAAGCACGATTGCATCCTTGTATGTCCGGTCATCACGGGCCATTTCTTGTTTATTGACGATAGATTTGCACGAATCTAGTTTATAATGTGCTTATTTTATTCAATTATCATAAGAATTCACCTGCTGCTTACATTATCAAAAAAGTGTGTTTCATGACGTTTTCTAGTTGGTACCATTATCATTTGAACTGAGTGTACCATTGTCATAATTATTGGTGGTCGTTGGCTAAAGTGTCCCAGTTTATATGGTAGCTGTGGGGGCTAGGCTACTTCTGCTGCCGTGCAGGGCATAATTGGTATTCTGCAGTTGTCTCTTGTGACTTCTGTTGTCTATTGTACAATGATTGGATTTTTTATATGGAGCTAGAAATGTGCCAAGGATAAGCTGGGGTTGGAAGACTATATATGCTTGTTGGTGGTTATTTGTCACTTATAAAATCATGTTATGCTTCTGCTATTTTTATCTTGTTTCATCTCCATTGGTACTTTCTGCATAAGTTATGTGGTAATTTGGGTGATTATGCTCTTGATTGTTTGGCCTATCATGCTGATAAGTGATACCGTCGTTTGTTATCTCTTTGCAATTTGGGCTTGTTGTACATGGCTGCTTTTGCTCTTCAGTTTCGTGATGATTCTTGTCGGCTTGTTTTTCTTCAGAAACTTGGAATGTTGTTAAGAAGGTTCAGAGAAACTTGATATAGCTGTGGTTTCTTCCCATCATACATCATAGGTATATTATTCATTCTTGACTCATGCCGATATTGGTGTAGGTGTCATTCACTATGACCTTATTAATTTCCGTTGTTTAACTGTTCTAATACATTTCTGTTTGTTGGTGATACAGAGATTTCTTTTCTTACCAAGATGGGAGTTTACCTCAGTACTCCAAAAACTGATAAGCTATCCGAGGATGGGCAAAATGATAAACTCAAATTTGGTCTTTCATCTATGCAAGGATGGCGTGCAACCATGGAAGATGCCGTGAGTTTTCCACTCCAAAGCCATACCCAGTGTTTCATATCTCTTAACTCTGTTGAACAATGAACACCTTATGTGTTCTCTGTGTGTTAAAAGAAGAATTCCAAGATGGCGAAAGTACAAACCACCAGCTGCGGGAACAACCAAACCAAAAGCAAAACAAAGCAAAGACAGGAAAAAAAAAACCAAACAACATTGAGCTCATTTCTTCATATAAACCTTAGTATCACGATCCAGCTTTATTACCATGATTGTACATCCTAAAATTAATGCTGATACCTTGAGTCTGGTGTTCACACACATTCTAGTTTTGAACTTTGAGTTGTACTTCTATGCTGTCCCAAAAAGTGTAAAATAGACACAGTATAGCACAGTAAACTAATTGCCTGATTTGCAATCACCCACTACTCCACCAGTGATATAATGTTGCTTTGTCATTTTGTCCAATCTATTACTGGAAGAGCATAGAAGCACTATTTTCTCTCTTCTGCAGTAACACCGTGAGGACCATGCGTTTATATGAAAGAATTGACATATGTTTTATTATCACCAGAAAAGAGATAACCATTTCCAATATCAGAAGTTGTTCATTTAATGGACTGACAAGTAGTAGGTTTGCTATTGTTTCATTTTTATTTATTCATAGTTCCGAGCTGTCAGTGTAATAACCATCACTCGGGTGCATAACCTCTCATACCTTTCCAAATTCTAATGAATCGGTATTAAAGTAATATCAGGGATTATTTTGGTTATTGTGGTGCTTTAGCACAGTGGTCTGAACTATTTCTCTATTGCACAATAAAAGCATTGTTGATGACATCCAAATGCTGCAGTTTTGTTGATATCAGCTAAACATATTTTTGATATATTGTAAAGGGAAAGCACAATTCTGTAGTCTTTTTTATGCAAAATTTAATGTCCTGTGCAATTCTACAGCATTCAGCGTTGCTGGATCTTGACAATGAGACAGCATTCTTTGGTGTTTTTGATGGCCACGGAGGTAAGCACTAACTTGCAAAGTTTAGTGCTTTTTCTGTTTGTACTCACTTGGTCTGTCTCAGTAAATAAGTACCCTAAAGTTAAACGTGCCATGTATATACTGCTGTACAGCACAAGTACTTCAAATGTCGCTCATCCTCGTATTTCTTGTGTTTCTCAGGAAGGGTGGTTGCCAAATTCTGTGCGAAATATCTACACACTCAAGTTCTCAGAAGTGAAGCATATTCT
This sequence comes from Dactylis glomerata, assembly GCA_007115705.1. Lineage (NCBI taxonomy): Eukaryota > Viridiplantae > Streptophyta > Magnoliopsida > Poales > Poaceae > Dactylis > Dactylis glomerata. The sequence goes on along the minus strand of QXEO01000155.1, from coordinate 1,869,612 downwards.
TCTGGTGACCTAGGAACTGCTGTTCATAGAGCTTTCTTTAGGTGCATGGGTCAATAAATCACCACATGAAATGATACAACGCTTTAGCATCTGTTTTGAAGTTACCGACAGCATCAAGATTATAAAGACTAATTCTGTCGCTGTCTTACTTCAGAATGGATGAAATGATGCGAGGACAGAGAGGTTGGCGAGAACTATCTGCACTAGGAGATAAAATAAACAAGTTCGGTGGCATGATAGAAGGGTTGATTTGGTCTCCAAGAGGCAGTGATTCAAAAAATGGAGATGATGATTGGGCTCTTGAGGAGGTATGTACAACGGGAGTGCATCGCCAATTTATATTTCCACAATTATGAAACACATAATATTTATAATATTATCTTACTGAATTATGAATCTTATTTGTGTTCAATGCATAAGAGTTTCCTAAGCTTTGCAACAATTTTCAAATCTTTATGTTAAAAAAGGAAACCTGTGCAATTTACACTATTGTGCAAGCTCAAGGCTGTCCTGCCAAAATGCTTCTTACACATTCTAAAAAAATGCTTCTTATACTTCACAGTGATATAAATGTGACAGTGCTCTCAATCATTTGCAGTACACTTATTGCAATCCTATGCTTAATCATTGCAATATAGCATTATTATGAATATTGTGACTATCTCAGGGTGCTATCGTTTGTTGCCTCCATTGTTCAATGTATATCGTTGTCCACCACACATAACCCCAGAAATTAAGAGATTTTCGATCTCCTCGAAAGAAAATGAGTTTGATCAGCAACACCGGTCTCCGCAGCACCAGGATAGACTTTTTTACCCATAACCTTTCTCTGCTAGAATTCTCGGTGAATGTTCTTTTTACCATACATTGCCGCAAGAGAAGATAATTTGTTAATATTGCTATCCCAACTGAAAGGGTAGAGTATTTAATCAATCTTGTTCTGATTAATTGTATCTGGAGTTTCTTCTTTGCACACTTTGTTCTCATAGTTTGCTTATAGTTGGTGCTGCTGAGTGCTATCCACGTTTATGGTGATGTTTATCAGTTAGCAACATATTTGCTACAAGATAATAGCCAAAGAAAATCGGCAGACTGCATATAAATTCAACGTATTGTCAGTGGCCTCATATGGGTGGACTGATTCACACATAATTTTATGTTTTATTAGTTCGTGTGGTGTTTGTTTAGGTTATGGCTTATGCACTGCATTGCAGTGCTAGCAACTAGCAAAACTGAGAGCAAAAAGGAATGGCTCTGCTTCTGTAATTTCTGTTGTCCTGAAGATGCAGTTATTAACTTATTATGTCACTACGCTTCATGTATGCCTCGGGCTACAAAGCCATCTCACATGGATAATCTTATACCAGGGACCCCACTCTGACTTTGATGGTCCAACATGCGGAAGTACAGCATGTGTAGCACTAGTAAGAAATAACCAACTTGTCGTGGCAAATGCTGGCGATTCTCGCTGTGTTATTTCTAGGGGTGGCCAGGTATGATATTCTTGTGCGTCCTATTAGTCGTAATTAGTAATGAAGATATGTCTGAGAGTTAAGAGTGTCCATTCTGTGTCACATCTGACAGGCATACAATTTGTCCAGAGACCACAAGCCAGAGCTTGTGGCTGAGAGAGAAAGAATACAAAAGGCAGGCGGATTCATACGTATGGGGCGGATAAATGGGAGTTTGAACTTATCAAGAGCAATTGGTGCGCATTTCTTCCTTATTAGTATGTTCCACCTCACTTGTTGTCGGACCTATAGGCGTACCTTTTTGTAGGTGATATGGAATTTAAGCAGAATAAATTCTTGCCTCCTGAGAAGCAAATAGTGACTTCAAATCCTGACATCAATGTTGTAAGCCCTCTAAATGCTGGCACTACCTTAAATTCTTTACTTAATGATGATCTGCAATGATTCTTTTATGCTATCATTCTAATATCATATAATCTGTTCTTTAGGTGGAGCTTTGCGACGATGATGACTTTCTTGTTGTAGCATGTGATGGCATTTGGTAAGGCTCTCCACTTGCAGTTTTCATTGCCATACTTTTCGTATTGTTTTCACGTTTTATATGCAGCTCAAATGCATATAACTTAGCAGCGAAGTACTTTGCTACATCTTACCTAGTGCACGTAAGTCCTAATGGAAGCAACAAATATGTTCAATAAACAGGGACTGTATGTCAAGCCAACAGTTGGTGGATTTCATTCATGAGCATATACACACGGTGAGTGCAAAGCTTTTTTCCAATCTCAGCAATGTACTTTGGAGAAGATTACGGTATCTGAAACAAACAAAAAATTGCAGGAGAGCAGCCTTTCTGCAGTGTGCGAAAGAGTGCTCGATAGATGCCTGGCTCCATCAACAATCGGTGGAGACGGATGTGACAACATGACCATGATCTTGGTGCAGTTCAAAAATCGAGCAAGTGAGAAGAAAAAGGCCGACTTGGGGGAGCAATCTGCAAAAGGGGAGAGCAATGGTTCTTGACGCTGGCAAGGATGCAAATGTGTCAAATCTGAAATTGTGTGCACGCTCTGTGGCTGGGGTATCCACTGTACGTCAGGCAAATGCTGGGCTGTGCACACCCTGCCTGAGAACTCAGGATAGATGGCATTGCTTCGTAAACAACGTCAGAATCCTGGTGGGCAGCTCTGTTCGTCCTCATGCCAAAGTTGACTATTTGAGCTATGGTTTTGGTCATCTATGCCTCCCAACCTCATCAATCTGGCGACTGGTGTGTTCTGTTCTATGTATGTTGTAAACATAGCTGGGGCGTTCATTGTTCTTTTGTTGGTATTCTTGTGCTGTCCATACCATTTCATTCCTCAGCGTGCTGGTTGTTGTTTTGATCATGCCACATATCCGATATTTATCTGATCTTTGCCAAGAATGTATTCTGTAGATGTTTGCCAAGAAAATATCTAGCTAGTGCCCTTTCTCCTGCAAATTCTTTATGCTTCTCATCAAGGCAGGTCAAAGCCCATTTCAGAGATATCATCATTCTGGAAGTTTCTTTTATATTTCATACATCAGTTCATACGAACTAAATCATCAGTACCAGCTCATAAATATCAAAATATTACGCATATTAGGCTAAAGTCTGGGAACGGTCATATAGAGAAACAGCCCTCAAATGCACATTATAGTTTTGATAAAAGTCAGGGTGTTCCCTACATAAATCTTTTAGATTTGCCTGAATATACTAGGACTGTAATGCATGCCCTATCTAGGGCTAGAGCTACAGGCACATTCAGCGAGAAAACAAAGCCAGTCAGTCAGCCATAAGAACACAAAGCTAGTCAGGGTCATCTCTACACAAACAAAACAAATCACAACAATAAAATTTTACAATGCAGGTTTTCACTTGGGGTTACGGCTGTGAGAACTCCGTTTTGCCTTCTCTATCAGGGGTTTCAGCTGCTGCTTCTCCTCGAGGATCTTAAGGAAATTGAACAAGAAAGGCACGTAGTTGTGCTTCCTCCTAATGTTCTCTGTCTTCCAATTCTTTGACTTCTCTTCCTCCATTATGATCTTCTCGGTCACAGCCTCAATCTGAGCAGCAACCTCTGCGAGTGACCGCTCAACAGATGGCCTTTGGCGATTGGCAGAAGGATCGCCCATTTGTGATAAGAGGTTCTCCCTCTTCCTCTGAAGTTCCTTGAGCTCTACAATGTACATATCCTTCCGGTTCTTTGTGATAGCCATGACACTGAACCTTATCTCATTCTGAGAAAACTTATCAATTTGTTCCTGAATGACAGGTTGCACCATCTTCAGCCACCCCATCTCACCAATACCGCCTGGGCACTTTCCCAGGTTAATTGGTCCTTCCTTTAGTCCATCAAGCTCATACAGGACACCGTCAACAGGAACATAGCTAATGAAATGGTAGACATCATCATCCTTGTTAGACGATTTCTGTTCCTCAGGGTCTTCTGACCTCGCAAATGAGTTGCTGGTCATACGAATGCTTTCACAATTCACTATAGCCAATCCTTTGAGCTCCGGTGGCAAGTCCTTTGCGAACTCCTTTAGCTTTCTGAGGTCATCACTAAGGGTGATGCCAGAAGAGTTCAACAGAACAGAAACGATAGCTTGGGTTGCACATGCGCTGTTAATTATCTGAGAGTAAAAAAACGTCTTTGTTATAAAAAAAACATGTCATAAACATGTCATAGAAACAGTCAACGTAACTATGCTCTGACCTGATTGGCAAAGAATAGATTTGGAACAGAATCCTTGATAACAGGGCGTTCATCTTTCTCTGGAGGTCGCCATTTGTACAGAATTATAAGCCCATAAATTGGCCTGCAACATACCAATTGTTTGACACAGTTGATTCAGAAAAAACCGCATTCATGGTAACAGATAGCAAGGATAACATACTGAAGATCACTGAGGGCATCAAGATCCAGTGAGTAGAGTTCATCAACCTGTTAAGGAAGAATAACATGTAACATCATAAAATACCAGATTTTAAGGAGATAAATATCAAACGTTTTGTAGACAGAAGCACATACAGAAACTAAAAACCAATAATGAACACTCAAAACTTATACCACAGTGTTTTGCATTTTATTCATAGCCTGCTAACAATTTTAAAATAAAAGTTACTGTTGCATCATTGTATTTCAAAGCATAGTTTTAGTATTTGCGTTCCTGGTAAATCCAGAAGCCTAAATGTCAACGAGCTAAAATAAAAAGCATGCTTAGCTTTTGCTCCTTCCTTAGGGGAAAATAGCAACCTGGAACAGATGTTCTCAACTTTTGTACCCTTAGTGCCTAGCTGACTGATAAAAAGAGGGGAACTCGGGGTAGGTGAATACTTACTTGGAGACCCTTCAACTGCATTTGTTGCAACAGCTCGGTAAAAACACCTACACAATATGCAGATGTTAGTAGTTCTTTCCTCTTCTCTTGAAAAAGATTAAAGGCCACGGTTTACAGGGTAAGCAAGAAAGTAACAATGAACTAGTTAGAAAGATAAGTCTAATTCTGTTTCACTATTCCAACGACACTTGTTAAGAGCGGGAGGATGAATACACACTTGTGTAACTTAGTATGGGAGAACTTGCTAGTCACTAAAAATGCTGGCGCATAAGTACTGTAAATTTTGAATCGCAAATGTCCATTTTATTACCCATATCCAAATTAAACTTCAAACAACAGCTTAAAGTCAAGTCTCATGTAAACAACCTGAGGAAAGAGCTGGGCACTCTCCAGTGGTTCAATAGGTGATGCTGCACACATCTCAATCTTCTATCACTACTAAACACTAAATTGAAAGAGTTAGCCTAAGAATCACAACACGAGAGTCCAATAGCAAGATCAGCAACACGAGAGTCCAAGAGCAAGCTCAGTAATCTTAATCAAGATGCCACCAACACCTTGCATGACAGCATATCCGCCGCACCTGGTACAGATGCTCTAAGTTTCCAGTAAAACTAGGGAAAGCAAGCAGTGAAGCACCATCGAGAAACCTTATCGGTGCACCGCATACAGAATGTGCAGAGAAAACTTGGCTCAACTAATTGATCTGCTGTGTTGCTGCGTCACAGATAGTAAAGGTAAAACTTACCAGGATCATTCTCGATTGCCGCCCAAGACATGATGAGAAGCCCTCTGCAAATCCGCGAAGAATCCCAACGAGCAGGGGCGGATCTAGACACCAAAAAATTGTGGGGGTCAGGTTATTTTGGGGTTTAAGTAAAATCACTCGAGGAGTAAAAGCGCATATCTCAAAACCAAATTGTCCACGAGTGCGGACTGGGCGGGGAAAGTAAGGACGCAACGGAGACGGCAGGTGGCGGCGGCGCGGGCGTGAGGGTGAGGGCGATGGCGACTTGGCGAGGCGCGGCGGCAGCTCTAGGGCAGAGCTGCGGTGACTGGAGCTCGGTGGGTTGGGAGGGGAGGGGAGATGAGATGTCGGGCACGGGGAAGGGAGGGGCGCCTGAGCTCACCTTGGCTGTCGGCGAACTGCTGGCCCCTCTGGTCGCCGCCGGCGTCGCTGGAAGACCTCCTGGAAGAAGCGGACGAGCAGAACGGGGAGGAAGATGCTGTCGAGGGAGGGACTGGACTGGGCGCTGGCCGCTGGGATAGGCCGATACTGTTGTGGGGGGGGTGGCCGGTTGGGCCAGGTTGGGCTCTGGTCTGGTTCGGCTGCCTCCCTTTTTATTTTATTTTCAGAACTACTTCCTTCGTTTTAAAATATAAGATATTTTAGTTTTGTAAATCAAATATATTTAGACATCATTTAGTATATGGGTTTTGAAAGGACATTTGTCCCTTTCTACTGTTTTGATTTACAATGACATGACTATGTTTTGTGTAAACTAATATTTGAAATATATGCATTCAGGTTTAAGTTCACAGGTGAAGGGGTTTTCATGTGCAAAAAGAAAGATGGTGGAATCGCCTGCCAAAAATGGGCGAGTTCGGCGCAGAGGCTGGTCCACCGCCGGACCATCCGGTGGCAGACCGGGCCAGCCCGGCGGAGCCGCCGGACTGCTGTTCTGAAGCGTCGTTCGGCGGGCCGCCAGATCCGCCCGGCCAGCCGCCGGGCTCCCGGCGAGATGTCTGGTCCCGCCGGACCGTCCGCCGGACCGTCCGGCCCAGAGGCTGGCGGCGCCGAACTTACCGCCGAACCGCAGCTCGGGCTGCCTCCAACGGCCAGATTTCCACCCACCTATAAATACCCCTTTGTCCAGCTAGGGTAGGGTCAGAACTTCACCAACCATTGTTTATCCTTGAAGCTCTCACCTACCCCCATTGCAAAAACACCAAATTGCATAGATCTCCCCTTCTAGCCAACCAAAGCTCTTGATCTTTGGAGGATTGAAGGAGGAGGCACCGATCTACATCTTCACCGAAGGAATTTCATTTCCCCCTCCATTTGCTTGGAGGATTTGCACCTAGGGGATCTTGTGACCCTAGGTGTTGTAATTGGTTGATTAACTCATCTTTGTGGTGATTCTTGCCTCCGTGGCTTTCTTGGGAGCCTTCAATTGAGTTGTGGAGTTGTGCCCCAAGCTCCGTGTAAGGGTTCGTGGTTCCCCCAATACCACCGCTTAGTGGAAACGAGCTAGCCTCCGTGGCTTGCTCACCGGAGAACAAGGTGAGCCTTTGTGGCGTTGGTAGACTCCGTGTCACCACACCTCTCCAACGTAGACGTACTTCCCCTCAAAAGGAAGGAACTACGGGAATACATCCTTGTGTCTCCGGTCTCCACTCTTCGGTTATTTCTTTCCCTTACTTGTATCTTGCTAGTTACTTGTTTACTTGCATGCTTGCCACTCATAGGAAATTCACCTAGTTGCACATCTAGTGAATTTACTTTGTGTCAAGCCTTAAATTTAAAAAGATTAAAAAATTGACTTAGCGCCTATTCACCCCCCTCTAGTCGCCCGTACCGATCCTTTCAATTGGTATCAGAGCATAGTGCTCTTTGATTGGGCTTAACCGCCTAAGAGGTTATGGGCGAAGAGGAGCCCGCCACTAAGGGGGATCTTAATAGTATAATTGCACGTATGGATGCTATGATGGCCGCCATGGAAAGCCAAAAATCTCTACTTGATGCTCTCACTAGTGGAACATCTAGTACCACTCCTCCAACCCCGGTTGACACCTCGGTTAAGGATAAGCCATCCTTAAACGAGGATGATCCGGACAAGGAAGGGGATGAGAACAACGATGACCCACCCAACAAAGATGACACCTCTCGGGGGCATAGTCCGGGAATTCCTCATCCCACGAGCTGTCTCCAGAAGACACCTTCAAATGCCACACCTTGCTTCTTGCGGCCCACCGCCACCACTTGATGCTTCTAGCTTTGCCAATTGGCAAGATAACATGCGCTCTCACATAAACTTTGTGTCTATTGAGCTTTAGAGGATCATTGAGCAGGGTTTTCATCCAACTTCCAAGGACTTGACCAACTTGCTTCCTTGGGAGCAAATCGACAAGCAACTCAATGCCTCCGCCTTGCATCTCATTCACATGTCTCTTACCGAGAAGGACAAGGCCTTCGTCCGCAACATCACCTCCGCCAAGGAAGCGTGTGATATCCTCACCAATCTCTTCATTGGGAATGAAAGCATTCAAGAATCCAAGTTTGACGAAGCCTCCAATGAAGCGGACAACTTTGCCATGCTTGATGGTGAAACTCCCAAAGAACTCCATAGGTGTCTCTCGTCACTCCAAGTGAAGCTAACGGATCTTGGCTCCACCCAATGTGATTGGAGGTGGATGAAGAGGAAGTTCATTCAAGCTCTCTTGCCCTTCCACAAGGAGACCGTGAACTCTATCAAGGGAAATGCAAATTTCCGGAAGATGTCCGCTCATGACATTTTGCAAGAGATGATGGCAAGAACGATCTCCGAGAAGAATGCGGATGATGCTCTAGCTCGTGCACGTGGTGTGCGTGCTTCCAACCTTGCTTTGAAGGCCAAAGTCACCTATCATGAAGAAGAAAGCTTGTTGGAAGAGGAAGAAGTAATGGGTGGAAGCCCCGAGGACATGAAGTATGCTCATGCCGAGCATATGGCACTTGCTCAAAGGGCATTCATGAAGAAGTGGAAGTCATCTAGCCCCTCCAAGCCCAAGGCTACAAGTAGAGTGAGGACTTGCTACAATTGTGGTAACACTAACCACTTCATTGCGGAGTGTCCTTATGAAAGAGTTGAAGATCACAATGGAAGGCTTGTCCGCAAGGAGATGAAGTCCAAGTCTTACCCTAGAAACTCCGACAAGAAGAGAGTCCTCCCAACTCACGCTTTGATAACTCAAGAAGAGTACCTCTCCGAGGATGATGCAAGTGATAAGGAGGAAATAGGAAGGGCCGCCATTGCCATTGCCCATCCTACCCCCTCATCATCCCTATTCGCTTCCGCAAATGAATCAAAGCGCACCAACCATAATGCGACTTGTCTCATGGCTCACGCTACAAAGGTATCACCGCCTCTCACACCCATCATACCTAAAAGCCTATCTTTGATGGATTGTGTTGAACAAGTTGGTGAAAATGATGATCTAAATGAAATGGACATTTTCATGTCAACCTTGTATGGGGAGACCAAAGCTCGCTTTGAGATTCTCCTAGATCAATATAATGAAGCCATCCAAATAAATGATAAAAATGATGAACACATTTTTGAACTTGAGGGGCATGCTCGTGACTATGCCGATGAAATTGCTTCTCTTACTCAATCTCTTGAGGAAGAGCAAGACCTAAGGGTGTCACTTGAGACATCCATGTTGGGTCTTGAAGAATCTCACAATTTGGATATTGCCAAACTTAAAAGTGATCGTGATATTGCTCAATCCGTTGCTAATGAACTTAGGTTGCAAAATGAGAAACTAAATCTTATAATTGCTAATGAAGCAACCAAGTCTCTTTCTAGCACATTTGTTGCAAGTTCATGCTCAACTAACCCCCCTTGTGAGAAAGCCCCCCTAAAGGGAAATGAGATGCTTGATGAGCTTTTGAATGCTCAAAAGCAACATGGTGACAAGACGGGACTTGGATTTACATCCAAGTCCAAGAAGAACAAGAAGAAGAAGAACAAGAAGAAGAAGAAGAAGAAGAGTGTCCCCGCGCCTCCTCCCTCATTAAAGAAGCATGTTCCTAGTGAAATATGCTATGATGAGAATGGTAATGTATTTGAGGAGGAGGTGAGGGAAGTTATTGGGAATGGCAAAAAGGCTATGCCCAACCATAATAACTTTGCGGGAAAATATAATCCTTCCTATGTTCTTTGCCGTGCACAAGATGGACATGTTTATGCTAAATTTGTTGGTTCATCAAATGAATATGTTGCATGGTCTATTTGGGTTCCAAAGACCCTTGTCACTAACAAGAAAGGACCCATTGAGAAATGGGGACCTAAAGTCAAGACTTGATCTCTTGTAGGGCTTTGCTTCCGGTGGTGGTCAATGGATAATTGATAGTGGTGCTACCAATCATATGACCGGGAGCAAAGAAATGGTGAAGGAGCTTCGCACCGGTTCATCCCATGCGGGCTACGTCACCTATGGGGATTCTTCAAGGTCAAAGGTATTGGGTCTCGGCAAGGTTGTTGTCTCTCACAATGTTACCGTGGAAGATGTCATGCTTGTTGAGTCCCTTTCGTATAATCTTCTTTCCGTTGCTCAACTTGCTAATATGGGCTTTGCAACCTTCTTTGATGTTGGGATTGTAGTTCTTTTGTGGAGCAAGTCTCTTAATGTAGCTCATATAGGGCATGTCGAAAATGGCTTATATGTGATCGACTTCTCGAAGGAGGTCACTAAAGCTGCGACATGCCTCATGGCTAAAGTTGACGTGGGATGGCTTTGCCATCGCCGGCTAGGCCACGTCAATATGAGAACTTTGCAAAGTCTCCACAAAGGCAACCACATCCTAGGACTAACCGATCTAACCTTTTCAAAAGATCGTGTGTGTAGAGCTTGCATTGAAGGAAAGATGCATGAACTTCCTCATCCTAGCAAGACCATCATTTCATCTAAGAGGGTCCTAGAGCTCCTTCACATGGATCTCTTCGGCCCTCCCTCTTATGAAAGTCTTGGAGGAAAGAAGTATTGCTTGGTGATTGTCGATGACTATTCAAGATACACTTGGGTCTTTTTCTTGACTCACAAGAGTGAGACTCAACAAATCGTCAAAGACTTCACCAATGAAGTGCAACGCCAATATGGTCAAGACATATTGATGATCCGAAGTGACAATGGCACCGAGTTCAAGAACTACACCTTGAATGATTTTCTCAGTGATGAGGGGATTCACCATCAATACTCATCTCCCTACACTCCCCAACAAAATGGTGTAGCCGAGCGAAAGAACCAGACTCTCATTGATATGGCTAGGACCATGTTAGCGGAATTCAAGTCTCCGTATAACTTTTGGGCCGAAGCCATTAATACCGCATGTCATGCATCAAACCGGTTATATCTCCGCAAGGGCTTGAACAAGACTCCTTATGAGATCCTCATTGGAAAGAAGCCTAACATCAAGTACTTTCGGGTACTCGGTTGTAAGTGCTACTACCTTAAGAAAGGTGTTCATTTGTCCAAATTTGATACAAAAGCTCTTGAGGGTATCTTTGTTGGCTATGCCGCCGAATCTCACACCTTTAGAATCTTTGATAAACTCTCCGCTCGAGTTGTTGAAGTTTCTAACGTGAGATTCGACGAGAATGACGGCTCCCGTGTGGAGCAACGTGGTGTTTTTGATGTAGGTGACGAAATACCTCCTCTTGCCATAAGAAGAATGAGTGTGGGACATCTCATACCCGTTGAGGGACACCTTTTGGCGGAAGGAGAAGGACTATGCTCTACTCAAGTGGAGCCTTCACCCTCTCAAACACAACAAGCTCCACAAGGTCCCTTTGATGCTAGCCAAAGACAAGCTCAAGCCCCTCAACCATATGAGCATGATCAAGATCAAGACCATGAGCATGATGGTGATTTTTCACCAAGTGGTGATCAAGATCAAGTTCAAGACGAAGAGCAAGCTCAAGGTGAAGAGCATGCTCGGTTTGAAGGTCAAGGCGAGGACCAAAACCGTGGTGATGACCAAGTGGCCTCTCAAGAATCTCTTGAAGAAGCTCAAGCTCGCCGTGCCATGAAGATAGCAACAACTCTCCGTAGAGGTAGCCACACCTTGGAGAGTGTGATTGGGAGTGTGAGGAAAGGGGTGTCCACAAGGAGGCAATTGGCAAACTTTAGTAACCACCATGCCTATATCTCTTGTGTGGAACCTCAAAAGGTGTTTGAAGCGCTTGAAGACCCGGATTGGGTAGAGGCCATGCATGAAGAACTCAATAACTTCGAGCGCAACAAGGTTTGGTCATTAGTGGAGAAGCCCAAGGATTGCCGCAATGTCATTGGAACCAAGTGGATCTTCAAGAACAAACAAGATGCAAATGGGATTGTTGTAAGGAACAAGACTTGTTTGGTTGCTCAAGGGTATTCTCAAATTGAAGGCATTGACTATGGAGAGACCTTTGCACCCGTGGCTCGCCTTGAGTCCATCCGTATCCTTCTTGCTTATGCATCACATCATAATTTTAAGTTACAACAAATGGATGTGAAGAGTGCTTTCCTAAATGGTCCTTTGCATGAGTTAGTGTATGTTAAGCAACCCCCGGGTTTTGAGGATCCTAACTTTCCGGACCATGTTTACAAGCTCGATAAGGCACTCTACGGCCTTAAACAAGCCCCACGTGTGTGGTATGAGCACCTTAGAGAGCTTCTTGTAGACCGTGGTTTTGAGATAGGCCTCATTGATCCCACTCTTTTTACTAAGAAAGTCAACGGGGAGCTTTTCATATGCCAACTTTATGTAGATGATATCATTTTTGGTTCTTCTAACAAATCTTTCAATGATGAATTTGCAAGACTAATGACAGATAAATTTGAGATGTCTATGATGGGGGAGTTGAAATTCTTTCTTGGCTTTGAGATAAAGCAATTGAAGGGTGGCACCTTCATCAATCAAGCCAAGTACACCCAAGACATGCTCAAGAAGTTCAAGATGGACACCGGAGTGAAGGGAGCCAAGACTCCCATGCCTACAAAGGTTACTCTTGATCTCGATCCTAATGGTAAAGAAGTGGATCAAAAACTTTATCGCTCTATGATTGGGTCTTTGCTCTATCTTTGTGCATCTAGACCGGATATCATGCTTAGTGTGGGAATGTGTGCACGATATCAAGCCGCCCCTAAGGAAAGCCATCTAATGGCGGTCAAAAGAGTCTTCCGATATTTGATTGATACCCCAACTGTTGGCCTTTGGTACCCGAAGGGAGCGAGCTTTGAGCTTGTAGGGTACTCGGACCCGGATTGGGCGGGAGACAAAGTGGATAGGAAGTCAACTTCCGGGGCTTGCCAATTTCTTGGTAGGTCTTTGGTTAGTTGGTCTTCCAAGAAGCAAAATTGTGTGTCTCTCTCCACCGCCGAAGCCGAGTATGTGGCGGCCGCGAGTTGTTGTGCTCAACTTCTTTGGATGAGGCAAACCATTGAGGATTATGGTATTCACTTCGACAAGGTGCCACTCTTATGTGACAATGAGAGTGCCATCAAGATCGCTCATAATCCGGTTCAACACAACAAGACCAAGCACATCGAGATCCGCCACCACTTCATTCGTGACCATGTCGACCGAGGTGAGATTAACCTATCTTATGTAGGTACATAAGACCAACTCGCCGACATTTTCATGAAGCCTCTTGATGAAGCAAGATTCCGAGAGTTGAGGCATGAATTGAATATCCTAGACTCTTGCAATGTGGCTTGATCGTGTGCACTCATTCCCATAGTATAGTGTGTTCCTCTAGTCTAGATGCGCATAGTTGAGGATAGTCATCGTGTCAACTAATGGCACGATGCATACTCAAGTGTGCGACATTATAAGATCACTAATGTCATTTGAGCCCAAGCATGTCTCTTCGCGGTGTCACGACATTGGTGATCACACATAGGGGGAGAAATCCCCCACCATTGCATGTCTTCAAATCTCGTGTTTTGTTGTTGCTCTTCTTTGGAAGGCATGCAATCTTAAGTTGATTTTCTTGCAAACAAGTTTGATGGCTGTTGATTTTTTCTGCACACCATGTTTTTCTTGTTGATACATGTCACATATCGACTTGATGTCCTTTTCCCAAAATTTTCTAGTTCCTTCAAGTGTCTCGGCGGCCTGCCCGGCGAAAACCGGACCTGGCGCCGGACTGCCCGGCGGCCCACCGGACCGTTTCGGCGGACCCGCCGAACTGGCATTCAGAATACCAGTTCGGCGAGCTCGCCGGAATGGCCCGGCGGCCCGCCGGACCGTTCGGCGTACGACCCGGTCCCGCCGGACTTACCGCCGGATTGGCGGCCTATATAAAATCGTGGGGAGGGTTTCCAAATCAGTTTTCCCCCACTTCCCTTCTTCCCCACGCCCGCCCCCATCTCCATAGCCGCCGCTTCCTCAAGCTTCTCCTCCCCCTAGCCTCTCCACCCAACCAATCCCTTCCAAATTTAGATCGGGTGTAGATCGGGTTGTTTTGAAGCTTTCCACCGAAGATCTTTGCGTTTCGTCAACCGCATTGGGAGATCGGGATTCTTCCCCATCTTCTTGTGCACCATGTCGTCGGGTAACTCCCTCGTTTCATCTTCTTCCTCTAGCCCTTGCCTCACACTCGGTTTGTTCATGCTCTTGTATGAGTAGATCTAGGGTGTATCTAGGGTTAGATTCAATTTGTCTAGGGATAGATCCTTTAGGGTTTCGTTCTTTGATGGGCTTGTTTTTGTTCCTTAGCATCCATGTATCCTTAGAGTTGGTAGGGACAAGTTATTCGAGTCATGATTGAAGGTAGTGTGACAGGTGAGTTTTCGGCGAGATGCCCGGCGGCCGCCGGACCTGGCGCCGGACCGCCCGGCGGACCACCGGACCGTTTCGGCGGACCCGCCGAACTGGTGTTCTGTATCCCAGTTCGGCGCGTCAACCGGAACGGCCCGGCGGCCCGCCGGACAGTCCGGCCCACTGTCCGGTCCCGCCGGACCTGGCGCCGAACCTCACTGCCATACCACCTCTCCATCGTGCACTTGTTCCTACCCGACTTTGAGTTCCTTTTCCGCGACATGTATTTTTATCTGGTGTTGCTTTGTTTTGCTTGCGTTTTTCAGACTCGTTTTCGACTGAGGACAGTGACTACCGGATTGACAATGAAGAAGATGCTCGAGCCTTTGAGGTCAAGAAGAGGAAGCTAGATGAGGTTGAGGGACGCCCTCCGCGTCGTACTCATCAGTCAGGGAAGGCCCCAGCTGAAGGTGGCAGCTCTGCAGCTGCAGGGCAGCGTGTGAAGTCCAAGCTTGTTTACTCTCGTGGGCCTCACCCATCCCGGAAGGGGAAGGGGGCTCATGGCCCGGTGGACGTGGAGAAGGAGCAGGAGATCACGGAGAACTTGGGTTCAGCTCATATCACCACTTGGCGTAAACTTTGCCTTGCGAACCCGTACCGCTTTCATGAGAGGCAGTACACTGGCAGTGACAAGAAGTTCTGGACTGATTCTCAGCGTGCTATGTGGGATGATTACTATGATGCATCTGAGCACATGAAGAGTGGATTCTATGTGGTGCCTAAATCCCTCAATGTCGAGCACTTTCAGCAGTATGTCTCCAGGGACTTTCGCTTTATCAATGAGGCTCTTCTCAAGATGGACCTGTTTGACCTTGTCACCCTCTCGGAGCCTATTCAGCCTTTGGTGGTCCGTCAGTTTAGCTGCACTGTTTTCTTCCACAATGACCCTGAGGAGTCTTTCTCTTGGATGACTGACCAAGATGTTTTCACTGCCACTTTTGCTGATTTCTGTGATGCTTTGGGTTATGGTGGTGGTAGGGCTCGTGGCTTCAAGATTCACTCCGAGGCACCCTTTACTGTGGAGAAGATCTCTCGCATTTGCTATCCAGATCCGCCATCTCTACCTGCTCCTGCCATTTCTAGGATGTACTACTACTACAACGCTCTTGCCAAGCTCTTCCGTCAGAATCTGGTGAGTAAGGCTGGAGATGATGCTAGTGTCAGGGGCTATCACAGGAACTTGCTGTACTACTGCCAGCCCGACAAGCTTCGGAAGATAGATGGTTGTGACTTCATTTTTCAGGAGATCAAGAGAGCTACTCTGAAGCGCATGACTCCCAACTACTGTCAGTATGTGCAGCGTTTGATCAACAGGCAGCCCCGGTCTCAGACTGCTCAGGTGCGTGGACAAATTCTGGAGATGGAGTCATTCATAGTGGGTTTCCAGGGTGGTTTTGAAGAGGCTCCCAGCTTGCTCCGTGCCAGGGATAGAGGTCGCACCATGGATGCTCCTGATCCTCACCATGCCTCTGGCTCTGGAGCTAGTCACCGTCGTCATCATCGCCATCATAGGTCCTCTCGCAAGAAAGGTGTTGCTGCTTTCTTCAAGAATTTGTGGGATATGTGTCGCAGCACTTATGATGTGGCTCATAAGAGCATGGAGATGAGTCAGGAGACTCGGAGGAGGCAGAATGAGTTCTTGGCAGCTAGAGGCAGTGCAGTTCCTCCTGTTGGAACCGAGTTGGATCCGGTTCCATATGTCAACTTTGTCATGCCGCCTCTTGATGATAACATGTTTGCTGGTGCTGAAGACTTTGGAGACTTTGAGCCACCCTCTGAGCCAGAAGATGCTGATGAAGATGAAGGTGCTCGTGGAGAAGATGATCCCGAGGGTTCTCCTGTCCCCAGTGAAGATTTTTGAGCGCTAGCATCTTCTACTCTCTTGTCCCTTTTTGGTGTTTCGATGCCAAAGGGGGAGAAGAGTGTAGAGTCTCTAGGAATAATGTTGCATGACACAAGCCTCGCTCTCATTTTCTTTGGTTCTTAAGTGGCTTGTGTCCATTTGTGTTTTATTTACCATTTTATCTCTCAAACTCCGTGGAACCTTATCGTGTGTGGACAAGTGTGTACTTTAATTATGCACTATGCACTCTATGTTTATGTTTGGATATGTCTATGCTTGCTATATTATTATCTATCCATGATATTATCTTGTCCATGCCATGCTTGGTTTCTATTGATGGTGGGGGAGCTCCCTATAATCTAAATCTTGCACTTTGCATTCCAAAAGCAAATTCTACCATGTGCATATGTTATGGGGGAGCACTCTCACTATTCATTAGATACCATGTTTTGTTTCTCCTATGAGACTCTAACATAGTTTGTCATCGTAAATCAAAAAGGGGGAGATTGAAAGGACATTTGTTCCTTTCTACTGTTTTGATTTACAATGACATGACTATGTTTTGTGTGAACTAATATTTGAAATATATGCATTCAGGTTTAAGTTCACAGGTGAAGGGGTTTTCATGTGCAAAAAGAAAGATGGTGGAATCGCCTGCCAAAAATGGGCGAGTTCGGCGCAGAGGCTGGTCCACCGCCGGACCATCCGGTGGCAGACCGGGCCAGCCCGGCGGAGCCGCCGGACTGCTGTTCTGAAGCGTCGTTCGGCGGGCCGCCGGATCCGCCCGGCCAGCCGCCGGGCTCCCGGCGAGATGTCCGGTCCCGCCGGACCGTCCGGCCCAAAGGCCGGCAGCGCCGAACTTACCGCCGAACTTACCGCCGAACCGCAGCTCGGGCTGTCTCCAATGGCCAGATTTCCACCCACCTATAAATACCCCTTTGTCCAGCTGGGGTAGGGTCAGAACTTCACCAACCATTGTTCATCCTTGAAGCTCTCACCTACCCGCATTGCAAAAACACCAAATTGCATAGATCTCCCCTTCTAGCCCACCAAAGCTCTTGATCTTTGGAGGATTGAAGGAGGAGGCACCGATCTACATCTTCACCGAAGGAATTTCATTTCCCCCTCCATTTGCTTGGAGGATTTGCACCTAGGGGATCTTGTGACCCTAGGTGTTGTAATTGGTTGATTAACTCATCTTTGTGATGATTCTTGCCTCCGTGGCTTTCTTGGGAGCCTCCAATTGAGTTGTGGAGTTGTGCCCCAAGCTCCGTGTAAGGGATTCGTGGTTCCCCCAATACCACCGCTTAGTGGAAATGAGCTAGCCTCCGTGGCTTGCTCACCGGAGAACAAGGTGAGCCTTTGTGGCGTTGGTAGACTCCGTGTCACCACAGCTCTCCAACGTAGACGTACTTCCCCTCAAAAGGAAGAAACTACGGGAATACATCCTTGTGTCTCCGGTCTCCACTCTTCGGTTATTTCTTTCCCTTACTTGTATCTTGTTAGTTACTTGTTTACTTGCATGCTTGCCACTCATAGGAAATTCACCTAGTTGCACATCTAGTGAATTTACTTTGTGTCAAGCCTTAAATTTAAAAAGATTAAAAAATTGACTTTGCGCCTATTCACCCCCCTCTAGTCGCCCGTACCGATCCTTTCAGGTTTACTCAAATATATATACTAAAAGATGTCAAGATATATTAACTTTATAAACTTAAAACATATTATATTTTAAAACAGAGGTAGTACAAAATATATAGAATTCATAAATTAAATAAAGGATCCATGCTATTTGGTTCAATCTACGCACGAGCACACTATTATACCGTTGAATTGAAATTGATGTTATGTAATTTTCACTAATACACGATATAATAGACATATCTACTAAGGGTGTGTTTGGTAGACCTGCCCACCTGGGATATTCCCACTTGAGCCAAAAATTTCGTGTTTGGTAGCCCGGTTTATATATCTGGGCACTGCCCATCTCAACCGAAAACAGCCGCTCGGCCATGCCGCGATGCGAAGCCCAAATCGATGTTCTGAAGTGAGCTCGGCCGAACCGAGCCAGAAACGAGTGCCCCGCGCCCCCGAAAAATATCCCCGCGCGCCCGCCCGCCCGACCGCCCGCGGTATCCTCTCACCCCGCAGCCCTAGCCACCAACCATTTCCCCCCGCCTCCTCCTTCCTCCCGTCTCGCCGCCTCCATCGCCAAGACCGATCTCGGCCGATATCACCCAGATCCCACCGAGCCTGAGCAAGCCGTGCTAGCTAAAGAAGTCTCACGTCTCTGCATCGGGCGCATGGAGGTAGCCCGCTCCGCCCCGGTGCCCGCCGGTCCAAGGTAAGCCGACGGTGGCGAGTTCCTGCACGAGCGCGCCGGCCATCGAGCACGAGCGCCGGCCATCGAGCGTCGTCTCTCCGCACGCCCAGGCCCAGGACCCCTGCAGCAGGCCACCGCCCCCGCGCAGGCCCACCGCCCCTACAGCAGGCCACCGCCCGGATCTCCTCGTCTCCGTCCTGCAGCAGGCCACCATCGACTTGGAGCGCCTCTTCTCCGACCTGTAGCAGACCACCGGCGACCTCGTCGTGTCCCAGCTGCAGCAGACCACCGTCCTCCTCCTCGTGTCTGAGCTGCAGCAGGCCCACCGCCCCTGCTCTTCATTGACCAGGAGGTTTCTTTGTGAGGTAGCATCTCGTCTATTCTTGCTTATTATGGGCAGGCACTATATAGATTGTTTATTATTTATGGGCAGTAAATTATGGGCTGTTTGTTGTTTATGGGCAGTAAAATTATTGCATGTACATGTATGCATGTTGAGTTGTTATTTTGTGTGTTAGATGGATGATTTGGCAAGAAACCGACGACAACTAATTGTGAAAGCAGCTGGTCTCGCAGCTGTATTGGGTGCATACATGATTTTTATCTCAAGGAGAGCAAGGAAACAATGTCCTGTGGTATCATTGGGTTGTAGGGTTGATACAGATATAGCTAGAGAGTCAAATCTGAGATATATCTATCATTCTACCGATACAAATTGTTTAAATCAGCTAAGAATGAAAAAGGCTCCCTTTTTTCGGTTGTGCAATTTGTTTAGAGAAAGGGAATTATTGAAAGATAGTATTCATACTTCTATCGAGGAACAAGTAGCCATGTTTCTCCTAGTAGTTGGCCACAACACAAGGTTTCGAGCTCTACAACCAATTTTTAGAAGATCTATTGAAGTAATTAGTAGGTATTTTAAGGCGGTGCTATATGCCGTTGGAGAGTTGAGAGCTGAGATGATCCGTCCTCCCTCCACTCATATCCATCCTAAAATTCAAGATAACACTCGCTTCAATCCCTACTTCAAGGTAAATGACTACTTTAAAAAACTCTAGAATTTGTTATTTGATAAGACCCATGAATAATAAGCACTTGTATTTCATGGATTAGGATTGTATTGGAGCAATAGATGGGACTCATGTTATGGCAAGAGTCCCAACAAGTATCTCTGCGCCCTTTAGGGGTAGAAAAGATGGCACTACCCAAAATGTCATGGCTGCGGTAGACTTTGATTTAAAGTTTACCTACATACTTGCTGGTTGGGAGGGGTCAGCCCATGATGCCCTCATACTTGCTGATGCCGTGGAGAGGGATGATGGGTTGTCACTTCCTCCAGGTAATAACTTAAACCTATAGTAATTTATTTCTCAATAGTTGCTGCCATACCTAATAGTTCCATTATCATAGGAAAATTCTACCTTGTCGATGCTGGGTATGCTGTGAGGCCGGGTTTCCTTCCACCATATCGTAGAACAAGGTACCACTTGAAGGAGTATGGTGGAGGAAATCATCCAGAAAACTATAAAGAGTTGTTTAACTTGAGACACTCTTCTCTGAGGATAACTGTTGAAAGGGCCTTCGCAGCATACAAGAACCGTTGGAAGTTTGTTTACAACAAACCATTCCATCCCTACAAGACCCAAGTAAAAGTAGTGATAGCTTGTGCCATCCTCCATAATTGGGTACTTCAGTTTGGAGAAGATGATTTTTTCCCACCGGAGGCCACATGGGAACCGGAACCCACCTATGAGGAGCACAATGACATTGCTTATGATAATGCTTCGTGGAAAGAAAAGAGAGATGAATTTGCACAAGCGATGTGGGCAAATAGGGGGGCAGCACACATTTGATGTATCATGTTGTGACTTGATGTAATAAATGCATTCTATGAATTGTGACTTCATTGGTTCTGGAATATGATATTTGGTGCTGAAATATGCCATTTTATTGCTGGAATATGATATTTGGTGCTGAAATATGCCATTTTATTGCTGGAATCTGTTATTTGGTGCTGAAATATGCCATTTTATTGCTGGAATATGATATTTGGTGCTGAAATATGCCATTTTATTGCTGGAATCTGATATTTGGTGCTGAAATATGCCATTTGATTGCTGGAATATGATATTTCGTGCTGAAATATGTTATATTATTGCTGGAATGTGTTATTTGGTGCTGATATATGCCATTTTATTGCTGGAATCTGATATTTGGTGCTGAAATATGCCATTTGATTGCTGGAATATGATATTTGGTGCTGAAATATGCCATTTTATTGCTGGAATGTGTTATTTGCTGCTGAAATATGTTATATTATTGCTGGAATGTGTTATTTGGTGCTGATATATATCGTATTATTACTGAAATGTATCATTGTTGTTGTTGTGTAGATGGCTGAAGCTTTGGAGGAAGTTCCGGATGTAGGTGCTCAACCCAAGAAGGCCACAAAGATTATGACTTGGACCCCTCCTATGTCAGCATGCATGTTGCGTTGTCTCGCTGATGTAGCAGCGAAAGGTGTGAAGACAGATAAAGGATTCAAAGAGATCCATATTACTAAAGTTGCAAAAACTGTGACCCAACTTGTGGGCTATGAAGTTAGTACCACTCAAGTGACCAACCATCTCCGCAAATGGAAGGTGAAGTATCAAAGAATCGAAAAATTGAGAATGCTAAGTGGGGCACTTTGGGATGATGATAGAAAAGAGATAGTTCTAGAAGAGCAACATTACTTAGGCCACACTCAGGTATGTACATGTTCTTCATTGCTGAAATGTGTCGTTGTTGTGTTGAAATATGTCATGTTATTGCTAAAATGTGTTGTTGTTGTGCTGGAATCATGTCATATTATTGCTAAAATTTGTTGTTGTGCTGGAATCATCTTATTTGTTGCTGAATTCTGCTCATATCATTGCTGTAATCATCTTATATCTTGCTGAAATATGTCGTTTTACTGCTGGAATCATCTCTAATGTTGCTCATATTATTGCTGAAATTTTTCTTTATGATATGTTTAGGATACTCCTAAGGACGCCGAATTTTTGAATACACCACTTGTCAACTTTGAATATATGGAAGCTTGCTTTGGCAACAAGCTAGCCACAGGTAAGTATGCTATGGGATCTAATGAGCCTTTGGGTAAACCCATTGAAGTGGAGCAACCAGGAAAACCAATTGATCTAGAAAGCCAAGCAACAGATGGAGAAGGTTTTATTGATTCTCAAGCCACATTTGACTTTGGTGTTCATGGGAGTGAT
Source organism: Dactylis glomerata (assembly GCA_007115705.1). Taxonomy (NCBI): domain Eukaryota; kingdom Viridiplantae; phylum Streptophyta; class Magnoliopsida; order Poales; family Poaceae; genus Dactylis; species Dactylis glomerata. The sequence goes on along the minus strand of QXEO01000155.1, from coordinate 1,847,786 downwards.
GCAACTACTCCTTCACCTTCTAGCTCAAACAGGAAGAGGAAGAGGGCCTCTATTTTGAGTGACGAAGATACAATTCAGGTTAACAACATGTCCGATGCATTGCGTGATGTTGCCGGTGCTATCAATAACACTTGCCACACCGAAACACACCCTGCTTTGTGCAAAACTGTTATGGACCTTGCTCAATTTGAGATGGATCAAAGATTGGCTGTTTTAGACTATTTGACGGAGCATAAGGGTAAAGGTCTAAATTTCATTGCTATGAAACCTAATGCTCGTGAAGCCTCTTTCAAGCGTATCATAGCAAAAAATCCTGATCTTATTTGACTTGTGATTTGTTTATGCAACTAGTATGTATCTCTTTTGTAATACTAATTAGAACTTATGGGGATTTCAGACTTGTATGGATGCAGACTTTATTATTCACCACTCGTATGTACTCATATGTACTCGTATGATCTTATGCTAATTAGAACTTTTGTAATATGGATTATTATTCAGCACTCGTATGTACTCTGGATCATATATTAACTCTTATTTTATTTACTTTGGATTATATACACCGAATCTTATTTACATAATGAAGTATATGATGTATATAATTTTATTTGCTAAGGAATATGGTAATCTCACCAACTTAGGAGGAGGTAACCATATCTCAATACATACAATCTACCAAACAGAGTCTCAACTCAGCATATCCTAGCAGAGCCGACCTACCAAACAACATCTCATCTCAGAATATCTCAACTGGGCCGACCTACCAAACACACTGAAAAATCTCAACCCAGCTTAGCTGGACTCAGCTTGGTTGAGGTGAGATAGCTATTCTCAGATGGGCCGGGCTACCAAACACACCCTAAAGGGTCCGAACTGTCTGGGTTCGATCGATGCGTAGATATAAACATACAAACACCATTTAATTTAATGTGACACCGTAGCAATACATGGGATTTATGCTAGTACTATATACTAGTTGAGTGCCTATGTGTTGCCACCGGTACTCAAGATTTTTCTCACCGCATATGTCATGTAAGTAAGTTTTCTCGTAAAACAGATAGTCAACGCACTCTAAACTTCGCAATTACTCAATGTTTAGGACATTCGAATAAAGACCCCTCATTAAAGTAATATACAATTGCAAGACAATCCAACAGAGGGGAAGAACGCATAACAATCCAACCGAGGGGAAGACCCCTCTTGATCTGCCTAATCCCTTCAATGCAAAGTGACACGCTTCTATTTCACATTGCCTTAGTTTCTACGTGAAGCAAGAATGTTATAAGTAACTATAAGAAAACTGTATTTTTTGCGGAAACACAAATATAGCCCAAGCTATTTGTAGCTTTTTTTTAAAGTAAAAAATGGCATTTCAATGTTTCAAATAAATTTGAAACTGAATCTACATGTAGACAATGTTGTGTTCTAGAAACATGTAAATTTCAACTCAAAATAACTTATATTTGGGGTTGTGCAAAAAATGACAAAATCTGACAATGAACATTGCAAAATTTCAAATCCTCAATTTTTTGACGCTAGTAGAACACATCATTGTCTATATCATGGTTTTTCAGTTTTTTGTAATTTAAAATACAGTTTTCAAATTAAAAAAACAAGCTAATGCTGCTGGATGTAAAAAAAGCCAGTAGTGCAGCGAAAGCTCACTCCCACTGGGGAAAAACATACTTGTACAGTTGTACTATCCATTTCCTCTCTCCTTTTTTCCCCATCGTCAACAATATCTTCTATCCCAAAAATCAAGCTCGTTTTCCCCTTCTCTCGCCACCCCTTCTTCCACCATCGCCCCTCCCTACTCTTCCCCCACCATGGCCTCCTCCACAGCTCTCTCTCCGGTGTCCTTCAAGTCTTCCTTCTCGCCGCTCTCCTCCAGCTCAGCTCGTAAGTTTATACGCCTGCCCCGCTTCCCCTCTCTCTACGGCGCGTTTGCCACTTATCCATAGCACGGCGCCGCCACCACCGGCGGCCGGCGGCGCCCTCACCACTACGCCTTTTTCTATTGCCCCGCCAGACCTCTGCGCTGAAACCCAAATCGATCGAAAACCCCGTCGCCGGGTCGCCTCCGGCCCGGCCAACCCACCATTGGTGTTCGGGGTTGTCGGGTGGCTCCAATTAGCGCGCCCGCGAGCTGGGTTTGGGCTCCTCAAATGCAATTAGGGTTTCGCCAAGTGATATAAATGTTCCCTTTCTCTCAGCTCCATCTGAAATTTTAGATGAAAAAGCTCCTTCTGAATGATAAACCTAGTATGTTCTCTTATGGAGATTTTTCTAATGAAATTTCCTTCTAGTGTGATGTTGATTGTGTGAAGTGAAATGCAGATTTTGGGTTGGTTGATGTCGTTTTTTGCTATCCATTAATTTAGACCCTTCCACAATTCAACTCTCCAATCATCTGCCCCAGAACTGAAAGAGATGTGGGTGATCTTGTTTACAAGGATACTTCAATGGTGGCTAGGCCTGGGCGAGTTTTGATTTTGTTTTATGCATTTGCATTTGGTGCACATTGATTTCACTTAGTTGTTGTGGTCATATAGTTCTGATGCTTTAGGTTCACTTGGTTCATCGTGCCAACATTTATGATCTGTTCTCTGTTCAAGCATATCGTATAAGATGGAGCCACCTACGTTGTCCCGGGGGCTCTTTCTGTCTCTGTGCTGCAGTGTGTACTTATTTGTAATTTATTGGTGTGCCATCTGAACATCTTATACCTGTTCCTGATTTGATTTTCAGGTAGGATAAATGTACAAGGTGCATTCTGCTTGCCATGTTCCACTTGGAAAAGAGCTAGTAATAGATCCTTCCGGGTGTACAGTTTATTTGGAGGGAAAAAGGAGAAAGATGAGAATGGTGACGAGGCGCCATCAAAAGTAAGAAAGTTGAACGTCTTTACTCTTTAGCTTCTTCCCTTTTTCGTACTGCTATGGTCCAACTAGCTAAGTAAGATCTTTAAACATGCCTGTTTGAATGAAACCAACTGTAACTCTGTTGCCTGATGTAGACCGACCAGAAGCAATCCAAAACTGTGCGCTTCTTATCTTTTTTCCTATTTGACGAGTGAGTTATGCTCAATACAATATATGGAGATGGCCAATCTACTTAATTCCTAATGCAGTTCTGTTGAGACCTTAAACTCCATGTTTATAAAATTGTCGGGCTACTGTAGCTGTGAATCCCAGCTTTCTAGGACATAACTTGACACAATTCAACATATGAAATTTCATTTGAGCACACAATTCAAAATTTTAATATCAGTACATGATACAGTATTACTGTATTAGTATAGATTTTTTCATCTGTTTGCATCATTATATCTTCATTGAATAGCCTCCCTTTCCTTGAAGTAAATACTCAAGCTCCTGAGGGGCGAAGCTTTTACTTTGTTTAGATACTCGAATAATATTGCATCCCATTTCGTTGACCATGTCGAATTTTACGCTGCTCGTACATAGTTCTTTCTGCAAATACTGTAATTATTTTTGAATTTTCGTCTCTGTGCCTCAGAAAACTTCAGTTTCTTTCATTCGGTGCACATGCCCAAAGTGTAGTAGGTGTTTATGAAACCATCTTATAACACTTCCATTTTTGGTTAATCATAGGGAGGACTCTTTGGAAATATTGGAAATATGCAAAATCTTTACGAAACTGTGAAGAAGGCTCAAATGGTTGTCCAAGTGGAGGCTGTCCGGGTGCAAAAGGAGCTTGCGGCGTATGCATTTGAATATTTGTGTAATATTTCATATGCTCTTGCAAAGTAGCATAGCGTGACTTCTCCCCTTCTGTTTTTAGGACTGAGATTGAGGGCTATTGTGAAGGTGAGCTAATCAAGGTATGCTTGTAGCCTGGAAGGAGTTTATATGTGTTCCTTAACTGCACTCTTGCTAGCTGTATGTTTTGCCCGTGTTTCGAACTTGATTGTTTACCTCTGTCAAACAATTGATATCCTCAGATTACCGAAGAAACATGTTGAAGCAGCCAAAGTACTATAGTTTATCATTTGAGTTATAATATTGTACTATTAAACTTGCAGTTTGTGGTATCTTTACAAATTCTCGATGACTATATGAACTAAGTAAGTTGACCCGATATTCCTGTTAGCTTTGCATTCAGTGACATTCTAGTGAAAGAACATGCTGTTTCGATGGTAGTTAAAATATTCTGTATTTTGTTATGTATGGCACGAGAGAGCTGTCAAAGCCGTGGGCAGGAAGGCAATAATAGTCGATAATTAATGTACCATGGTCATGGATGCCTGTTGCAAAATGAAATGTCCTGTTACAACTTACTATCCATGGGACAAGGAGCATATTAATAAGTAATAACGTTTTAGTTTCTGAAATGACCATTATAATGTGATTGCAGGAACATTTCACATTTTAACCCTATATTTACGAATTCTTGACTTCTGTTATACCCTATAGAATAATGCTTTTGTGAAAAATTGCTTAATTTTATATGTTACTTATATATGCAACAGTAACTATCCTAATTATGCATTAATTTTGTGTTTCTCTACAAGTTGCATTGCATTTCTAATGCTTATTCAGACCATATCTGACCTGATCCCTTAAACAGGTTACACTTTCTGGGAACCAGCAACCTATAAATGTTGAAATCACGGAGGCTGCAATGGAGTTGGGTGCTGAGGTGTGCATCTGTACTTCTTGGTTTGATTATTTTCTTGGAAGTTTTCCTACAAATTTCATGGTCACATAATCGTTTGCATGAGCAGAGTTAATGTGAAGATTACCAAGTTGTAGCCAACCATTGTTTTTGTACATATAAATCCATTCTAAAAGAAGAGGTCTACATATAATTTTGACAAAACACAGTTTAGCAGACCAAAACACAAGCAATTGGTTGCAACTTCTTGGGTATAACTTCTATTTACTTCCAGAAAGTCTCTGAGCTGGTCAATGAAGCCTACAAGGATGCACATCAGAGGAGCGTTCAGGTGTGAATCCTGCTGCTGATGCATGCCGAAATGTGCAATGCTGTCTTAAACTAACATGTTCTTGTGCTAATGACCTGCAGGCAATGAAGGAAAGGATGGCTGATCTAGCACAGAGCATAGGAATGCCTGCGGGGCTCGGCGATGGACTCAAGTGATGGCTTGCTACTTTGAATGTTTTCCAATAATGAAAGAAGCGTCTCTCAATTTTGTATTCTAGCCATATCGAGCCATCAGTTAAACCTCTGTCCAACATCGGTTAGTTGTTCAAGAACTGTGATTGTAAACACCTGTTTCCTTTGCTCATTTGCACATCATAGTTACATCACTAGTGGTAATGTGTTGTTTAAACCAATGAATGTTTCATTTGTGCTAGTAGACTGGCACCTCGCATCTGTAAACTAATAACTGCAGAGTGAAATCTGTTTGAAAATAGTGAAAAATTCTCCAGAGGTCCTATTGGGCCGTAGTGTGGTGATCCTAAATCCAATATATTGCTGGGCTGAATCTTGGTTGTTATTGTAGTACATAGTATTTTTTCTTTAATATAGTGTGATGATCTCATTGGTAGTCTAGACTTCTAGTACTTATGGAATTGGATTAAGACACCGTACTCAAAACATGGCTTAGACCACTAACTTATATTGTAATATCTTGAAAATATACTAAAATGCGATTCTAAATGTACAAATTATTGTTTTGAGACAATGTACATATACGTTTTTTGAGTATTCAGTTAACGTATTGTATGACTCTCGCTGGTGAAAATATCAAAAACAGTTTTTAGAGAAAAGGATGGAGCTAGCAACTTTCAGCCTAAGTTGCAGGTGCATTCACATTCTGAATGCAAGTATGATATAAACGCCAAACCCCATGTTGACACCTGAAGTGACATGCACATCTTAGAAGAATGCTTACTCTAGTACTAGTGTTGACATTAGCTGACTCATCAGATCCAAATCATGGCCATTAATCAATCAATGGGGGCAGAAGGACTCTCCTGGAATCTACTTGAAGCATTAGCTTAATCGATTGGGGCTAAACATACTCCTAATTAAGGCTGTTCGGAGAAAGCTCAGGCCTAGTTAATCAGCATAAGAGAAACATCATCTTTTTCAGATGGCATTGTCGTTCTAAACAAGGGGAGAAATTTCTGCACCAAACCCTGTCTTAGTCCTAGCTACTACGTAGTACGTACTTGGGTAGTACTAAATACATGATCTTGTCATTGTCAAGGAGGCTAACGCCTAGCGCGATCTTGGCTGTTCTGTACTTGCCCTCATATGCTATTACTATAATTGCAACCTTAATAAATCCGGTATGGTGGACATTCACGGCAACTAAAAAGTAGGTGTTTCGTTTCTACATAAAGTTGCAATAGTTTTGTTTGCTGCATAGAAAAATATTTTCCCTACGTTACGCACAATGCAATCCCGAATAAAGAAAAATATGCTTGTGTATGTGGATTATTGCTCACTTTAGAGCAATCAAATACCATACCAAACATATGGTTTATATAAATTTGAGAATATATTCTTGAAAGATATGCGTCTTTCTATCAAACTACCATCATTATGCAGCCATCCTAGCTCCTAGCTATCTAGGAATGAAATCATTAGCCCATATCGAAATATATGGAATTCTTTGTGAAGAAAGCATGTGACGTGTCCAAGATATTTAGACTCCTCAAGTCTCAGTCAGTCTACCTTTAATATTGCTAGTACTGATTTTATTTTTTTAGCTCGTGTGCACAACATCTTTTGTTAGGTTTAACCCGATATCCCAAGTAAAAGGTTTACACCTTTGCCGCTTTTGCATAATTTTTTATATATACATGTTCTTAATTCAATTGCTACTAGCTGATTGTGCTCGTGCTTTGCTATGCAAATAAAAAATAAATTCATCAACAGAAAAACAATTTTACTTAAAAAAAGAAAGTAAGAATAAAGTTTATAACCGTTAGAAACAATATGGCGGAGGCTACAGGGGTATCACCCCACTTCTTAAGAATTATTTTTCCACACAAATCATCGCCATCAAGTCCAATACTTGTAACTGTAAAGAGGCCTCAGACCTATCAAGACTAGAGATGTGTCCAGTTCAACAAGGATATACATGAGCCATCATCCTCCTTTCACATCATTGCCATATACCCTAATTATGAACGTAACAATATAAGTAAACACACGACCATCACAAAATGGGCCAAAAGGAAATCATCCTTTCTATTGGACGAAAATGGCATCTCTTGATTGGGAATTTTGAAGGTTTTAAGGTCTATGGAGAGAGGAACTTGGATTTAATAATATTAAATTACAGATTTTAGAGTAGTGATGCTAGGATTAAAGGATCTTTGCCAAAGGAGGTGTAGATGGCCAAGAATGTCATTTAACAATGTAAATTCAATGGAAAGGGGAATTCTAGCTAGATCATATATGCTTTTCATTTACCATTCCACATTGAGTATAACACTGACACAGTGACATATTTTTTCGACAAAGACATAGTGACATATATGTAGACTTTTGTTACTTTTCTCTTTCCATGTGGCTTAAATGACATGTAAGGTCTTTGTTGTAAAATCATAATCAACATTATTGTAATTTCACTAGGAATAATTGGTTGCATAGTTCATAATTTTTTTTGGGCGAGAGTTCATAAATTATGTGTAGATTTAAGTAAAGCTTAAAGATGATGTTCTTATTATTTAGTAACTTTGTATGGTAAAGGTAAACATGGGAAATAGTGTACCATCACTTTGGCAAACTATGGAAAATAGTACATGACCTACTTGCAGCAGGGTACTGCATTTTCACTCCTAAATGACATCTACAAATGACAAGCCCGTCTAAGAGCATCTCTAACAGTGCCTTCAAACCTGTAACCCTCAAAAGCAGTTTGAGGGCCGAGAATTTGTGATTTTGAAGGCCCAAAATAGCCGGCACAGATCAGTGCCCTCAAACCAACCCTCAAAACAGAATATATTCTATTTTGAGGGTTGGTTTGAGGGCACTGATCTGCGGCCCGGCCTTCAAACCCTCACCGTGGCGGCGGCTCGGGCGCGGGCGGCGACTCGGGCGCGGGGTGGCCGGACGAGGCGGCTCGGACGAGGGGTGGCCGGATGAGGCGGGGCGGCGGCGGCCTCGGCTCGGGCGCGGGGCGGCGGCGGCTCTAGCGCGGGGCGGAGGCGGCGGGGCGGAGGCGGAGGAGGCCGATTCGGGCGGGGCGGGGCGGCGGGCGGAGGCGGAGGAGGCCGACTCGGGCGAGGCGGCGGCGGCGGCCGGCGGATCGGGAGGAGGAGGACACGAGGAAGAGGAGGCCGTTGGTGATTTTTCCCTGGCACCTCCGAACGTTGACCAAAATGAAGGGCCGTTCAGTTTTGCCTACCAACCTTCACTTTTCAAGGTCGAGTGAGAAAATGAGGGCTCGGCCTTCAATTTTTTTTGAGGGTTTACGGATTTGAGGGCTCTGTTCCGCGCCAGCTTTTGGCCTCGGCCTTCAAAAAACGGTTAATTTGAGGGTTTGACCAGTTTGAAGGCACTGTTAGAGATGCTCTAAGGCTAGCAAGAAAACTGCATACTCATCCTTGCCGACTGACATGCCTCCAAGGAGAGTTCAAGGTATCAAAAGAAGAGAGCAATCGAAGGACAAACCTGGCATTTTATACCAACTATTTACCTAGCTAGTTCCATGACTTAAATATATACAACTAGGTTCTTACAAAAACTAGAGGTAATAACCAGTGGCAGACCTAGGATTTTAGTAACGGGTATGCCGCATCAAAATTTTGGCATGCATATTAACAATGATTTTTCTTAGAATATAAAACATGATTATGAAATATGAGAAAATAATTCAATAAAAAATTATTTTGTGTTATAGTAAAAGAGACACATGCCCCAGCGTTGAACTAACTTCAGCTTGCGACCCTAAATTTCCAAAGTATTCAATCACAGGATAATCAATTCTACCAATATAATAAAATATAGTCAAATTGTAATAAAACAAAGAACAAATATGTTAAAAAAATGTTTAAAAAGCTACAAGTGGGCATATAAAACTAATTATATACTTGACTCCCGAAGACTAATTATAAATTGATTAAATTATAATGCTACGCAGCTAGCCCATATACTGCCAGAATGCATTGTAAAGTCGCTCTAATCATATGTGCAATGGCTAAATATTTTCTCTGATTCCTTATAGCTAATCAAGTCAAATTCATTAGTACCAAAAGAGCTAAGTGCATGCATGGTGTATGGCCATAGCTAGCTTGCAGGCTTACACACGAGAGTAATTAACCGCGAGAGTACTAAAATGTTCAATCCATGTTCCAGAACTAGACATGCATAGTTCGCCAAGGCATGCATTAGTTTGATTAGTTGAACAGTTAATTAAATAAGGTACGATGCATGGCTGAGCCGCGGGGTATGCCAAGGCATACCCGGCATACCCCGTAGGTTCGCCGCTGGTAATAACATGCATCCACACGGAAAATCTTCAAGGGCTGCTACTAGTGCACTTTGTATGTACAACACTCCTTTTGCAAAGCTTTGGCATCACTTCATCTGCAATGCCATTCGTTCACAACTCGTGTGAAAAGTGTGTGCAACTCCAAATTATTGCTTTTCTTTGTTCTGACAAAATGTGAACTACACATCTATCACTTTTGCATACCCAAATGTATTTGATGAGTCTATCTTCTTGATTGACCTAGCAGCCTGCGCAAATAACGTCAGAATTTAAGAAACAATGATCAGTAAATTAAGAACGATTTAAGGAAGCAAAAAACTGGTATAAATTTCATAAATGGGTTAAAAAAATCCTGTTAAATTAGTACTTGGTGTCATAAATGACAAACTAGGGGAATAAAGTAGAGTTCGCTCTAAATATTGTAACAAATGACATCACAAAGCTACTATTCATGACAAATCTAATTGTACCACCAAAAGGTACTTTCTCTTGATACATAGTTTATTTTGGAACAGAGGCATAATGTAGTGTATTATGCGATGCAAAACTGGTTCAAACCTTTGCGTTTGTATTTCTCCATGCTTTGTCCATCTCCTCGTACACATCCTTTATTGTCGGACGCCCTACGCTCGAGTGTGCCACACAGAGGACTGCGATCTTTAGTATCAATACAAAATCTTCGATGTTAACCTCATCTCGAACACGCGAGTCTATGAATTCATCCAACGGTTTTCTCCCACTTACAACATCTCTTGCCTTCAGCCAAGAACATAGAGAAAAAAAAAGGCGCAGCAAAACTTTTAGTTCGTTGAGCGTAAGAAGCCAAGAACAACTTCTACTTTTGAGATTGACTTAGGCGAGTTATTTCTCAAACAAATAGGGACAATATATTGTATGGATGTACCTTCTTCGTAAGAGAATCACGTGCAACAATGTCAAGTTCTATGACCTTCTTTCCCGAGAGAAGTTGCAGCACCACCACACCAAAGCTGTAGATATCGCTGGCACAAGTAAGCTTGGAGTGTGTGATGTACTCAGGGTCCATGTAACCAATGGTTCCCCTCACATCTGTGAACACCTTGGTCTCCTCCATCTGCAGCATTTTTGCAAGCCCAAAATCAGACAGCTTAGGCTCCATGTCTTCCGTCAGCAAGATGTTGCTAAGCTGTAAAAAAGATAATTCAGCACACAAGCACAATATATTCTTATTATTTTCTTCCGTGAATGCACAGAAACGTTTATGTTGAGGGATCGAAAACATTCTCACTTTAATGTCTCTATGTACAATGCATCCATCAGAGTGTGTGTGAAGAAACCTTAGGACAGATGCGCAGTCCCTAAGGATCTTCACTCTCGTTGGCCATGAGAGAACAGAGTCACCTCCTGGCAAATCAAGATCAAAACTTACATAATTCAACAAGTGTAGCTAGCTAGGTTAAAATAACATGATTGATTGTTCATTCTTACGGAGTAGATTCTGGGCTAGGTTGCCATTGGCGCAGTACTCGTACACCAGGTACTGGTCGCTCCCGTCGTCGCAGTAGCCGAAGAGGCAGACGAGGTTGGGGTGCCTTACCTTGGACAGCCCGTCAGCCTCCCTAGTGAAGGACCCTGACATGGCTGTGTGGTGGATGTGCTTGATCGCCACGAGCTGGCCGCTGGGCAGCACCCCTTGGTACACCTGCCCGGCGCTGCCGGAGCCGAGGTAGATGCGGGTGTTGGCGTAGTCCATCGCCCGCTCGATCTCGGCCTTGGTAAACCTGTACAGTCCCGACCACCGGCTGATCACCTCTCCGCCGTGCACCTTGGTACTATCATAAGCTGATGAGCCGATGGTATCATCTGCTGATCGGCTCTTGGGCATCAGGTATCTGATGAGTGCCGTGGCGAGGGCCAACACCATGACGGGGAAAAGTATGAACATCGCCAACAAGCTGCCTGAAATGTTTCATAATTATTTGGAGCCTTTAGTTAGGGAGCGATGTTTCAAGTCCAAGCTACAAGGGTTTAAGGCTTACGTTTGATCTTGATGTATTCACCATCTGCAATTTCCAAAAAAGGAAGAATCGTGTTAACTAATTAAGGTTATGTTACGACTATCATTCAGTTGTTAATTGAGAGAAAATCTCTCGTAATCGACGGAAATCTATCAAACCTGAGACAATGTCTGGATCACCATTGCAACCAAGCGGCGAGGATGCCAAGATCAGAGCTAGCCAAAGCACCGCTTTCTCCATGTCCCTGCAATCAGACGAGGACGAACTTTGCGAGTACTCCCATGGAACCCAACTTATAGGCAGTCCCCGTCCATTGTTTTTATCGTGAGGATATACATGGAGAGCTGGATATTCGTCTTGGAAGATCTGGCACTTGACTAGTTTAATGAGCTTTCGTCTTCTCTTATGCATTGATCATGGCGCACGTAGGTATCCGCAGTTGTTAACTGGTTGCCATCTGTTCAGGGAGGGGAATCATGCTCGAATAGAGTGTTCTAGGTTGCTTTCGATGCCATAGTTCGCACCGACGTTGGTGGTCGCACGAGCTGGCAAGACAGGGACGTGCGCGTAGTATGGTGTTGTGTATTCTAAGGCTGCGGCACAAGCTGGCAAGACGGGGACGGACTTCCTCCTCCCATAGGCGACAGGCAGCGACCAACTCCCTCCTGATCTCCACCGGCAGGGCTTGCCGCCTTGGTCCCTCTCCCTCCGCTTGCCGCTCCGGTGATAGGAGGGAGGGAGTATCTCGTTTCTCTGCTCTGACCTAGTGAGGGTTAGAGTTTGTGCATCGTTAGGGTGTAGTGGTGTGAAAGTGGCATCCATGCCAATAAATCCGTCTCAACTCTATTCCCATATCGGTGAATTTCACAGTAAAATCTCGCGGTTTGGTGGCAACATGTGCTGGTCGACCCTTTAGATGGATAGCTTGGTCTTTATGTTGTTCTTTAAATCTGGAGAGATCAGTTTCTCGGCGCCTCGCTGTTGTTCGTTGTTATCCACAACAGCGTTGGGAGCTGGGGTGAGGTGGATATTCTAAAGCGAGGATGTTGATCAGAAGGTGGTAGACCTATCATTATTCCACGACTTCATCGATAGGATGCGGTGAATCTTGGTCAAGAGAGCACGGGGATGTCCCTGATTGATGTGCTACAACGACATATGTCTTGCTACTTGCAGCGGGCCTATTCATTGACTTGCAAAACCACTTTGGCGATGGTGCTTCAATGGATCCGGCGATGGTGCTTCAATGGATCCGGCGATGGTGGAGACTCGACATCTCTTCCAACGTGCGCCTAGGTGGTATTGGAGTTTAGTGTTGGCCATTGGATTCAGTGTGTGCAGGAAATCTATTTAAATCCAGTAAAATGTAATTTACTTGGTGAACAGAGTTTAGGGGTAGTAGGCACGACCTTTCATGATAATTCAACGGTGCAGACATACTTACATACACAAGCCGTGACAAACTCTTGATTAGATGGGCCAGACATACTCGGGATAGCAGTCCCTTTGATCGGAAAACATGTCAAATGATTTAATACAACTTGATACAAAGTTATATCAGCTTATCGACAACCTTTTCCGATCAGAGGGAGTAGTATCTAGAGAGTTTGGAGATTGGAAGATATTTCCGCTTTAGACCCAAATTCGTAGTTATGGAAAGAATTACTAGTAAAGGCCCAAAATTTAAACCGTGTTAGGGGAAGTCCATCAGGCCACACCACATATGGGAGCGCCACTCACGAACATGTCAATGGATCGCTATTCTAAAAAAATGAAGTCAATCGATCGCTTGTTCCTTATGTTGGAATTTTGGTCCTTTATGGCCCAGCCTAATTCCTAAATCCTAGAGGCCCATGTGGCCCATTCATGCATGACAAGGGGTGGGACAAATGTCTAGTCCCACATTGCTAGTTTGGAAGGAGTTGGACCAACATATAAGGTGAGCTCTCCCCCTTGTGGTAAGAGTGTGTGAGAAGAAGGCTCTCTCACGCGCGCTCCTCCTCCTCCGCCCGCCTCGCCACGCGCGCGCGCCGCGGTTTGCGGAATGTGCCGAGCCTTTCTTTTTGTCACGCATGACTGGACTACGGAACTGAACGGTCACGTGGAAGCTGAAACGATTTGCCTGAGTGGAAAATGAATACGAGACTGTTCGGTTCGTCTTCTGGCTGTTCGTTTCGCCTCCCGCGCTGCCTGTTCGCCTCCCTCTGTGGCTATAAAAGAGAGGTCGCTCCTCTCTGCGAACACACAACACACAGCCACCACTGCCTCCAAAGCTTTGCACTGCCTCACAGTCTTCCCCATCCCGTCTTGCGGCGTGCACCGCGAGCCGGGACAGTAGGCCTCCGAAACCCCGTCTCTTGCGATCCTGTACGGGAGAGAGGCGATAAGGTTTTTGGGGAGCGCTCTGCGCGACTACTGAAGGTTTCTTCATCACAGACGCCCACGAGGATGACGTCTTCCCCAACGAGGATTTCTTCCCCGACATCGACAACCTCTTCGGCGACATGTCTCTCACCGACGACAACACCAACGGCGGTTCTGCATCCGCACCGGCTCCAACACCGTATGTCTTCCTGATTTTTGCATTTGCGCTTCAGTTTCTCGGACTAGCAATCGATTTAGATATGCTAGATATGCTTTGTTCATACCGTTCACTTGTAAACATGGTTAGTTTGATTTCGATGCGTTCTGCCGTGTTTTGTTTACTGTTTTCATGGATTAAATTCTCTGGTAAATTGCTGATCTTTCCAACAATCCAAAAACCTTATCCTTTTTATAGGCAATTTTCCCCTGTTGGCTATGCCGCGTCTCTGAAGCCCCCGGTCTTAGAGGGCGTCAACTATAAGAGATGGCGTGCAAGAACCGTCATATGGCTCACCACCATGAGATGCTTTGATGCATCTAAGGGCAAGCCTCAGAGAGAGCTTACTCCTATTGAGGAGAAAGCTTTTGAGGAAGCCGACAACCTCATGAGAGGTGCTGTTATCAGCGTTCTTGGCGAGAACATTGTTGACTCGTACCTGTCCCTCACTACGGGCAAGGACATGTGGGATGCGCTCGAGGCCAAGTTTGGGGTCTTGGACGCAGGCAGTGAATTATATGTCATGGAGCAATTCTTTGACTACAAGATGACTGATGAGCGCGGCATTGTTGAGCAGGCTCATGAGATACAGTCCATTGCTAAAGAACTCGAGCAGTTCATGTGTATGTTACCGGACAAGTTCATTGCCGGAGGCATCATTGCCAAGCTTCCTCCCTCGTGGAGGAATTTTGCTACTTCTTTGAAGCACAAGAGACAGGAATTTTCTGTCATTGATCTTATTGGGTCTCTTGATGTGGAGGAGAAGGCGAGAGCAAAAGACACACGTCCTCGAGGTGCCGAGGGAGGTTCTAGTGCCAATGTGGTACAGAACAAAAACTTCCAATCTCACAAGTCCAAGAACAAGAACAAATCTGATGGCAAAGGAAAGTTTGATGGGAAGAACAAACCATCACAGTCTACCAACTTCAAGAAGAGGACCGATAAGAGGAAAGGAGCATGCCATGTATGTGGCGAACCTGGACACTGGGCACCTAGTTGCCCAAACCGCTTTGATAAGCGTAATGGGAAGAGCGGCAAGACCGCAAATGTTGTCATTGGCGATGCTGAGATGAAGGACTCTGGGTATGGTATACTTCCTACTATCCTTTCAGTTTGTCAGTCTCCAATTTGGTGGATTGACACCGGCGCTAATGTACACGTTTGTTCTGATATTTCCATGTTTTCCTCTTATCAGGTCACAGGGACTTCCACCGTGTTGATGGGAAACGGCTCTCATGCTACTGTTCGTGGTGTTGGTACGGTCGATCTGAAGTTCACTTCGGGAAAGACCGTGCGGCTGAAGAACGTGCATCATGTTCCCTCAATCAATAAGAATTTTGTTAGCGGATCTCTTCTATGTCGGGATGGCTACAAGATAGTTTTTGAGTCCAATAAATTTGTAATATCCAAGTTTGGAAACTTTGTTGGTAAAGGCTATGAGTGCGGGGGATTGTTCCGCCTATCCTTATCAAATGTTTGTAATAAAGTTGTTAACCATGTTTGCAACAACAGTTTATCAAATGTTTGGCATTCACGACTCTGTCATGTTAATTTTGGTTGTATGACGCGGCTAGCTAAAATGAATTTAATCCCTGAATTTACTATGGTGAAAAGCTCCAAGTGCCAAGTGTGTGTGCAAGCTAAGCAACCTCGCAAGTCTCACACGACTGCAGAGGCAAGAGATTTGGCACCACTAGAGCTTATACATTCAGATCTTTGTGAGATGAATGGTGTCTTGACAAAAGGTGGAAAGAGATACTTCATGACTCTAATTGATGACTCCACTAGATACTGCCATGTGTATCTTCTGAAATCAAAAGATGAGGCTCTGAACTTCTTTAAAATCTATAAAGCCGAAGCAGAAAACCAACTTGATCGAAAGATCAAACATCTTAGGTCTGATCGTGGTGGAGAGTATTTTTCCAACGAGTTTGATTCTTTTTGTGCGGAACATGGTATAATCCATGAGAGGACGCTTCCCTACTCACCTCAGTCAAACGGGGTGGCCGAAAGAAAGAACCGCACTCTAACTGATTTGGTTAACGCCATGTTAGATATGTCGGGTCTTTCTCAGGCATGGTGGGGGGAAGCTATATTGACAGCTTGTCATGTCCTGAACCGAGTTCCCACAAAGAACAAAGAAATTACTCCATTCGAGGAATGGGAGAAGAGAAGGTAAAACTCTCCTACTTACGGACTTGGGGTTGTTTGGCCAAAGTCAATGTGCCAATTCCCAAGAAGCGCAAGCTTGGACCAAAGACTATTGATTGTGTTTTCCTAGGTTATGCTTTCCATAGCATTGGGTACAGATTCCTGATAGTAAAATCTGAGGTACCCGATATGCTTGTTGGCACGATCATGGAGTCGAATGATGTGACTTTCTTTGAGGATATCTTTCCTATGAAGGATATGCCTAACTCATCGAATCAGGAGATGCCCAGTTCATCTAGACAGGAATTAGTTAAATTCCTGAACCCACCATTCCGTTAGAACACTTCGAAAATCCTGTGGAGAATGACGATGAAACTCCTAAAAGGAGCAAAAGACAGAGGACTGCAAAGTCCTTTGGTAATGATTTTATCGTGTATCTTGTGGATGGCACTCCTAGTTCTATTTTAGAGGCCTATGCATCTTCGGATGCTGACTATTGGAAGGAAGCCGTCCGCAGTGAGATGGATTCCATCTTGGCTAATGGAACTTGGGAGATTGTCGATCGTCCTTATGGGTGTAAACCTGTAGGGTGTAAATGGGTGTTCAAGAAGAAGCTCTGACCTGATGGTACCATTGAAAAGTACAAGGCACGCCTTGTTGCTAAGGGTTATACCCAGAAAGAAGGCGAAGACTTCTTCGATACTTACTCACCTGTGACCAGATTGACTACCATTCGAGTACTACTTTCCTTGGCTGCCTCACATGGTCTTCTCGTTCATCAAATGGACGTTAAGACGGCTTTCCTAAATGGAGAGTTAGATGAGGAAATCTATATGGATCAGCCGGATGGATTTGTGGTAGATGGTCAAGAAGGAAAGGTGTGCAAGTTGCTGAAGTCTTTGTATGGTCTTAAGCAAGCACCTAAGCAGTGGCATGAAAAGTTTGAGAGAACTTTAACTGCTGTAGGCTTTGTTGTAAACGAGGCTGATAAATGTGTGTACTATCGCCATGGTGGGGGCGAGGGAGTCATCCTATGTCTGTATGTTGATGATATCCTGATATTTGGGACCAATCTTGAAGTCATCAAGGAGGTCAAAGACTTTCTATCTCATTGCTTTGAGATGAAAGATCTAGGAGTGGCTGATGTGATCTTGAACATCAAGCTACTGAAAGATGATGATGGTGGGATAACACTGCTTCAATCTCACTATGTGGAAAAGATCTTGAGTCGTTTTGGGTATAGCGACTGCAAATCTTCTCCTACACCATATGATCCTAGCATGTTGGTTCGAAAGAATCAGGGAGATCCTAAGGATGCTAAGGATCAGCTGAGATACTCTCAGATTATTGGCTCGCTTATGTATTTAGCCAGCGCCACGAGGCCTGATATCTCCTTTGCTGTAAGCAAGTTGAGTCGATTTGTGTCAAATCCTGGAGATGTTCATTGGCAGGCCCTTGAAAGGGTTTTGCGCTATTTGAAAGGCACTGCGAGCTATGGAATTCACTACTCTGGGTACCCAAGGGTACTTGAAGGGTATAGTGACTCAAATTGGATTTCTGATGCTGATGAGACAAAGGCCACGAGTGGTTATGTGTTTACACTTGGTGGTGGCGCTGTTTCTTGGAAGTCTTGCAAGCAGACCATCTTAACGAGGTCAACTATGGAAGCAGAACTCACAGCATTAGACACAGCCGCTGTTGAAGCAGAGTGACTTCGTGAGCTCTTGATGGACTTGCCTGTGGTTGAAAAACCAATACCCGCAATTCCTATGAACTGTGATAATCAAACTGTGATCATCAAAGTAAACAGTTCTAAGGATAACATGAAGTCATCAAGGCATGTGAAGAGGAGATTAAAATCTGTCAGAAAAATGAGAAACTCCGGAGTTATTGCGTTGGATTACATCCACACATCTAAGAATTTGGCAGATCCCTTCACAAAGGGTCTATCACGAAACGTGATAGATTATGCATCGAAGGAGATGGGTATGAGACCCACAATGTGAGTTGTCCACAGTGGTAACCCACTCTATGTGATCGGTGATCCCGTGAATTAGAATTGGGAGACAAGCTGTTGGTCAATTGAGAGGAGAGTATCCCTACTTTGTATAATACCACTCCGTGAAGATGCAGAACTCTCCTAATCTGCAAGGTAGGCTGATTTTATCTTAATGTGTTCTAAGTGGCTTACTTAAGCAGAGATGTTGTCCTGCAGAACATCTTTTGAAGAACACACCTATGTGAGTCTGACTGTTCAACATCGCAGTCTATGAGAGTTGGGTGCTCTTTAACAAACTCATGAAAGGCCTCGGAGTATGACATATAAGCTCCAAACCGCGGGGAAGTCCCACGGCAGCCCAGTATCAGTCAAGGCTTTGTGTAAAACTAGATTCGCAGAAAACTTGCAGTTCAAGGCCTAGTCCACTGTTCAAGTAGCAGTCTAGTGTAGCATAGAGATCTAGGTGGAAGTTCAACTTAACAGTCTCCACTGCAGCACTGGTATATAAACAATGTTTTGGAACCTAAGGCAACTTTATGTGCCTCTAGGATCTGGTGGGGGATTGTTAGAATTTTGGCCCTTTATGGCCCAGCCTAATTCCTAAATCCTAGAGGCCCATGTGGCCCATTCATGCATGACAAGGGGTGGGACAAATGTTTAGTCCCACCTTGCTAGTTTGGAAGGAGTTGGACCAACATATAAGGTGAGCTCTCCCCCTTGTGGTAAGAGTGTGTGAGAAGAAGGCTCTCTCACGCGCGCTCCTCCTCCTCCTCCGCCGCCCGCCTCGCCTCGTCGCGACGCGACGCGACGCGCGCCGCGGTTTGCGGAATGTGCCTCGGTGCCGAGCCTTTCTTTTTGTCACGCATGACTGGACTATGGAACTGAATGGTCACGTGGAAGCTGAAACGATTTGCCTGAGTGGAAAATGAATACGAGACTGTTCGGTTCGTCTTCTGGCTGTTCGTTTCGCCTCCCGCGCTGCCGGTTCGCCTCCCTCTGTGGCTATAAAAGAGAGGTCGCTCCTCTCTGCGAACACACAGCACACAGCCACCACTGCCTCCAAAGCTTTGCACTGCCTCACAGTCTTCCCCATCCCGTCTTGCGGCGTGCACCGCGAGCCGGGACAGTAGGCCTCCGGAACCCCGTCTCTTCCGATCCTGTACGGGAGAGAGGCGATAAGGTTTTTGGGGAGCGCTCTGCGCGACTACTGAAGGTTTCTTCATCACGGACGCCCACGAGGACGACGTCTTCCCCAACAAGGATTTCTTCCCCGACATCGACAACCTCTTCGGCGACATGTCTCTCACCGACGACAACACCAACGGCGGTTCTGCATCCGCACCGGCTCCAACACCGTATGTCTTCCTGATTTTCGCATTTGCGCTTCAGTTTCTCGGACTAGCAATCGATTTAGATATGCTAGATATACTTTGTTCATACCGTTCACTTGTAAACATGGTTAGTTTGATTTCGATGCGCTCTGCCGTGTTTTGTTTACTGTTTTCATGGATTAAATTCTCTGGTAAATTGCTGATCTTTCCAACACCTTACTGGTATCGTTCTCCTCTGTATGGTGAAAATGAAGTTTTTCCCTACATTAACCATTTTTATGCAACTTTGTTTGAGAAAATAAAGTTATATCCAACTTGTTTTGTCAGATGTCTTGCAGATAATATTTTCTGGTAGTGAATAATTGACGAAAAAATAGATGGATGAACTGGTTGAACCCCAAAAAGGATAAATTGACAAACGAAATCGAGCTAGAAGTTCATAGAGGCGATTAGTTTTGACTAGCTTATTTGTTTTGCAGAACATAATGATAGTCTCCCTTGTCACTCCTAGGTAATAAGTCATTTGTGGAAATTCAATTCGGCTCCCGAATGCATATGCTTCATTCACCCAAAAAACATACTTCTAACCGTCAACAAACGTCAACAATTTTTTTTCGCATGTACATATAAATAATCTATGTGGGTTCGTAAAGTTTTGTGAAAAAATCATTTTTTTTTGTGATTGATATAAAAACACAACATGTCTCCCCAAAATCCTTATTTTTAGCAACGGGTTTTGTCTTTTTACATGGGCCAAATGACAAGTTGATTTTTCGTGGAACATTTTTTGCGCATGTACCACTACCATGTGAAGATGTAAGTGTGATTTTTTTTAACTTTTTAAATATTTAAAATATGTCCAAGATATATTTTAAATAAAAGAGAATATGCACCCAAGAGCCAAAACACGTCGGTTTACCTCTGGACCCCCTATATGTAGGAACCGGACCTCGTAGGATGTAGGGGTCTCTCAATTTGGTATTCTAGCTATACTGGGTCATCAGATAAACGTCTCTTCAACAATCGGTTAGTTGTACTATTTTAAAGTAAAATAAAATTCTTTCCAGAAAATCAGTTAGTTGTGCAAGAACTGTAAATGTTAACACCTGTTTTGGCTGTTTCCTTGCCAATTGGCACCTCATAGTTAAAACATTAATATTAATGTGGTATTTAAACTAGAGAATGATTACATTTGTTCTAGTAAACTGGCAGTCCGGAGAACATCTGTAAACTAATAACCGCAAAAGTGAAACCTGTTAACAAAGAGTGAAAAATTGTCCAATAGTCTATTGTGCCATAGTGTGGTGACTAAGTCCTATATATTGCCGTGCCAGATCTTGTTAGTATTCCTCCCTCCGTTCTATAATTATTGATGTGCTACAATCATGTCAATAACTACGAAACGGAGGGAGCAGTGTATTTTTGTAGCAGGGTGAACTGCTAAATTAAGTGCCACACATGGTGTGGGGTTTGTTACATACGGTAGAAAAATAACCACCTCTGCGATTATGTGATAGTCTCATTGGTTGTCTTATACTTCTAATTTTAGTTAAAAACACTGTCCTTAAAAGACGGCTCAGATACTGACTCATATTAGTATAACATATCTGAAAATATACCAAAAAATGTGACTATATTGGTACGAAATTCTTTTTGAGACATGGTAGGTATATGTTTTCGACTATATTCATTTAAAGTATTATACATCATGTCAATGGTCGACGTATCCAAAACAAGTTTAACATAAATGGAAGGAGCTGAGCGTGGTAAGCCCTAATCCGCATGTGCATTCACACTGTAAATGCAACTGTGATATAGATGCCAACCCTCATATTTACATGTGATGTGTATGCTTAATTGAGCATCTGAGTGTTAGTTGGGATCACCCAATTCTGAATCATCCATTCCACAAAAATCTGGATGATCCATCCCATCCCTAGCAAATCAGCAACCAAACACGGTTGGATCCAAGGAGCGAGATCCATCAACGTGTATTTCATATAATTACTTGCATTTGCAGACTGTATTCTCCTTAATCTCTTAGCCATTCCGACAGGAAAACAGATTCTTCGTATATCATTGCACGTCCGGCAAATAACACGTTGAGTGGAATCAAAATGCATCTCCAAGTAACTAGCAATGGCACCAAATCCACGATGAAGCCGCTTCCCCTTCTGCTCTTTCTTTTGCACATATGCGTGGAGAGGCATGTCCTTTTTCGACAATGAGCTTTTATTACTTAAAAAGGTCTTACGTAACATTATATCCCACCTCTGTATAATAAGATACACACAACCGCACACACAAGGTTTAAGATGTAAAATGCGTGGAGAGGCATGTCCTGATCAGATGCTCTAGCGAAACATGAAACATAACTCTATCAACTTTAAATCTTTAAGTAGAAACTGCCACAGATACATCCCCTCAACACGGTTATACACACACTTTTTAACAACGCCTCAATAATATTAATAATTGTACTGATCAACTTGCCTTGCGGGGAATAATTATTAGTTTGATCAATTGCCACAGATAGTCGCACTAGTACTAACAATGACTCCATGAAACAATAACGATGTTGATTCTGATTTTGGAACAAAGACTTTACATGTAGTTTGCGCCACATGACAAGTGAAAAACAACGTTGTCAGCATTATACTCGAGGTTGAATTATAAATGAAAAGCAAATAAGATCTAGCTAGCATTCACTTTTCCATTGAATATGCATTGCCAAAACGGCATTCTTCGCCATGCATCTAAACCGAACCAGATCCTCTAACGTTTACAAGGGAAGTCAGGTAAGCTACAGTGCTCTAACTTCCCTTCTTCAAAACCATATAATTAAGGCTAAATCAATTGAATTAATTTGCACAATGCAAAACTGTGATATGCATTTAGAGTAATTTTATATAGACAAAATTATGATCTACAGTAATCACCTACAATAATTAATTAGGGGTACATAACAAGGCAACTATGCTACAGTACCTTTACTTTGCTTCATTTCCCCCCTAACTTTCCTTATAGACGTTAGAGGATCTGGTCCCATCTACACGTCCTCTGCTAGAGCTCCTTTTAGTTCTAGCATCGGTACTCAATAATCAAGTTAATATAAATCCAATTCCTCTCTCCATAGGCATTAAAAGCCTAAGGTTCCCATGCAAGGGATGCCATGTTCGTGCAATGGAAGGATGATTCCATTTTGGACCCTTTTGAGATAGCCGTATGTTTACTTTATATTTTTGTGTGGTTTATGGCACTGATGGGAAAGGAGAATGTTGGCACTTGTATAAAGCCTTGTGTCTGAACTGGACACGTTTCTAGTCTTGATAGGTCTGAGGGATCTTTACTGTTATAAGTATTGGACTCGATGGTGATGGTTTGTGTGGCAAAAATAATTGTCAGAACGTATCACCCATGACATAAGTGGGGAGCTGGCATGTAATAACTGGGTTCAAGTGAAACCAATAAATTTATTACTAATCTAGACTAAATTGTTACTCTCTACAATTGAAAAAGAAACGTTGATGACTAAGTACAAACTTTGTACTAAAATTAGTATAAAATCACCTATACTCTTTTCCGATTGAAGGGAGTACTTAGTACCTTTCTTGCTTAGCTAGACATCATAGTTATGTATAGATGGATCTGAGTGCAACTAACTGGAGATGGTAGCACGGTATTTATACAACCAGTGTGGCTAGGGGCTTGCTCATAGAATCACCATTTGAGCTTCTCTGGATAAATTTCTGTAGGCTGGTGGTTTATTGTTTTTATTTTTTGAGACATTTCAGTGGCGTTATAATAAATCTTGATACACTATGGAATAATGAAATAAATGAAAGCCATATGCATCATTTTGATGCAGAGGCTTGGGTACTCCCCATTTTGAAAAAAATGTAGAGATGAACCGACATATTGTTTTTAGTGGTTATGAACTCTATTATTCTATTTTTTTCTTTTTCGAGTCCAATTATTTTGCAGTTATTGAATATATATATTTACTATTCTTTTACCTCTTAGCCCGTAGAAATATGTTAGCAAACATTACCCTGTAGCACATCTATATACACATTTATGTTTTTATGGGCACAAAGGAAAGGTGTGACATTTTACGGGTATCCGGTTAAACCTAACAAAAGCTCTTGTACGGTAGACACAAAATAAATAAAATCAGTACTAGCAATATTAAAGGCAGGCCGATTGAAATTGAGGAGTCCAAATATAATCGCATATCACATGATTTCTTCCCAAATAATTCCAATTATTTTGGCAATGGGCTAAAGATTTGGTTTCTAGATAGCTAGGCGCTAGGATGACTTTATAAGGGCAATGTACAATGGTAGATAAGGTACGCCTTCTCTTAGACCTCCACGTCATTTAGAGAAGACAACAAATACTATTGGTATAATGCATTATCTCTTGTAGTCATCTCTAGCAATTAATAGAATTAATTAAATTTTGGTAAGAAATTATATCGCTACATGTCATACAATAGGGAAAAATAGTCTTCCCTTATTTCATAAGAGATCATCTCTTAGCTAAGGGAAGTCAACATTCCCTTTCTCCACTCTTTCTTCTCCAACTAAACAAATATCTAACATGTTAGTCGTAACAGAAGGATGACGTCACCCCATTGTACGTGCCCTAAGAGCATCTCCGTAAAAGTAGTCAAAACTGTAATTTTTATTGTTTTTGACAAAAAACAAATCCACTCCAGATCCCGCAAATCTGGGCGACCCATAAATAGTTTTAAGGTGCACTGTTAATCAACGCCCGAGTGCTTCGTATGCTCAATTTTGGACGTGAGTCTTCAAGTTACTGTAAACAGATAAGAGCATCTCTAACATCCCTTAAAATTGGTCAAACTTTTAAAATAACTTTTAAGATTTGGGTCTAAAATATGGTTCAGAATAGATCCCGTAAAAACGGTTGAGCCCTTAATTTTTTAAAGGGCCTCTTAAATCAATTCACAAAAACCTTGTATTCTCGTATTTTGACGCGAAACTGGGGGCGCCCTTTAAACTAGTCAACGCTCCAACTGCCGCCAGACCGCCGCCCAACTGGCACCGGACCACTAGAAATTTGCCAAAAGTTCGTCGGAAACTCACCGGAAAGCAGAAAATTATGTGACATGTGGGTCCCACATTATTAAAGGGCTGATTAAAAGCACGCGGTGTCGCGGTCACGCGAAGAATGGAGTGGGAAAAGGATGAAAAATAAAATATAGAACTTGCTGTTTTTTATTTTGCAGTACCATTTTTCAGTATCTAGTCTAAGAAGACACTTCTCCTGCCATAAAATTGGTTTATAGTGTACCTTAAACTACTTTTACGGATGCATTTTAAGGATCTGATAGAGATGCTATAATGTTGGTAGTCTGATAGAAACGGGCCAATAGCTTCTATGCGACATAATTTAATCTAATAGGGCGAAAAACGATATTGTTGAATAAAATAGCATCTATGCGACCAATCTTATGGCTCGAATAGCCTACATGTGAAATGGGCCTTAAGCGCAAGAGCCAGCGTTATCTACTTAGATTATCTGAGCCAAGTAGGACCCACATACAATAGGTCAAATGATGGCAGGACCCACAACTCATCCACCTCACCGCCGGACCTTCACCGTAGCGACCTAGGTGGGACACAATCAAAGTACGACCCAATCAAAGCGGGTCCCACAAAATGTGGGACACACAAAGAGAGGGACCCACATCACGGCAGTGCCCACTCTACCGGGGCCCTCTAAAATGTGGGCCCCACGTTGGGTCCCACAATTTGGTGGGTCCATTCTTTTTTAACCTCGAAGTGGGATCCACCATAAGAGGGCCCGTGCCAACTAAAGACTGGACCCACGACGCGACCACCTCATAGCGGGACCCACTACTTATCCAACTCAGCTTTGGATAAGGCGGGAGGCCGAGCAAACCCCCCCCACACACACTCCATTACCTCCCCGTTCGTACCTGTTTCTTCTTCTTCTTCTCCAGCAACAAAACGCATCACGCTTTTGAAGCAGTATGTCACGACGGAGGAGAATGGCAGCTATGGGGCGCGAATGTTAGATCTGATTTCTCTCTCACCCTCTTTCTCTAATTTCATTCCAATTTTGTTTTCTCCTAATCCGAGGAAATGCATCTCAAAAATAAAGAATATGAGGAAATACCGAATTGGGGGGAGGAGGGAGGGGGTGCGTTGGAGAAATTATGGGCGATTTCATTCAAATACTGTTATATATTACAAACTTTAACGAAATAAATTTAAAGTTGAATTCCAAATAACTTAAAACTACTCAACAGTAATGCTAAGAGCGATTTCGTCCAAATATTGTTATATATTACAAATTTGAACAAAATAAAACTAAACTTGAATTCTAGATAACTTAAAACTATGCGGCAGCCTCGCCGTCATCGTTGTCATCGTTGCTAGCGCCGGACGGGCCAGCATCGATGTTGTGAGCCGTCTTCGTCCCATCCTCCCGCGCTCCATACGCGACCCTTTTAGCATGGCGCCGCTCCATCCTGCCGCATACCATCTGCCTGTGGAGCAACGCCAGCGGTGTGGGCGGTGCCTTCCTGCGTCGCTTAGCCAGCAGCGCAGCATGCATATGGCGGTCGTCCTCCAGATCGGCGTCCTTGCAATCGCCATCCTCGAGATCGGCGTCCTTGCAATTGCCGTCCTGGAGATCGGCGTCCTCGCCATCCTCGAGATCGGTGTCCTCTATGTCATAGACCGCCGTGGAGTCATTCGGCTCCTGGCACGCCCTCTCGAAGGAGCGGAGCAATGCCTCCTGTACCTCCCCCGGTGGCGGCTGCCCCTTATGTTTATCGTCGAGTGATACGTCCAAAACGTATCTACTTTCCCGAACACTTTTGCTATTGTTTCTCCTCTAATTTGTGTGTTTTGAATGCAACTAACACGGGCTAACGCTGTTTTTAGCAGAATTGCTCTGGTGTCTCGTTTTTGTGCAGAAATCCAACTTTTAGTAAAAATTCAGGAAAATATTGCAAAAATCCTATTTCACCAGAAGACCCACGGAGCCAGAAGACGAGACGGAAAGGGGCCAGGAGGCCACCACACAACCAGGGGGCGCGGCCCAGGCCTGGCTGCGCCCACTTGTTGTGTGACCGCCTCGACTGTCGCCTCAACCCCTCCTTCCGCCTACTTATACCCTCTGACCTGAAAGGAGCGGGGGTTCGGCGTTTTTCCCAGATAGACTTCCGCTGCGCCGCCACCACCAGAAACCGCGATTCGGAACCAGAAACTCCGTTCTGGCACCCTGCCGGGACAGGGATTTGGAGGAGATCTTCATCACCATCATCACCGACGTCTCTCCATCAACCATCCATGACTCCCCCATCCATGTGTGAGTAATTCCCGCTGTAGGCGAAGGGGATGGTAGGGATTGGATGAGATTGTTCATGTAATTTTCTATGAGATTGTTAGGGCATAGTGCCTAGTATCTTTTATTAGTGCTTATGACATTGTTGCAACTTGTTGTGCTTAATGCTTGTCACTTTGGGCCCGAGTGCCATGATCTCAGATCTGAACTTGTTATTGTTTTATGATGATACTTGTTATTTATGATCTTATCTGCAAGTTGTTTACACATATTGTTGTCCGGAACCCGAGGCCCCAAAGTGACAGAGATTGGGATAACCGGAGGGGATGGCTATGATGTGAGGATCACATGTGTTCACCGAGTGTTAATGCTTTGCTCCGGTACTTTATTAAAATGAGTACCTTAATTACCAGTAGTTTCCCTTGAGGCCCTGCTGCAACAGGCTAGTAGAACAAAAGATGTCGTGCAAGTTTCTCATTGCGAGCACGTACGACTATATATGGAACACATGCCTATGATTTTTAGTACTAGGATGCTTTATCATTATTTATCTGTAATGCCCATGTCTCACTGATTTCATGAATTATCTTATCCATGCAACGCCCGTACATCCATCCCTATGCCTACAGTATTTTATCCTACTATTTACTATTGCTACTATTACCGCTTTTATTTTACTATTGCTATTATTGTTTCACTACTATCACACTATAAAACTGTTGCTACTGATAAACCGGTGCGAACAAGTCTATTTCCAGGTGCAGCTGAATTGACAACTCATCTGTTAAGGCTTATAAATATTCTTTGGCTCCCCTTGTGTCGAATCAATAAATTTGGGTTTTACTTCCCTCGAAGACTGTTGCGATCCCCTATACTTGTGGGTCATCATCGAGCTCGTTGAGGAACTCCTAGAAGGAGTCATCGTCCGAATGCTCCTCCTCTGCGGTGGCGGCAGTGGGAATGGTGGTGGCGTAGATGGGGGTGGTGGTGGTGGTGGGGATGGCGGTGCATCGTTGGGAAAAGCCCTGGAGGAGTGGCCCGACATTGCGTAGGTCATGATGAGACGACGAGGCATTGCGGCGGTGGTGCCAGCGATAGAGGTTGAGGCTCCGTGAGGAACATCGGTGAGCCAACGAGATTTTATTGCCGGAGTCGATGCGGGAAATGTAGCGGCATGGGGGAAGAAGAGGGAGTGCGGCCACCTAATGAAGACACAACATCGGCAACAAGACGGCGGGCCTACCCCCGCCTAGGGAACCTGCATGTAGTTAAAGCTGACCAATCAAACTTAATATTATTGGGTTTTGTTTTTGTATATTTAGGGTATAGCACTGGTGTGGAGCCTTTTTTTGGTCCAAAAAGCCTGTACGCTAGATCTATTTTGGAGGGTTCAGATCGCGTCAACCGCCACGATCGATGCTTCACGTTTGAGCGACACAGTGGTCATTGGGCGCACGTGCAGTCGAAAGCTAATTTTAACTGAATAAATAGAGCAACTAAAACTTGATTATATTGTGTAAAATTAGTATCATTGGATTTGTATTGAAACATACTTTTCAATGATGCTATTTTTATACCAACATTCTTTATATATTTGGAGTAAATCTTGGTCAAATGAGTGACGAGGTTTTTCCCCGGCAATGCCCATGTTTCGGGGCTTTCGATTCATGGAGAGCATGTGGGCGCTTGGCGGATTCGACGGCTTCAGACAGAAACAGGGGGTGCACACGAATTTACCCAGGTTCGGCCCCCCGGAGGGTAAAGACCTACATCCTGCTTGTCTGATCTTGTATTGCTGGTATATGAGGAGCTGTTACAATGGCGCGCAGATGCAATCTGGCGGAGGTGGAAGGAGATGGCGTGGCTAGCCTATGCGAGGTTGTTTTGTAGGCTATGCGAATCTCGTCTCTAGGGGGGCGCCCTTGGTGGCTTTATAGATGCAGCCAGTTAGGGTTTACAAATATTTTTGCCTTCTACTCCAAGTCGAAGTGCTGGGCTTTGCGGGCTTCGGGTACCCTTCGAGCGGGCTTCTTCCTTGGCAGGAACCAGGTAGGCAAATATCGAGGACCGAGGGGTCATACCCTCGTCAGTAGCCCCCGAGTGCCTGGGATAGTCGAAGACTATGGCAGGGACTCTAATCCGAGATTCTCCTTGACGTCGTAGTCTTGTATGTCGCGCGTAGAGGCACCAAATGAAGTTCTTGCATGTCGTGGTTGGTGGAGTCACACGGTGGCCGAAATCATGGTGATGATGTTGTCGACGGCTTGCTGTAGGTGATGTCGGGGTCGAATGCTTGCTGTTGGCGATGTCATTGTCGAGTCGGAATTTGTCGACCCGAAGTCGACGTAGCAGACGGAGCGTCGTTGATGATTTAGAAGGCCGCTAGAGTTAACAGCGTATGGCGCAGCCCCCGAGTGTGTTGCTAACGCCGGGAGAATAGATGCCAATGCGAGGCGAAGCCCCCGAGCGTGTTGCCCACGCCGGGCGAATAGATGTCAATGCGAGGCGCAGCCCCCGAGCGTGTTGCCAATCGTCGAGGCGGAGCCCCCGAGCGTGTTGCTAACGCCGAGTGAACAGCGAGACCCCTAAGTGCAACGGGTAAAGGCATGGTACCCGACGCGTCCGTCAGGATACTTGAAGCGTCCGTATGTACGGAATTATCTCAGCAGAGCACGTATAGCTGTGTTGCCGGGCCAACAATGTTGCTAACTGTGGACTTGCGAATTATCTCAGCAGAGCACGTATAGCTGTGTTGCCGGGCCAACAATGTTGCTAACTGTGGATTTGCGAATTATCTCAGCAGAGCACGTATAGCTGTGTTGCCGGGCCAACAATGTTGCTAACTGTGGACTTGCGAATTATCTCAGCAGAGCACGTATAGCTGTGTTGCCGGGCCAACAGTGTTGCTAACTGTGGACTTGCGAATTATCTCAGCAGAGCACGTATAGCTGTGTTGCCGGGCCAACAGTGTTGCTAACTGTGGACTTACCTTCGTATTTGACATACGGCATCCGAATTGGTATATTGCCACCAGAATTCGGGCATTAAGTGTAGCCCCCGAGCGTGTCGCTAACGCTGGGCGAATAGACGCCAATGCAAGGCGAAGCTCCCGAGCGTGTTGCGAACGTCGGGGCGAATAGACGCCACTATGAGACGTAGCCCCCGAGCGTGCTGCCAACGCC
Organism: Dactylis glomerata; assembly: GCA_007115705.1. Lineage (NCBI taxonomy): Eukaryota > Viridiplantae > Streptophyta > Magnoliopsida > Poales > Poaceae > Dactylis > Dactylis glomerata. The sequence continues at coordinate 1,817,762 of QXEO01000155.1, read as the reverse complement.
GGGGTAAATGAATGCCGATTCGAGGCGCCGAAGTATGTCATGGTGGAGGGTCGATGACTTTGATCCCTGCAGTCGAGGAGGTAGATACCTCGCGCTCGACGGTCGTTAGGCGAATAGACATATGTATAATATGAAGGCAAAACACATGTATGATGTAAAAGCAAAGCCCCCCGAGTATCGGTTGCTGAAAGTGTCGAAAGCATACAGAAAGCAATGAAAGTAATCAACTCATAGTTGAGGAAGACTTAGCTTTGGTATTTTCTCCCGGGGTGACCCCTAATATTTCCACTTTTTGTGGGGTAGCTCTCGTCGCCATCTTTCCAATGGTGGTGGTCTCATGTCGTTCGGACACTCCATGGTCGAATCACGCAGGGGTCGAATTCCTTCAGACGCCAGGGTCGAATTTCTTCGGACGCCGGGGTCGAACTTCTTCGGACGCCGGGGTCGAATTTCTTCGGATGCCGAGGTCGAATTTCTTCGGACGCCGGGGTCGAACTTCTTCATAATGCAGACTCGAATTTCTTCACGATGCAGACTCGAATTCCTTCACGATGATGAGGTCGAATTTCTTGTCGGCGTAGGGCTCGAGTTTCTTGTCGATGAGGAGGTCGAATTTCCTGATGAAGAGGTCGAACTTCTTCGGACGCCGAGGTCGAATTTCTTCGGACGCCGGGGTCGAATTTCTTCGAGACGCCGCGGTCGAATCTCTTCGGACGCCGGGGTCGAACTTCTTCGGACGCCGGGGTCGAATTTCTTCGGACGCCGAGGTCGAATTTCTTCGGACGCCGGGGTCGAATTTCTTCGAGACGCCGCGGTCGAATCTCTTCGGACGCCGGGGTCAAACTTCTTCGGACGCCGAGGTCGAATTTCTTCGGACGCCGGGGTCGAATTTCTTCGAGACGCCGCGGTCGAATCTCTTCGGACGCCGGGGTCGAACTTCTTCGGACGCCGGGGTCGAACTTCTTCGGACGCCGAGGTCGAATTTCTTCGGACACCGGGCTCGAATTTCTTCGAGACGCCGAGGTCGAATTTCTTCGGACACCGGGCTCAAATTTCTTCGAGACACCGAGGTCGACTTTCCTCTCGATGCAGACTCGAATTTCTTGGCGATGGCGGCGACGAAGACCATGGCGGCGGAGTCGAAGGCCATGATGGCAAACTTGAAGATCTTGGCAATGGCGGCGTTGAAGATCTTGATGCTTGATTCGAAGGTCATGTCGATGGTGTTGAAGATCTTGGTGATGGATCTGTTGCAGCGTTGATGGAACCGGCGAATCCGTGGATCCAGCGCCCGTCGTCCCCACGGTCGGCGCCAATTGACGAGGTTTTTCCCCGGCAATGCCCATGTTTCGGGGCTTTCGATTCATGGAGAGCATGTGGGCGCTTGGCGGATTCGACGGCTTCAGACAGAAACAGGGGGTGCACACGAATTTACCCAGGTTCGGCCCCCCGGAGGGTAAAGACCTACATCCTGCTTGTCTGATCTTGTATTGCTGGTATATGAGGAGCTGTTACAATGGCGCGCAGATGCAATCTGGCGGAGGTGGAAGGAGATGGCGTGGCTAGCCTATGCGAGGTTGTTTTGTAGGCTATGCGAATCTCGTCTCTAGGGGGGCGCCCTTGGTGGCTTTATAGATGCAGCCAGTTAGGGTTTACAAATATTTTTGCCTTCTACTCCAAGTCGAAGTGCTGGGCTTTGCGGGCTTCGGGTACCCTTCGAGCGGGCTTCTTCCTTGGCAGGAACCAGGTAGGCAAATATCGAGGACCGAGGGGTCATACCCTCGTCAATGAGTGTTTCCTTCTGCTGGCAATTTAGGGTAACACAGTTATAATTTTGCAACTGGAATTTTTTCCTTCCCGGCAAATTTTTGGTATTCGACCTATCCAAAAGCAACAGCCAAAAGAAGAACTTGTGCTTGGCTTGGCATGTTGAATTCCAGACCCAAGAGAAGTGAGGAGCACAGGGTTGCCATCCAATCAGAGCCTTGTAGGCCTTTTTGGAAGAGAATTCTTCTGAATTCCAAATATAAAACCAAGAGTCTTTTGAGCCATCTTGAGTCAGTAATCTAGTTGTCTCACAAAGAAATTCCAGCTCTATAAATTCATTGTATGCCATTATTGACAATGGAAGGTTGAAAAGGTCCTCAAGAAATTCAGTATGGACAAATTCATTAACAGAGTGACTTGTTTTCTTTGCAAATGTGACCAAATGAGGAAATTTTTGATGCATACAAGTGTCACTCCACAAATCAGTCCAGAATAGAGCAGATTTTCCATCTCCAATTAAACATCTACTCATGCCTTTATATTTATCCAGAAGTTTAAGATGTGTTCTCCACCAGAAAGAACCCTCCAGTTGGAAACCAGGCAAAGAACCTTGGGCTGTAATAAGTGTTCCATATTAAGTTCACCCATGGGATATCCAGTCTGTTGAAGAATTTATGAAGATTTTTTAACAGAAGTGCTTCATTTTGAGTTTTAAGATCAAGCACCCCGAGACCACCTTGGTCCTTAGGCTTGCAGACCTTACCCCAAGCAACCAGAGCAGGACCATGGCCGGCCAGGGCCAGGGCTATGGTGCCCCCCTTTTCTTTTAATTCCCTAATGGGCTTCTTTCGTTAAATCAGCCCATTTAGTGAAATGATGCTTTATTAATTATTTAATCAATATTAATTCATATAATTAATATTAATTAACTCATAATTAATTTGCCGCTACTCCGAAACACTTCTAGACTCCGTCGGAACCATTTTGGACTCCACCGAAACTATTCCGGATTTCACCGAAACTATTTCGGACTCCACCGAAACTATTTTGGACTCCATCGAAACTATTTCAGACTTAGTTGGAACTATTACCCTCTCTCATATGACATCACACGGTGTTTCCGGATAATATCAAAATGTCTCTAGCATCGTGATCCCTTAAGCGTGTTACCCGACGGTTCGAGAACGCGACAAACATTACCGAGAACTCTTCTCCGGTAAATGACCTTCATTCGGATCATGGAAATCTGTGAAGACCCATGTGCATTCTACAAAGTTCTTTTAGTCGTTGAACTATAAATGTCAATAAGCTATTCCCTTTGCTTCACTGATACTAGCATCGCCTAAGATCTGATCGTTGGTATTCGCCAATACCTGGTTCAATCTTATTACCGGCAATGCTATTTAACTCGTCCGTGATAGTCCATCTCTGTGACCTAGTCACATGCTGCACAACATTGATGTATTCTCACCGAGTGGGCCCAGAGTACCATATCTATCATACAGATGAGCAAATCCCGCTCTTGGCTATACTCCTCTACCTACCCCTTTGGAGAACCCAAGAGAAACCTTTTTAGTCAGCCAGTTACGTGAAGACGGTTGATGCAATTAGAGTTTCCTCCAAAAGTAGTGATTATGTATTAACCTCATGGTCTAAGGACTAAGCTAGGACACTTCTTCATATTGCAACATGAATGTCATGGTTTCGTCAACAGATCTGCCATAGGGGTAGGTGTATGGCAGTTTGTGGAAGGGGGTGAACACGGCGGAGCGATCCGGGACGGTGGTAGCACGAGTTTACCCAGCTTCAGATCCCGCAATGGTGGCGAGACCCTACGTGCTGCTATAATTCACTATATGGCAACAAGTGCTCGGTTATAATGATGAGGTTGGCTGTTTCGCTATGCGATTGGCCGTACGTCTAAGCTGTGCCTCAAGGGCTTCTTCACGCTGGCTTATAAAGGTGCCTGGCGTGGGCAACACGATGGTACCGGAGCAGATACAACTTGGAGTCCTAGACTAAGTCCTATGCGTGTACTACAAGGAAACCCGCCATGGGCCTATCTACGGATCCGCCATGAGCTCCTGCGTCCAGTACCGCCATGATCTCTCCAGCAACTGGGCCGCCCAGTAGGCAATCCGCCATACCACCCTGATGGGCCACCCTGGCTTGCTGGTTTAGGACTACGTCGCTGGTATACCCATTTGGTATATCCCCAACAGTAGCCCCCAGGGAACTTCAAGATCGCCATCTCCATCCGCCATGCCTTGTTTCTGGTGAAGTTCATCTGCCATAGCTTGTCTTCTTTCCTGCATCTGGATGGCGGTTCTTGATGTTCCTCTTTCTTCATCTTTAAATCCGCCGCAAATAGCGGATCATGCGACGTAGTTTTAACTTAGCGAGATTTCCGGGATATGTTGGATCATACCATAGAAATCCGCCGTAAATATCGGCACGTAGTTCCTTCTAGGGCAATATTCACAGCGCATGCACTGTTTTACTGAAGTTACTTTTTTACCCTCGGACACGTGTCACTGGATTAGGGTTTCCGTGATCAGGATGAGCGGTTCTGATGGCGGGCACGAATCTTGAGGTCCGGGGTCTATATATACCCCGGCCTCTCACCCCGGCCGGTTCACACCTCATTCATTCCTCACACCTTCTCTCTCCTCAGCGCCTCCACGAGAGCTCCGCGATCTCCGATGAGCCGCCGCAGGAGTTCTTCGCCGCCGGTGGCTTTTCCGCCGGAACAGTTCACCCGAGAACTTCGCGCATTCCATAGCAGGATCTAACCTTCATTTGCCGCCATGAATCCCAGATCTCCTTCCCGCCACCCTTCCGAAGCTAAGGAAGAAGATTCTCCTCTGCAGCAATCTGCTCAGGGCGCACATCCCTCTATGGCGGATTTATATCCGGAGGACATCACGTCCGAGGCTGAGGAGGAGATGGCGGGAATGACCACGAAAGAGGCCATGGAAAAAGAAGCGGATGGCGGAGCCGAAGAAGAAGAGCAAGACGACAGAGCTGAGGCTGAAGAGCAGATTCCCCAGAACCTCCATGGGTACTGGGTAAAATGCCATGTCAAGGATGCTCACGTCCAAGCTTTGGAGAATGAGGGCGTTGTGGCCCCACAGGCACACTGGCGGACTGACTTCAAAGCCCTGGTGCCGGCCCCTAACTCCACCGAAATCGTGATGCTCAAATCTCATGTGTAGAGGGGTCTCAGTATGCCGCCATCTTCTTTCTTCACAAATCTTCTGAAGTTCTATGGGCTGCAGCTCCACCACATAGCCCCAAATAGCTTGGTGTCTGTAGCGGGTTACGCGGCCTTGTGAGGAGGATTCCTTGGAATTCGTCCCAGGGTAGACCTCTTCCAGCTTTTCTTCTCTGTGCGGGCCAACTATGAAGATGACGGATTTCTTCGGACCTGTGGGACAATATGCTTTCTTCCACAGAGATCAAAAGAATATCCCTTCATCACTCCTCTGGATTCCGCCCTAGGATGGAGAGGGTCCTGGTTCTACATGGCAGACAAGCCTGCGCCATCTCAAGCCCGCGGCCTTCCTTCCTTTGAGAATATAGCAGCTCAGCCCCTCGGCCTTCCTTACGTCAAGCTCCTGGCACGGCGGATCGCCAAACTATCCAAAGATGGTCTCAAAGGAATTGATACCATCAACTGTTGGATATCTCGGTGGATCCAGCCTCTTCAACACCGCGATAGCCTGATGCACGAGTACACTGGTGCAAATGATGGCATGTGATATTCAGACAAGGAGCTAGATCCAAAGGTGGTCGAGAAGCGCATTCACTCTCTTATGAAATCTCCCAGGAAGAAGCCTTTGAAGTTTGGCATGGCAATGTTTGAGAATGGCAGCTGCCCTCCGGTAAGTTACTTTTCCGCCATAGTACTTCATGATACCTTTGCACTTCACGAGAACTGATGTCTTCATTTATCAGGTCAAATCGCTCGGTCCTGCGGACTTTGCTCATCCCCTTCGCCGCTCCAACTCGAAGCCTACCGCTGAGGAGGAAGTAGTTCAATCCAGCGGAAACAAAGAGGAGATGGCGGGGGACGTAGATGACACAGTCCGCATGGCTAAGGTGAAGGTGGTCACCAAGAGGCGGGGCAGTAGCGCGAAACCTTGTGGTGGTGGCGGGAAATTTACCGATTCCCGCCGTTTCGAAGCTCAACGCAGGGCGGAGCTAGAAACGCCATCCGAGAATACCGCTACCATCAATCTGCCAAAGTCAAGGCAACCTTCTATTATTTCTTCATTATTGTTTGATTGCATTACTAATCCCCTTTTGCTTAGAAGGAAGAAGCCTGTTGTCAAGGAACCGCCATCCAAGCGAACCAAGCCCTCCCCTGCCGCTATCCCGCAGACCCCTGATGCACCGATTCCCTCCCCTGCCCATAACGATATTGACATGGAGGATGCTGGTGGTCAGTTTGGCTCGATACCAGAAGCCAACCCAACGACTGAAGCTACGGCTAATGATGTCGTCCAAAGTGAAAAGGCTTCTGACTCGTTCCAAAGTCAGATGGCGGATGCTTTGGTGGGGGGCAGCTCGTTCTGGAGGCAGAAACAACTTGAGATTGTCAACCTTATCACCAGCCAGGAAGATGCCAGCAACCAGCTATCCAGCGGTATTTCCGCTTTTGTAGAGAAGACAACAACCATGAAGAAGGTATGTACTCCCAGTAGCCCCCGAGCGTCGTGGCGGATTTCCATAGATGATCCGCTATGGTGCTCTAAGAGAAAACTACTTTAAACTTTTGCATAGTATAGCCCTCGAGCGCCGTCATATTGTACGGTACTCTTTAGAGAACTTAAATTTTGCACTGAGTAGCCCCCAAGCGTTATGGTGGATAATTGTCTGGCATAAAGCTCTAAGAAGACTAAAAAAAATCATTATGAGTAGCCCCCGAGCATTGATGACCCACAAGTATAGGGGATCGCAACAGTCTTTGAGGGAAGTATTACCCAAATTTATTGATTCGACACAAGGGGAGCCAAAGAATATATGTAAGCCTTAACAGATGAGTTGTCAATTCAGCTGCACCTGGAAACAGTCTTGCTCGCAGTGGTTTATCAGTAGCAACAGTTTTATAGTGGTGGCAGTAGTAAAACAGTAACAACAGTAGTAAAATAGCAGCAGTAATAATAACAGTTGTAAACAGTAAGAACAAATACTGTAGGCATAGAGATGGATTACGGGCGTTGCATGGATAAGATAATTCATGAAATCAATGAGACATGGGCATTGCAGATAAATAATGATAAAGCATCCTAGTACAAACAATCATAGGCATGTGTTCCGTATATAGTCGTACGTGCTCACAAGGAGAAACTTGCACGACATCTTTTGTCCTACCAGCCTATTGCAGCAGGGCCTCAAGAGAAACTACTGGTAATTAAGGTACTCCTTTTAATAGAGTACCGGAGCAAAGCATTAGCACTCGGTGAACACATGTGATCCTCACATCATAGCCATTCCCTCCGGTTATCCCAATTTCTGTCACTTTGGGGCCTCGGGTTCCGGACAACAATATGTGTATACAACTTGTAGGTAAGACCATAAACAACAAGTATCATCATAGAAATAATAACATGTTCAGATCTGCAATCATGGCACTCGGGCCCAAAGTGACAAGCATTAAGCACAACAAGTTGCAACAATGTCATAGGCACTAAATAAAGATACTAGGCACTATGCCCTATCAATCTCATATCAAATTACATGAACAATCTCATCCAATCCCTACCATCCCCTCACCTACAGCGGGGGAATTACTCACACATGGATGGGGGAATCATGGATGGTCGATGGAGGAGCGTCGGTGATGATGGTGATGAAGATCTCCTCCAAATCCCCGTCCCGGCAGGGTGCCAGAACGGAGTTTCTGGTTCTGAATCGCGGTTTCTGATGGCGGCGGCGCAGCGGAAGTCTATCTGGGAAAAACGCCGTCTCTCTGATATTATGTCATCAGGGGGTATATGTACGCGAGAGGGGAGGTCGAGAGGGGTGCTGGGGCCCCCTCACGCAAGGGTGGCGCGGCCAGGGCTGGGCCGCGCCACCTATGCATGACGGCCCCTCGAGCCTCTTCTCCCTCCTGTCTTCTGGCTCCGTGGGTTTTCTCGTGAAATAGGATTTTTCATGATTTTTCCCGAATTTTTACTGAAAGTTGGATTTCTGCACAAAAACGAGACACCAGAGCAATTCTGCTGAAAACAGCGTCAGTCCGTGTTAGTTGTATTCAAAACACACAAATTAGAGGAGAAACAATAGCAAAATTGTTCGGGAAAGTAGATACGTTTTGGACGTATCAACTCCCCCCAAGCTTAGCTATTTGCTTGTCCTCAAGCAATTCAGTTAACAACTGAGAGCCGTAAAAGAAACTTTCATGAACACATTTGCTCATATGATGTATATATATACTAACTATGTGATCAAGTACTCAGGCAATTCATAATAAGAAATATGCAACTAATGTCACCTCATAGTCAAGCAAGCTATGAAAAAGTGCCAATGCACTAATAACAAGTAACATGTACATGAGAAGCTACAAGATTGTAATATGCATAAATGATATGAAAGAGTGGTATCCCGCTTGCCTTTATTTGTAGAGCAAAACATAAATGCTGAGGCACCTCTGAAGTCCAAGGGAAGACTATAAGTAGAAATATCAAAGATACAAGCATCAAAGTTATACCACAATTAACCTGTTGGAATTATGCCCTAGAGGCAATAATAAAGATGTTATTATTATAATTCTTGTTCATGATAATGTTTATATTCCATGCTAGAATTGTATTAAGCGGAAACTTTAATACTTGTGTGGTTTATGAACAACACCGTGTCCCTAGTACGCCTCTATGGACTAGCTCATTGATTAATGATGGTTGAGGTTTCCTAACCATAGACATGAGTTGTCAATTAATAATGAGATCATATCATTAGGAGAATGATATGGTTGACAGACCCAAATAAAGCAGAGCAATTAGATCGTGTCATCGTGTTCATCTTTGCGAAGCTTTTCCTATGTCATGTATTGTATTCCTTAGACCATGAGATAATACAACTCCCTAGTATCGGAAGAAAGCTTTGAAGTCATCAAACGTCATCCTATGTGAGGGTGATAATAAAGGTGTCTCTCAGGTGATCGGAAAGTACTTGTTGGGTTGTATGTATCGAGATGGAATTTGTCCCTCCCAAGTCGGAGAGATATACTTCGGGCCCACTCGGTAATCGATATCAACACCGCTTGCAAGCACGTGATTAAAGAGTTAATCACAAAGTGATATCGGATTACGGAACGAGTAAAGTACTTGCTGTGAACGAGATTGAACTAGGTATGCCGATACCGACGATCGAATCTCGGGCGAGTAAAATATCGCGAGACGAAGGGAATACAAATACGGGATTGCTTGAATCCTGACATCGTGGTTCATCCGATATGATCATCGCTGAGTGCGTGGGAGTCAATATGGATTTCCAGATCCCGCTATTGATTATTGATAGAGATCATGTCCGTGTATTCTCGAACCCGTAGGGTCACACACTTAACGCAAATCAACGCTAGGGTAGTATCGGGATATATGTGAAAGTGTTTCGGGAAGTTACGGAATTGTTCCGGGTGGAAAAATATTAGTATTTATCAATTATGAGAATTGATAAATATGAAACAGTATTTATTTAGAAGAAATAAAGAAAGAAAAAAAAGGAGAAAGCAGCGCACATGCATGGCTCGATGCGGCCAGTGCAATGCATGCATGCGATGCATGCATGGCATGCTCACGCACGTGCCTGGCGCGCACGCACAGCAGCCGCTCGAGCAGGCTCCTCGCTCGCATGAAATAATGCGCATAGCGCTGGCTCGCTGGCGGCTGGGCTTTTTGGCTCGTGGGCTGCGCGACCGTGGCCGAGCTGGCTTCCGATCTGATTAAGATCAGATTGTTTAGAGGAGTTTGATCCGGATACTTACGAAGGATCCGGCTGGTTTTCTTCATCGGGCTGCTAATAAAAGGACGAGGGCGCGCAGCCGGTTTGTGAAAAAAAAACTAGTTCTCTGCGAAGCCGCTGCCCGCTTTCTGAAGCCTCCTTTTTCCGTTCTTTCTCCACCACGCAAACAGGCGAAGCCCTGTCGGCGTATACTCTCCACCATAGACACCACGCCGTCGTGTTGTCGATCCCAACTACCACTCCACCATATCTCGCTGGACCGGGAAGGCGGAGTCGTTGGCGCGCTGTATGTGTGCAACTCTCGGAGGCGCCGCCACTTGCGGCGTAGGATCGGATCGGATCGCGAGGAGGAGACGGCGAGTACGACTACGGATCGCGAGGAGGAGACGGCGAGTACGACTACGTCAACCACGTTCTCTTGAACGTTTCCGCTGTGCGAATCTTCAAGGGTATGAAGATCTCATCTACCTCTCTCGTTGATTACATCTCCTAGATTAGATCTTGGCTTTCTTGTTCGCTTCCGTAGGAAAATTTTTGTTTTCTATGCTGCGAAACCCTTCAGTGGTATCAGAGCCAGATCTATGCGTAGATGTGTTTCACGAGTAGAACGCAACATGTTGGTTGCGGGCGTTGATGTTTTCTGTTGCAAACTTCTTGTTGTGTATCTCTTATGGCGCGGTATAGTGAGATCGAAGCGGTCCAAGCCAACTTTACGCGACCGCGTTCGCGAGACCGGCTCCGCACTTGACGTGTGGCTTGTTCCACACATGCGGCTGGTGGATGCCAGTTTCTCTTACTATAGTAGTCATGGGACTTACATCGGATGTTAGCAACCATAATATCACCGTTGTGGCTTTTCGTAGGTAAGAATCGTTCTTAGCTTGCTACTCCCATAAGCCACGTAAAACATGCAACAACAAAGTAGAGGCGTCTAACTTGTTTTTGCAGGGAGTGTTTTGTGATATGGTATGGTCACAAGATGTGATGTGATATATGTGATGTATGCGATGATCATGTTTTGTAATCTTTCACGACTTGCATGTCGATGAGTTCACAACCGGCAGGAGCCATATGGTTGTCTTTATATTTGTGTATGACCTGCGTGTCAACTTCTTATACGCCATGTAATAGCTTTACTTTATCGCTAAATAGTTAGCAATAGTTGTAGTTGCTATTCGTGGTGGAGGCAATCATGGTGGAGTGATGGAGATCATGCCGGCGCGCACAAGATGGAGATCATGGCGCGGAGATTGGCTATACCATGTCACATAAAATTATATGCATGTGATGTTTATCCTTTTATGTATCTTATTTTGCTTAGATCGCGACGGTAGCATTATAAGATGATTCCTCACTTAAAGATCAAGATAAAATTGTGTTCTCCCCTCGTATGCGCCGTTGCGAAAGTTCGTCGTTTTCAAGCACCTCGTGATGATCGGGTGCTATAAACTCTACGTTCACATACAACGGGTGCAAGCCAGTTTTGCACACGCGGAAAATACTTGGGTTTGACTTGACGAGCCTAGCATGTACAGACATGGCCTCGGAACACACGAACCGAAAGGTTAAACATGAGTCATATAAATGATATGATCGACACTGAGTTGTCCACCATTGAAACCATATCTCTTCTCGTGAAGATCGGATTAGGTGTGGTGAATTTGGATCGTGTTCACTAAACAACTTGAGGGATGTTGAATTTAGTGGGAGTTCATCTAGTAATTTGATTAAGTTGAACTAGTTATCATGAACATAGTCTAAAAATTGTACTTGCAATATTGTAGATCAAATGGCTAAGTCCAACTTCAACTTCAACGTGTTTGCTGAGAAAGAAAAGCTTAAGAACAATGGGTCTAACTTCACCAACTGGTTCCGCAATCTGAGAATCATACTCGCTGGCGGACAAAAAGCATATGTACTTGACAAAGCGCTAGGTGACACCCCTGCTGCAACTGCGAAAACTGAAGAACTTGCTGACTTCAATGCTCGTAGAGATGATTGTGATGTGATTATGAGTACCATGCTGTTTTCTATGGAACCGGAACTTCAAAATCGTTTTGAGAAGTACCGCGGGCCTTATGAGATACTTGAGGAACTGAAAACCATGTTTCAGACTCAGGCCCGTTCTGAGAGATATGAGATCTCTGAGAAGTTCTTTAACTGCAAGATGGAGGAAGGGAGTTCCGTTAGTGAGCACGCCATTAAGATGTCGGGCTACACTCAACGCCTTGAGCAACTGGACTGCAAGATTCCAGAGGAGCTCAAGATTGACAGAGTTCTGCAATCACTCCCTCCTAGCTACAAAGGTTTTGTAGTTACTCATAATCAAATTGGTTCCACTGATACGATCACTGAGCTCTTCGCTAAGCTGAAAGCTGCGGAGGTGGATATCAAGAAAGACAATCATGTGTTGATGGTCAACAAGACCACTAGCTTTAAGAAAGCTAAAGGTGCAAAGGGATCTTTCAAGAAAGGCAAAGGCAAGCACGTTGCCCCTGCTGAGAAGAAGCTCAAGTCTGGACCTAAGCCGGACACTGAGTGCTTCTATTGCAAGGTCAAGGGTCACTGGAAGCGCAACTGTCCGAAGTACTTAGCGGACAAGAAGGCTGGCACCATCAAAGGTATATTTGATATACATGTTATTGATGTCTACCTTACTAGCGCTCGTTGTAGTGCCTGGGTATATGATACTAGTTCAGTTGCTAATATTTGTAACTCGAAACAGGAACTACGGAATAGACGGCGGCTAGCAAGGGATGAGGTGACGATGCGCGTTGGCAATGGATCAAAAGTTGATGTGATGGCCGTCGGCACGCTCTCCTTAGTTTTACCTTCGGGATTAGTTTTAAACCTTAATAAGTGTTATTATGTGCCTGCGTTGAGCATGAACATTATATCTGGATCGTGTTTATTGCAAGACGGTTATTCATTTAAATCTGAGAATAATGGTTGTTCCATTTATATGAATAATATCTTTTATGGTCATGCACCTGTTGTGAATGGTTTATTTCTTCTGAATCTCGAAAGCAATGAAACACACATCCATAACATTGAGGCTAAAAGATGCAAAGTAGATAGTGATAATCCAACTTATTTGTGGCACTGCCGTCTAGGTCATATTGGTGTAAAACGCATGAAGAAACTCCATTCTGATGGACTTTTAGAGTCTCTTGATTTTGAATCATTTGACACGTGCGAACCATGCCTCATGGGCAAGATGATCAAAACCCCGTTCTCCGGTATAATGGAGCGAGCAACGGACTTATTGGAAATCATACATACCGATGTGTGCGGACCAATGAGTATTTCGACGCGCGGTGGATATCGCTATTTTCTCACTTTTACTGATGACTTAAGTAGATATGGGTATATCTATTTAATGAAACATAAATCTGAAACATTTGAAAAGTTCAAAGAATTTCAGAACGAAGTGGAAAACCATCGTAAAAGAAAAATTAAATTTCTGCGATCCGATCGTGGAGGTGAGTATTTGAGTTATGATTTTCTCACGCATCTTAAAGCAAGCGGAATTGTTTCGCAACTCACGCCACCCGGAACACCACAGCGCAATGGTGTGTCTGAACGCCGGAATCGAACTCTATTAGATATGGTGCGATCAATGATGTCTCTTACAGATTTGCCATTATCATTTTGGGGTTATGCATTAGAAACCGCTGCATTCACTTTAAATAGGGCACCATCTAAATCCGTTGAGACGACACCGTATGAACTATGGTTTGGTGCTAAACCTAAGTTGTCGTTTCTTAAAGTTTGGGGATGCGAAGCTTACGTCAAGAAGTTGATGCCGGACAAGCTCGAACCCAAAGCGGAGAAATGCGTCTTCATAGGATACCCTAAGGAAACGATTGGGTATACCTTCTACCACAGATCCGAAGGCAAAGTGTTTGTTGCTAAGAACGGATCATTTCTTGAGAAGGAGTTTCTCTCGAAAGAAGTGAGTGGGAGGAAGGTAGAGCTAGACGAGGTTATTGAACCTTCTCTCGAGTTGGAGAGTAGCGCAGCACCAGAAATTGTTCCGGCGCCGCCTGCATCAACAAGAGAGGAAGCTAATGATAAAGATCATGAAACTTCGAACGATGCTACTACTGAACTTCGCAGGTCGACAAGGTCACGTGCCACTCCTGAATGGTACGGCAACCCTATCTTAACCGTCTTGTTGTTAGACAACAGCGAACCTGCGAACTATGAGGAAGCAATGATGAGCCCAGACTCTGAGAAATGGCTAGAGGCCATGAAATCCGAATTGGGATCCATGAGCGAAAACCAAGTGTGGACTTTGGTGGATCCTCCTAGCGACCGTAAGGCCATTGAGTGCAAATGGATTTTCAAGAGGAAAACGGACGCGGATGGTAATGTTACTGTCTATAAAGCTCGGCTTGTCGCAAAAGGTTTTCGGCAAGTTCAAGGTGTTGACTACGATGAGACTTTCTCTCCCGTAGCGATGTTTAAGTCCATTCGGATTTTATTAGCAATTGCTGCGTTTCATGATTATGAAATATGGCAGATGGATGTCAAGACTGCGTTCCTCAATGGCAACATTGATGAAGAGTTGTATATGATGCAACCCGAAGGTTTTGTCGATCCTAAGGATGCTAATAAGGTGTGCAAACTTCAGCGTTCCATTTATGGACTGAAGCAAGCATCTCGGAGTTGGAACCTTCGTTTTGATCAAGTGATCAAAAGTTTTGGATTTGTTCCAAATTGCTACGAAGCTTGTATCTACAAGAAAGTGAGTGGGAGCTCGGTGACATTTTTAGTACTATATGTGGATGACATATTGATTATTGGAAATGACATCGATATGCTTAACGATGTGAAGAGTTATTTGAATAAATGTTTTTCAATGAAAGACCTAGGGGAAGCTGCTTATATATTAGGCATCAAAATCTATAGAGATAGAGAAAGACGCCTAATAGCTTTAAGCCAAAGTACATATCTGGACAAAGTTCTGAAGAGGTTCAGAATGGATAAAGCAAAGAAAGGTTCATTGCCCATGTTGTCAGGTAAGATATTGAGCAAGGCTCAGTGTCCAGCTACGGTAAAAGATAGAGATACTATGAGCAAAGTGCCATATGCCTCGGCCATAGGTTCTATCATGTATGCCATGCTATGTACTAGACCGGATGTGTCCAATGCTCTTAGTTTGACGAGCAGATACCAAAGTGATCCAGGAGTGGAACACTGGACAGCCGTAAAGAACATCCTAAAGTATTTAAATAGGACTAAAGAAATGTTCTTGGTCTATGGAGGTGACGAGGAGCTCATCGTAAAAGGTTACGTTGACGCTAGCTTCGACACCGACCCGGATGATTCTAAATCTCAGACAGGATACATTTATATTTTGAATGGTGGAGCTGTGAGCTGGAGAAGCTGCAAGCAAAGCGTGATTGCGGGATCTACAACAGAAGCGGAATACATGGCTGCTTCAGAAGCATCAAGTGAAGGAGTTTGGATCAGAAACTTCATCACTGAGCTTGGTGTGGTTCCAAATGCCTTGGACCCACTGGAGATATTGTGCGACAACACTGGAGCCATAGCACTGGCTAAGGAACCAAGATATCATCCAAAAACCAAGCATATCAATCGCCGTTTCCATATAATTCGAGATTATATAGCAGATGGAGATCTGAAGATTAGCAAAGTACATACAGATCTGAATGTCGCAGATCCGTTGACTAAACCTCTTCCACGAGCAAAACATGATCAACACCTTAATGCCATGGGTGTTAGATTGTTGCCAGATGTAAACTAGATTATTGACTCTAGTGCAAGTGGGAGACTGTTGGAATTATGCCCTAGAGGCAATAATAAAGATGTTATTATTATAATTCTTGTTCATGATAATGTTTATATTCCATGCTAGAATTGTATTAAGCGGAAACTTTAATACTTGTGTGGTTTATGAACAACACCGTGTCCCTAGTACGCCTCTATGGACTAGCTCATTGATTAATGATGGTTGAGGTTTCCTAACCATAGACATGAGTTGTCAATTAATAATGAGATCATATCATTAGGAGAATGATATGGTTGACAGACCCAAATAAAGCAGAGCAATTAGATCGTGTCATCGTGTTCATCTTTGCGAAGCTTTTCCTATGTCATGTATTGTATTCCTTAGACCATGAGATAATACAACTCCCTAGTATCGGAAGAAAGCTTTGAAGTCATCAAACGTCATCCTATGTGAGGGTGATAATAAAGGTGTCTCTCAGGTGATCGGAAAGTACTTGTTGGGTTGTATGTATCGAGATGGAATTTGTCCCTCCCAAGTCGGAGAGATATACTTCGGGCCCACTCGGTAATCGATATCAACACCGCTTGCAAGCACGTGATTAAAGAGTTAATCACAAAGTGATATCGGATTACGGAATGAGTAAAGTACTTGCTGTGAACGAGATTGAACTAGGTATGCCGATACCGACGATCGAATCTCGGGCGAGTAAAATATCGCGAGACGAAGGGAATACAAATACGGGATTGCTTGAATCCTGACATCGTGGTTCATCCGATATGATCATCGCTGAGTGCGTGGGAGTCAATATGGATTTCCAGATCCCGCTATTGATTATTGATAGAGATCATGTCCGTGTATTCTCGAACCCGTAGGGTCACACACTTAACGCAAATCAACGCTAGGGTAGTATCGGGATATATGTGAAAGTGTTTCGGGAAGTTACGGAATTGTTCCGGGTGGAAAAATATTAGTATTTATCAATTATGAGAATTGATAAATATGAAACAGTATTTATTTAGAAGAAATAAAGAAAGAAAAAAAAGGAGAAAGCAGCGCACATGCATGGCTCGATGCGGCCAGTGCAATGCATGCATGCGATGCATGCATGGCATGCTCACGCACGTGCCTGGCGCGCACGCACAGCAGCCGCTCGAGCAGGCTCCTCGCTCGCATGAAATAATGCGCATAGCGCTGGCTCGCTGGCGGCTGGGCTTTTTGGCTCGTGGGCTGCGCGACCGTGGCCGAGCTGGCTTCCGATCTGATTAAGATCAGATTGTTTAGAGGAGTTTGATCCGGATACTTACGAAGGATCCGGCTGGTTTTCTTCATCGGGCTGCTAATAAAAGGACGAGGGCGCGCAGCCGGTTTGTGAAAAAAAAACTAGTTCTCTGCGAAGCCGCTGCCCGCTTTCTGAAGCCTCCTTTTTCCGTTCTTTCTCCACCACGCAAACAGGCGAAGCCCTGTCGGCGTATACTCTCCACCATAGACACCACGCCGTCGTGTTGTCGATCCCAACTACCACTCCACCATATCTCGCTGGACCGGGAAGGCGGAGTCGTTGGCGCGCTGTACGTGTGCAACTCTCGGAGGCGCCGCCACTTGCGGCGTAGGATCGGATCGGATCGCGAGGAGGAGACGGCGAGTACGACTACGGATCGCGAGGAGGAGACGGCGAGTACGACTACGTCAACCACGTTCTCTTGAACGTTTCCGCTGTGCGAATCTTCAAGGGTATGAAGATCTCATCTACCTCTCTCGTTGATTACATCTCCTAGATTAGATCTTGGCTTTCTTGTTCGCTTCCGTAGGAAAATTTTTGTTTTCTATGCTGCGAAACCCTTCATAACCGTGTTCTGGGACAAGCACATTACACTAAGAATAACAGCTATGCTCTCAAGAAGTGCTTAAAGTTAGAAGATGATGACTCAACATAAAAGTAAACGAATGGCCCTTCACAGAGGGAAGCAGTGATTTAACATGTGCTAGAGCTTTTTATTTGTAAAACAGAGAAAAAAGTTTCTTTTGAGAGGTGGCTGTTCTATGTCAACGACTAGCAATGGGGACTTACTATCTTCCATAATAAACAAGTGAGAGCGGTTCCGAGTTCTTTGAAATTTGGCACATTGGTGCTCTTTTATAAAGCTTTGGTACTCCTCCCCACCTTTTTCCTTTCTCAAACCATGGCTAACCGATTCCATCGGGTGCCCACCAACTTTCACATTCCTTTGAAGGAGTGCCTTTTTTTTCTTTCTTTTAGAATTAAGATTATAGTGGTCTGACCAGCTCCCTTGCAAAATTAATGACGAGCAGATGAAGCTGCCTAGTCGAGGGGTACTTAATTTAATATGGAAGATAGCAACTCCGACCACTACGTCCCCATGAGCTAAAAACAGTGGCACAAAATGAGAAGTAGTTGAAAGTTTTGAAAGGTAGCACATGAAAATTTACTTGGAATGGCTTACAAATACCATGCATAGGAATTTATAGTGGACTCTTTGGAAGACTTGGTTTTTGGTAATTGGATGCACGAGTAGAGCTCATACTCAGTACAAGTGAAGGCTAGCAAAAGACTGGGAAGCGACAATCGAGAGAGCAATAACTGTCATAATCATGCTTGCGACAAAACAAAATTAATATAGGCATAAAAATGATACAAGAACTCTGAGGCAATTTAGATCATCGAGGCTTAATTGACTTTTTGTTCAGTCATATGCATGCTTGAGCATGTGCCAAGTCAATTCAAATGAAGCTTTCAGAGGTGGATACCACAATATCATACCATACTATGAATAAAACAATGCATGCAAGCGTCTACATGACATGCTACAGGCTAATAGTAAATTGAAACTAATCATATGAGAGCAAGAACTACAAAGCATCCATTAGATAACATATACCTTACATGAACCGACTAAGTATGTCCACATAAATGGGTATATGTACAAAAATGAAAACAAATAGAGTTCATACCAGCCTCTTACCACATCTCGAATTGTCATATATCGTCATTATTGCTCTTCACTTGTGTGGCTTGAATAATATAAAGTGAATACCAAGCTCCAATGGAGTAACGGGAGACTGAACTCTGCAACAAACTTTACAAAACCGAAGAAGAACAACAAATATTTTTGTGTTTTCGATTTTTGAAACAAAGGCAGAAGGAAATAGCAAACAAAGCAAAATATTTTTGGAATTTTCAAATAGCAAACCGAAGATAGCAAGTGAAGCAAACCAAAGGTAGAAACTAAAGAACCAAATAGAGAAAACTAAAGAACCAAATAGAGAGAAACAACGGAAATATTTTTGGTCTTTTGTGTTTTGAAAAGTAGAAGTAAGAACTAGAACAATAAAGAAGGCGAAACATGGATATACAAAGATCCGACAAAATACGATATGTAGATGAGTGAATCGTCGGCGTACCTCCCCCCAAGCTTAGGCTTTTGGCCTAAGTGGAGATCAATCCCAACTCGGCCAACTCGGCCATGAGGTGGCGCCTCCGTAGTGTGACGAAGAAGCACCATCGTCCTGATATGAGTTCGAGGATGCCCCGGAGTGGTACGTGGTGAAGTGATAGGCCGGCTCCTCCTCTTCCTCCTGGACCACCACGCCGTGTTGGATATTGAAACCAAGCAGCCTAAGCTGATCGTCCAACTCCACCTTCGTGCGCGACCATGGCCTCATGTGAATGCTGAACAAGTTAGGCTGAGGCAAGGGAATTTCCCTTTCCTCTCCATCAATAAATAACATCCTGTAAACTAATTTCCCTGCACAAGAGTTAGCAGTAACAAAATGATGGAGTTTCATAGCAGCAAGATCAAGCCTCTGTGGAGCCAACAATACATCATTAGGAGCAATAGAAAGTCCTAGCTCAGCAACAATGCGCGCGGCAATAATACCTCCATAAATAGGTCCCCTAGCGGCTAGGCGACGAGCAATAACAGCACCAAGGTTATACTTCCTACCAACATCAAGAGCGGTAGCTAGAAAAGCTAAATGATAGTTGGAGATATTGCTAGTGTTTTCTCTACCAAGTACACTAGTTGCAAGATAGTAAGTAAAATATCTAATAGCTGGGAGCTGAATATTTCTTATCTTGCCACGCTGTGCGGTGCGGTCATCATCATTGGTCACCCCTCGGTAAAGCTCCAACAAATCAGCGGGGTGATTTTGTATCCTCTTGGCCGTTCCAAACATGGGAATACCTAAAATAGAACAAAACCTCCCCAAAGGCATGGTGATAGACTTATCATAAATCTTAAATGCAACGGAAGGATTGTAATGAGCGTTAGTAAATTTAAAACTTTCAATGAAAATCTTTGTAAGCATAGCATATTGGTCACTTTCATCTGTCATGTAAGCAGTCAACCCAACCCTGTTAATAAGGAGCAAGAAATCATCAAGAATCCCTGCATCACTCAAAAAGTTAATACAAGGGAAGGTGGATGGATGTGCATCTCCATCGTCCCCTTCAAGGTTTGGTGACATGAGATCCTCATTATAAGACATCCTATATTGAGCAGTGGATCTTGAGGGTCTTGATGACCTTGGTGCATCACTTTCAAACACTTCTCCATATGTGAAGTTGTCCATCTCCCTTCTCTGAAATTTTTCAACAAACTCATAAAAAGTGATTTAAAGACAAGCAAGTGTAGGAAACTACTATAGTGGGTTACTAGAAAGTTAACATGCATCAAAATAACAATTCTAAGCAAGAGAACAAGCATGCATACTCATTTATACTGTCACCTACAACGCTAAAATACTCAAGAAATACTCCACCAAAAGAAATTCTACTTGGAGCAAGTGGAGGAGTCACATACCGGAGAACAAATGCTCCAAATTTCAGCAGAAATGCTGGGCTGAACAAGGAGATCGAAAAATCGAGGTGAAGAATAGCAAGAACTCGGGCTTGAGCAAATGGGGCGGTGTTTTTCGGGAGAGAGAAAAAGCAGGGGAAGAAGAGATGAGTGAGGGGCCAGGTGGGGCCCTCTCACACCTGGGTGGCGCGGCCAGGGCTGGGCCGCGCCACCTGTGTGTGAGGTGGCGTGGCTGCCCCACCTGGTGCCTCCCAGGTGTCTCTCTGCCCCATTTTTGGCATAAAAATTTATAAAGAATTTTCTGGAATTTTTCGAGAAACTTTATTTTCGAGGATTTTTCAGAAATTGGCATATCGATAAAACTCAGAAAAACTTAAGATGAAAAGATTTCAAGCAAATCAAAACTAAACATGAGCAGCTCTGAGATACTCTTAATCATACAACTAAACTGAAGGAATAACATTTTGATGAAAGTGAATACAAGTAAGGTGGAGTAGATGCGGTGAAAACAAAGTTTTATTCATATAAAATCACTTTGTTAACAAGGTTGATCAAGTCTTGTTACCAAACTAACTTTATATGAGGCAAAACTTTGCACTTCACTTAATGCTTATGTTACCTCAACTTTGATAGGTATAGTCCCAATCATAACAATTTGATATTCTTCCTTGGGCTTTCGCTCTGAACAAATAATCTGACCAACTTTGATGGTCTCAACATTCTTGATTGAGTTTAGAGCACTCTTCCTATCAATTTTCTTGGGAAAATAAACCGTATACTCTTTGTCATTAACATTAAAAGTGACTTTTCCTTGATTGCAATTAATAACAGCACCTGCGGTGTTTAGAAAAGGTCTCCCAAGAATAATAGACATGTTATCATCTTCAGGCATTTCCAACACAACAAAATCAGTTAATATTAAACAACTGTTAGCAACTTGAACAGGAACATTTTCACATATACCAATAGGAATAGTAGTAGACTTATCAGCCATCTGCAAAGATATATCAGTTGATACTAATTTTTCTAGATCAAGTCTCTTATAAAGAGAAAAAGGCATGACACTAACTCCAGCTCCCAAATCACATAAAGCAGTTCTCACATAGTTATTTTTAATGGAGCAAGGAATAGTAGGTATACCTGGATCTCCAAGCTTCTCTGGAACTTTACCATCAAAAGAATAATTAGCAAGTAGAGTGGAAATTTCCTCACTAGGAATTTTCCTTTTGTTAGTGACAATATCTTTCATATATTTTGCATAAGGAGGCATTCTAATAGCATCAGTCAAAGGAATTTGCAAAAAAAAAGGTCTCATCCATTCACAAAACCTATTGTAGGGTTCTTCTTCCTTGGACTTGTGTTTCTTACTAGGAAAAGGCATTGGCTTCTGTACCCAAGGTTCTCTCTCTTTACCATGCTTGTTGGCAATGAAGTCTTCTTTGGTGTACTTTGCATTCTTGTCAATCTTCTCTGGTTCTTCTTCAATTTCTTCTTTATCGGAAGCATCTCCTGGTTCAGTTTCAGCATCAGAAATAGAAACACTGTTAGGATCTTTACCTGCATCAGAGGATTCTGCAGTTGTTTTATGCTTCTTCTTCTTCTTCTTCTTGGAAGGAATATCATCACTTGCAGTTCGTTGAGAATCTTGCTCGACCCTCTTAGGATGTCCTTCAGGATATAATGGGTCTTGAGTAGCAGCACCACTTCTTGTGCGTATTTCACATGCTTGCTTCTCTCTTGCAGCATTAACTAGCAAGTCTTTTTGCACCTTGGTAAGCTGATCAATTTGTGTTTGAACCATTTGAAAATGTTTAGCAAGTATCTTCACATAATTGGCGGTTCTCTCCACAATATCCAGCAACTTGTTAATAGCTCTAGAATTTTCCAACAAATGATTATGCACCATTCTATTAAAATTTTCTTGCTTAACAATAAAATTATCAAATTCATCTAAGCATTGATCAGGGGGTTTAGTATAAGGAATATCTCTTTCATCAAAGCGTTGGAGAGAGTGTACCTCAATGGTAGATGAGTGAGGGATTGGCTTACATAATTCTTCTATAGGAGGTAAATTCTTCACATCTTTGGCCTTAATACCTTTCTCCTTAAGAGATTTCTTAGCTTTCTTCATAACTTCATCATTTAATTCAATCATCCCTCTCTTCTTCGGTGTAGGCTCTGTAGATGGCGCAGGAGTTGGTGCTGGTGTTGGCTCAACTAAAGTCCAATCATCATGATTCCGGCTTATTTTAGCCATTAATTCTTCAGCTTCAGCCAGAGTTCTTTCCCTGAAAACACAACCATCACAACTATCCAAATATGACTTAGATTCATCCGTTAGTCCATTATAAAATATGTCAAGGAGTTCATTTTTAGGCAATGGTTCTTTAGGCAAAGCTCTAATTAAAGAACAAAACCTTGTCCAAGATTTAGGCAATATCTCTCCTTTTCCCTGTTCAAAATCAAAGATTTTCTGCACAGCAGCATGTTGAGCACTAGCGGGAAAATATTTCTGAAAGAAAATATTAACCAAAGCAATAGGACTAGTAAGAGATCCAGGAGACAAGCTATTAAACCAAGTTTTAGCTGCATCTTTCAACGAGAAAGGAAAAATCTTAGCAACAAAGTAAGTGCGGAGCTTAATATCATCAGAAAATAAATTACTCAAAGTAGAAAGCTCATTCATGTGCTCCATAGCACTCTCATCTTTAGTACCACAAAAAGGAGTTTTCTCAACAATAGATATGTAAGATAAATCCAAAGAGAAATCATAATCCTTGTCTCTAATATTTATGGGAGAAGCAGCAAACTTAGGATCAGGAGACAAATTATATCTAACAGAACGTCTTGCAAGAAGTTCTTTAACATTACCAGCATTGCGAGCAGCACGTGCTTCAGCAATAAAATCATCATTAAGCTCAATATAAGAATCATCATCATAATCATCACTAGAACATTCCCTAGACTCAAGTGAACTAACATGTGTAACAGTGGTGTTTCCCAACTTAGCTCTAGCAATAGTAGCATCTAAAAAGGAACCTAGTGAACCACTCTCATCAAGCACAGTAGAAGCATCATCTAAATTATCAGTGGCATTTTCAATCTCAGCAGAAGTAGTAGCAGTAGCGTGTGGGTGTGGTGGTGTAAGCAACTTACTCATAACAGATGGCAAATCAAGAGCAACAGAGGTGTTGAGAGTCGTACCTCTTCTTGTAGTGGATGGCAATATAGGAACTTTTCCATCACGAGGTTTACCCATGATGAAAGGATTGCAGCGAACAATATGAATACCAAGTGAACTTACAAATAAAGCTATGGTCCCCGGCAACGGCGCCAGAAAATAGTCTTGATGACCCACAAGTATAGGGGATCGCAACAGTCTTCGAGGGAAGTATTACCCAAATTTATTGATTCGACACAAGGGGAGCCAAAGAATATATGTAAGCCTTAACAGATGAGTTGTCAATTCAGCTGCACCTGGAAACAGTCTTGCTCGCAGTGGTTTATCAGTAGCAACAGTTTTATAGTGGTGGCAGTAGTAAAACAGTAACATCAGTAGTAAAATAGCAGCAGTAATAATAACAGTTGTAAACAGTAAGAACAAATACTGTAGGCATAGGGATGGATTACGGGCGTTGCATGGATAAGATAATTCATGAAATCAATGAGACATGGGCATTGCAGATAAATAATGATAAAGCATCCTAGTACAAACAATCATAGGCATGTGTTCCGTATATAGTCGTACGTGCTCACAAGGAGAAACTTGCACGACATCTTTTGTCCTACCAGCCTGTTGCAGCAGGGCCTCAAGGGAAACTACTGGTAATTAAGGTACTCCTTTTAATAGAGTACCGGAGCAAAGCATTAGCACTCGGTGAACACATGTGATCCTCACATCATAGCCATTCCCTCCGGTTATCCCAATTTCTATCACTTTGGGGCCTCGGGTTCCGGACAACAATATGTGTATACAACTTGTAGGTAAGACCATAAACAACAAGTATCATCATAGAAATAATAACATGTTCAGATCTGAAATCATGGCACTCGGGCCCAAAGTGACAAGCATTAAGCACAACAAGTTGCAACAATGTCATAGGCACTAAATAAAGATACTAGGCACTATGCCCTATCAATCTCATATCAAATTACATGAACAATCTCATCCAATCCCTACCATCCCCTCACCTACAGCGGGGGAATTACTCACACATGGATGGGGGAATCATGGATGGTTGATGGAGGAGCGTCGATGATGATGGTGATGAAGATCTCCTCCGAATCCCCGTCCCGGCAGGGTGCCAGAACAGAGTTTCTGGTTCTGAATCGCGGTTTCTGATGGCGGCGGTGCAGTGGAAGTCTATCTGGGAAAAACACCGTCTCTCTGATATTATGTCGTCAGGGGGTATATGTACGCGAGAGGGGAGGTCGAGAGGGGTGCTGGGGCCCCCTCACGCAAGGGTGGCACGGCCAGGGCTGGGCCGCGCCACCTATGCATGACGGCCCCTCGAGCCTCTTCTCCCTCCTGTCTTCTGGCTCCGTGGGTCTTCTCGTGAAATAGGATTTTTCATGATTTTTCCCAAATTTTTACTGAAAGTTGGATTTCTGCACAAAAACGAGACACCAGAGCAATTCTGCTGAAAACAGCGCCAGTCCGTGTTAGTTGTATTCAAAACACACAAATTAGAGGAGAAACAATAGCAAAAGTGTTCGAGAAAGTAGATACGTTTTGGACGTATCAAGCGTTATGGCGGATGGCTATCTGGCATAAAGCTCTAAGAGTGACTAAAAAATCATTATGAGTAGCCCCCGAGCGTTATGGCGGATGACTGTCCGGCATAAAGCTCTAAGAGTGACTAACACATCATATCGTTTTGCTAGAATTACAAGAAAGTTGTGGAGGACCTGGTCCAGGTCGTCAGCTCGCAGGAGAAGGAGCTGGCGGAAAAGAGCACTCTGGTGGCGGACTTGCAACAACAGCTCAAGAATAGCGGTAATTTTCTTTTGTCTTGGACAAGTTTGAGTACCGTTATGCTATCCGATCAATACTGTGCTTATATTTCCGCCATGCAGATGCTGCCAAGCTTAAGTCCACACTCGAGGGGGTGGAAAAGGGCCACGCTATTGCGATGGAGGGGTTGCAGCAGCAGCTCCAAAAATCATTGGCCTCGAATACCCTCCTCGAAGAGAAGCTCAAGGACCAGGAACGCCAGAACCTGTAGAAGCAGAAGGAGGTAGAGGATCTCCGTAGAGCCACTGCCGAATTTGAAAAGCGGCGAGATGGCTTTAACGAGCTCCTCGATCATTTCCAGAAGACCCTGCTAGGTATCAATGGCTCTCCATATTGCAAAGTTTGTAATAATGCGTTATGCCGAATGTGATGCCTTGTTTGTTTCCGCTATGTAGCGACCCTGGATCAAGGCGAAGTGGATTCCGCCGCAGGCTTGCACATGGCCACTGACGCAGCGAAGAAGGAGCTGGATGGCCTTCTCAACGCTGGCCGTCAGGCGTGCGGGACTCTGCAGATAGCGGGCTCCGCTACCTCTCCGCCATAGGGCTCACCAAGAAGCTGCTGCTCGTGCCTAGGCTAGTGGCGGACTGGAAGCAGTCTTCCGCTCGGGGTGGTGCCAGAACTGCCTTAACTTTGGCGAAGGCCCACTACCCCGAGCTGGATCTAGACTTGATCACCTCCGACATCCCAGAGAGTGGCGAGGACGGAGCGCCGGTGGACGAGGCCACCATCCGGCAGAGTGTGCTGGGATATGATCAGCTATGTGCCCTGGGCACTCAGCTGAACGTATACTATGAGGCATACGATCTGCCGGGGTCTCCGAGCCAAGCTTCGGCGTCGGTCTCAGCAGCCACTGCTGGCGCTGATGGCAGTGATGAAGTGTCCTCTGGAGTTCCGCCATCCTCTTAAGCTATACCCTGCAATGTGGCAGGAAGAAACAATTGCATCAATTCGGCCCCTGAGTGGGTCTGCAAGTTAAACTATTTTAAACTTCGTGTATGCTCTGCACTGTGCCTGATCTGCTTGTGGTGGATCAGTTAATGATTTTGAACTTGTGGCAGTTTTTATTGAGTGATTTATGTGCGAAAAAACTGCCAGGCCTATTTTTATGCAACTTGCAGCAGTTTGACATGCTAAAAAAACAACACTTTGAAAAAAAAATCTCGCGTAGGATTATGCGATCCGCCATCCGGCTCTTTGTGCTTGACTTTTCGTGAGATGTCGAAATCTTCGCACGAAAAATCCGCTAGGGCGACAATACTTGATAGCAACCGTCCAAAACCCTTAGCAGATAGCGGCTTAGATCGTCAAAAAGTCACTACTCGGGAATCCACACAAAGAACATCAGATGGAGATCAAGACATAAATATGCTACGCGGACCGCTATGGCGGATTTAAAAAGACGCAAGTGCAAAGCACAATTGCACAAAGGTTTCATACGATCTAAATGAACAATAAAGGAGGTAAAAGACTCAGAAAAAATCGAGAGTGAACCAAATACTTTATTTCATTGATCATATAGAGGTGCCTATTACAAAGCCTAGATATGTGCTAAGTGTAGAAAGGACGTAGCTGTGCGATGTTCCATGGATGATCTGTTTCGTCGTAGATATCGTTAGGGTCTCTTCATTTGCGCTTCTTACTGGGTCGCTTATCTAGCTCGCGAATATCAACGAGGTAGTAGGAACCATTCAGTAGAGCTTTGCTGATGACGAAGAGTCCTTCCCAAGGTGGGGATAGCTTGTGGGACTTCTGCTGTTTGAGGCGTAGCACCAGGTCCCCCTCTTTGAATGAGCGTTTGCAAACTCAGCGGCTGTGATAGCGGCGGAGATTCTGCTAGTAGATGGCGGATCTCTGGGCTGCTAGGTCTTGTTCTTCTTCCAGCAGGTCCACGGATAGTTGTCTAGACGCTTCTGCATCTTCCTCCTCATAGGCCTCGACTCTTGGGGAATCGTACTGGACATCACTTGGCAAGATTGCCTCTGATCCATAGACTAAGAAGAAAGGGTGAGGCCAGTTGATCTATTTGGTGTGGTCCATAGACTCCATAGCACAGATGGCAACTCTTCTGCCCAGGCTCCAGCTGCTCTATGTAGCGGTGCTTCTAGGCGTGGCTTGATCCCTGACATGATTAGTCCGTTGGTCCGTTCAACTTGGCCATTGGACTGTGGATGTGCCACAGATGCCAGGTCAAGGCGGATTCCGTTGTGATGGCAGTATTCTTCAACTTCTCCCTGAGACAAGTTAGTGCCGTTGTCGGTGATGATGCTATGTGGGATGCCGAATCTGACCACAATGTCCTTGACGAATTTTAGGGCGGTTTTGCCATCAAGTTTTCTGATGGGCTTAGCTTCCACCCACTTCATGAATTTGTCTACCGCTACCAGGAGGTGCGTAAATCCCGAAGGTGCTGTTTTTAGCGGACCCACCATGTCCAGCCCCCAGACCGCAAAAGGCCAGGTTATAGGGATCGTATGTAGTGCTGTGGCGGGCATGTGGGTTTGCTTGGAGTACATCTGGCAACCTTGGCAGAGCTCCACGATACGGTCTGCATCTGCCTTGGCTGTTGGCCAGTAAAATCCATGGCGGAATGCTTTAGCTACTAGGGATCTGGCGGCGGCGTGATGCCCACATTCGCCTTCATGGATTTCCCTTAGTATTTCGATTCCGTCCACTTGGGATATGCACTTCATGAAGACTCCCGAGGTGCTTCGTTTGTAGAGCTGGCCATCTATGATGGTGTACGCTTTTGCTCTATGCTCAATTTGCCTCTTCTGGACTTCATCCTCGGGTAGTCCCTTGCTCATCAGATACTCTAGGTAGGGCTTAGCCCATGGCGGGTTGCTAGGCAAAACCGCCATAACGGGGGAGCTTGCCAGTTCCGGATTTTCTGGATCCACCATCTTGACTGATGGTACGTGCAGATGCTCGAGGAATATGCCTGGCGGGACTGCCTTGCGGCTAGACCGTAGCTTGGACAAGGTATCGGCCACCATGTTATCTTCTCGTCGTACGTGCTTTATGTCATAGCCGAGGAAACTTTTGGCCATCTCATCCACTTCATCTCTGTAGGCCGCCATAACTTCGTTCCGAGCTTTGTATGTGCCAGCCACCTGCTGAGCGACAAGGTCAGAATCTCCGCAACACATAATGTGTTGTACGCCGATCTCCTTTGCGACGCGTAGCCCGTGCAGTAGCGCTTCATACTCCGCGATGTTGTTGGTGGTGGGGAAGTGGATCTGGAGAACGTAGCTGAGCTCATCTCCCTTGGGAGATTTGAGGGTCACTCCAGCCCTCGAGCCGTGTAGCAGCTTTGAACCATCAAAATGCATCACCCAATGCTCTGGTTCTGGGACGGGCGTAGTCTCCTGTGCTTCCTTCCAATCCGCCATGAATTCCGCCAAAGCCTGAGACTTGATGGCGGTGCGAGGCTTGTAGTCGATGTCGAAGGAGGCCAGTTCAATGCCCCACTTTGCAACTCGTCCTGTTGCGTCACTGTTGTTGATGATGTCCTTCAGTGGAGCCTTGCTCACCACTGTGATCTTGTGGTCATAGAAGTAATGCCGTAACTTACGAGAAGCTAGGAAAACTCCATATGCCAACTTTTGGTAGTGAGGGTAGCACTGCTTGGATTCCATCAGGACCTCGCTGACATAGTAGACTGGTCGTTATACGCCGTACTCCTGCGCTTCTTCCTTGCGTTCTACCACGATGACGATGCTGACGACCCTGTTGGTTGCCGCCATGTATAGTAACATGGGTTCCTGGTCTTCAGGAGCTGCTAGAACTGGTGCAGTGGATAGCACTCTCTTCAGATCCTTAAGCGCAACGTCTGCCTCGTCGGTCCAGACGAATTCGTCTGATTTCTTCATCAGCTTGTAGAGCGGCAAAGCCTTCTCGCCAAGACGACTGATGAATCTGCTCACTGCTGCCACGGAGCCTGTGAGTCGCTGTACGTCCTTCAAGTTATTAGGCCGAGAGATGTCGAGGATTGCCTTGATCTTTTCTAGGTTGACCTCAATTCCGCGGTGGGAGACGATGAATCCCAGAAGTTGTCCAGCTGGTACCCCGAAGATGCACTTCGTGGGGTTGAGCATCATGTTGTACTTCCTTAGATTGTCGAAGGTCTCTTGCAAATCCGCTATAAGGCCATTTTGCTTCTTGGACATAACGGCGATGTCGTCCACATATGCGTGGATGTTGCGTCCGATTTGATCCGCCAGGCATTTTTGCATGGTGCGCTGGTACGTTGCTCCTACGTTTTTCAGACCGAATGGCATTGTCACATAGCAATACGTGCCATAAGGTGTTACGAACGACGTAGCAAGCTGATCGGACTCCTTCATCTTGATCTGGTGGTATCCTGAGTAAGCATCTAAGAAACATAGCAACTCCGATCCCGCCGTCGAGTCAATGACTTGGTCAATGCGAGGCAAGGGAAAAAGATCTTTTGGACACGCTTTGTTCAGGCCAGTGTAATCTACACACATGCGCAGAACCTTTGTGTTTTTCTTAGGAACTAACACAGGATTTGCCACCCACTTCGTATGGATCACTTCTTTGATGAAGCCTGCTTTCAGTAGCTTGGAAATTTCCTTTGCTATCACGCGGCGTTTTTCATCTCCGAAGCGTCTCATGGCTTGTCTTACTGGCTTGGAGCCAGGGATTATTTGTAGGGCGTGCTCGGCGAGTTCCCTAGGTACACCTGTCATGTCAGATGGCTGCTATTCAAAGATGTCCCGGTTCTCACGGAGGAACTCGACGAGCGCGCTTTCCTATTTGGGGGACAGATTTGTCCCAATCAAGGTGGTCTTGGCGGCATCACCAGCAACAAGTTCCACCTGCTTTGTATCAACTGTAGGCTTGAAGGTGGGCGGGGAGGCGGAAACTTCTTGCTTGGATGCCGACATCTCCGCAGGGTCCGTGGCGGAGTGGATTTCTTTGAACTCCTCGCCAAAGAATACTGCTTCCGCGAAAGCGGCTTCTCCTTCCTCGCACTCCTTTGCCTTTCTGAAGCTGCCATAAACGGTGATTATGCCATCCGGTCCTGGCATCTTCAGCTGGTTGTAGATGTAGCACGGCCTGGCATGGAAACTGTGGAAGGCAGGGTGGCCGAAGATCACGTGGTATGTACTTTTGAACGGGACCACCTCAAAGGTTATGTGCTCTTCTCTGTAATTTTCTTCACTACCAAAGGCAACCTTGAGGGTGATGGATCCGAGGGACTTAGCTTGGCGGCCAGGAACCACTGCATAAAAGGTGACAACACTATGGCGGAGTTGGGTCTTGGTAAGGCCAAGTTTTGTCAAAGTTTCCACGTACATGATGTTCAGGCTACTGCCGCCATCCATTAAACACTTGGAGAACTCGTAGCCTTGTATCACAGGGCATACTACCATGGTGTAATATCCATCCGGGATGTGCTCTGGATGATCGTCGCGGCTCCAGTGCACCGGTACTTCAGACCATCGGACGTACTGGCGGACTTTTGGTGCAGTGGCATTGAGGGAGCGCATAGCAGCTCGCTGTGCCTTAGCCGTGGGGGGTCCAAGGAACGTGTGAAAGGCTCCCTTTTTATTGGTGTTTTTGAATGGGTTGCTCGTGCCAGCCCCCCCTCTGCCTTTTCGGCGGGTTTGGGCGCAGAGTCTTCATCCATATCACCGCCATCCTTGGATTCCTTGTCCTTGTCCGCTTTTCCTTTGCCACGAGGCCGTTGTCGCCGGTTGCGCTTGTAGCCAGCTTCTTGATCCGCCTTGATGTCGTTGACAAATTTGCAGTTCCGGTTGGTGTGATTGCACTTCCCTGAAGCGTCTCGATGGGCGAACCATGGCATATCACGGTATTCATCGTAGGACACGGGGGCGGATGGCACCGAAGCGGGAGCTGTAGAGCTCCGTGGCTGGCCACTGCTAGTACCACGTCCTCTGCCACGCTGGCTGCTTTGACCCTTATCGGCGAAGGTTGTGGCCACCATATCCGGAGTTTGCTGCTCTTCTGGCGGATTCTTCCATTTATTGCTATTGTTCCGCTTTCCAGTATTCTGGATGGCGGAAGCCTTCAGTGATTCGCGGGCGTCATCATCAGCGGCCGTGTAGTTACTTGCAATGGTGATCATAGAATTTAGGGTTAGTTTCCCTTCGTTCCTTTCCCGCAACAGGCGATGGCGGAGCAGCTGGCCTCTCTCCAAACTATCGATGAACGCGAGGATGGCAGATTCGTTGGTAACTCCTTCACAGGAGTTCTTCATATCTAGCCATTGCGCAAGGAAAGTTTGGGAGGTCTCGTCGTCAGCCCGTCGGCACCTTTGGAGATCACCAATATTATGGGGTCTCTTATAGGTACCCTCGAAGTTTTCGGTGAATGCAGTTTGCATATCGAACCAGGTTTGGATGGAATTCTCTGCCAAGTCGTTGATCCACTGCCGCGCTATGCCGGATAGCATCAGGGGCAGATAGCGGACATCAACGTTGGGTGATCCACCGACGAACTACACTGCGTTGAAGTAGTCTTGTAGCCAAGTTAGAGGCCTATCAACTCCATTGTACTAGCGGATATTTTTCTCGATTTTGAACCCATGCGGGATGGGCTCATCACGAATCCGTTGTCCAAAGCACTTTGGGCCGAGGAAGAAGGCTGTTTGGGACTTGGCAATCTCATTTAGGTGGGTACGCGCGTCGTAGGGCTTCTTGTCCTGCGGATCCTTGCGGGAGTTGCATGATCTTGCTGGGCCACCGCCGCCACCGCCGCCACCCTGGGGGCTACCTGGTGGAGATGGCGAAGGATCACGCCTTTTACTCTCGCCGTCCTGCGATTGATCTCTGCAGCTACGACGGCTTCCCTCTGCTCTCTGTGGAGATGGATCGTCGTCATGGTGGCGGGAGCCTTGCCCTTTTTCATCGTGACAGCGGGAAGAGCGATGCTTATCCTTGTCGCCGCTGCGGTGAGCGCCATCGTCATGGCGAGATCGTTCCCTTTGCTTGGATCCGCCGTCTCGACTTGCTTCCCGTCGTGGCGGATCATCTCTGCGTCCAGCGTCACGGCTTCGTCCTCGCTTGCCATCATTGTCACGTATGACGATTTCTCCCTTTGGGACTTCGAACGTCTTATACTTTGGTGGCGGCATGTTGGTCTTATGGCGGGGAGCAGCATTGTCTTGCTGGTATCCATAGGCAGGGTAATTCTTACGAGGTGGTGATGGATTTCTCTGGGGGCCTTTGCCATGTGGCTTGTCAGCGGAGGATATTGGGATGGCATCTGCCCGGTTGCGAGCTTCTCTTCTTCAGATTTCTGAGGATCTGGTATGAGATTCGTTATCAGGGCGCGTACCATAATTGCCAGCACCCCGAGCCTTGGAGGCAGTGCTAGACCTGCATAGCGCAGGATCAGATTCAAGCCGTCGTGATGATGTAGCCTTCTCCTACTGCACCGATGCTTTGGTCATCAGTTTTACCGCCGTCTCTAGGCCTGGTGGGCTTTTATTATGCTCCAATAGTTCCTTTGCAGCCACGATGTTCTCTATGGGCGTAGCCCTGACTTCATCGCGGTTCTTGTCCACATATGGCGGATTCTTGATATACATCCTGGATAGAGTTTCTGCGGTTGGCACGGTGAACTCAAGGTTTCGCACCAGCTGCGGGTCGCCTTCCTCGTTCATTTGGTTCTGGACGAGAGTAACGTACTTCTCTTCCATGTTCCTTGCGTGCTTCAGCATGTCTTGAGCTTTAGCAATGTCGCCATCTAACTTTTCGCCCATCTTCTCGACTCGCTTTGCTTCCTTGAGGATTGCTTGCCTTTTCTTCTCGAGATCGTTCATGTCTCTGACATAGTCAGGGGTGATTGGATCTGCTAGAGTTCCATAGATGACCTTGTCCAGCGGGGTCGTGAAGTCTTCTGGGTGATGGACCTCGGGGATGGCAGGTTGCAGAGGCCTGGGGCCGCCCTGGATCTCGGGAAGCTGTTCTGTGGCGGGATCGGCGGCTGGTGGCGGGTTACCCTGCTCTTTGCTGGCATCACCGTCATGGGCTGCCTGAGATGGCGGATCACCGGTTGTCTGCCCAGCGTCATCTCCTTTGTTGGTCATGAACACCTGCTTGGCGGCTGCGCTCTGTTCTTCAAGTGCTTGCTGAGCTAACTCCGCCTCGATCCTTCTCATGGCGGCGTCATAGTGATCAGAATCGTAGCCTTGGCTATCCCAGTCATCCGATTCACCACTTTCGTTAAGTGCCTCTAGGATGGATTCACCTGGGCTATCTTCTCCATTGGAGATAGATCCCGAAGTGATACCTGTGAAAGCAACAAGGCAATACCGCGGTGTCTCTAATGCCAGATTGCTCATGGTGGATTCGCAGCGGTCTACCACCACTTCCTCTACCTCTAGGGCGGGTTGGGTGGGATTGTTTTTTAGATCCGATCTAGATAACATAGGAAGTTCCAGATCAGATGATTCCTCCTCCGTATCCAGCTCGAAAGCGGTCCGTTTGGGGGTTTCAGCCATAACAATCCGCCGGAAATTGGTTTCCGTAGCGGGGGTAGGGTTTGTCTCTCCAATGAAGATATGGATATCTCCGATCGGAACAACGGAGAATCGAGCGGGGTCTTATCTGGCCGGCACCCAGAGGTTATCCGCTGGGACGATGGGGAAGCCGGAATCGTAGAGGACATGCCCGATGGCGACGGTGTCGCCGATGCCTGCGAAGGCGGATCCCGCCTGGATCCGCGCTCCTGACGTGATCTGCCCCACGGTGGGCGCCAACTGTCGTGGTTTTGTCAATAGATCTGCCATAGGGGTAGGTGTATGGCGGTTTGTGGAAGGGGGTGAACACGGCGGAGCGATCCGGGACGGTGGTAGCACGAGTTTACCCAGCTTCAGATCTTGCAACGGTGGCGAGACCCTACGTGCTGCTATAATTCACTATATGGCAATAAGTGCTCGGTTACAATGATGAGGTTGGCTGTTTCGCTATGCGATTGGCCGTAGGTCTAAGCTGTGCCTCAAGGGCTTCTCCACGCCGGCTTATAAAGGCGCCTGGCGTGGGCAACACGATGGTACCGGAGCGGATACAACTTGGAGTCCTAGACTAAGTCCTATGCGTGTACTACAAGGCAACCCGCCATGGGCCTATCTACGGATCCTCCATGAGCTCCTGCGTCCAGTACCGCCATGATCTCTCTAGCAACTGGGCCGCCCGGTAGGCAATCCGCCATACCACCCTGATGGGCCACCCTGGCTTGCTGGTTTAGGACTACGTCGCTGGTATACCCATTTGGTTGCAATTGATTCTGTGGGTAATGTCCATCATGGCACTATCAACAATTGGCATGATCTCATCGTCAATCGGCTGTAATGCACCATGATCGGGAAACCCCAATCATCAGTTGATCAATGAACCAGTAAACCGGGATTTTACCGGGGACTCCTAATCATTTAATACTACACCTATGTCAATGTTTTCGATTGACATAGTTCTAGCATAGCATTAAACTTATTATGAACTTGACGGATTATGCAAATAAGTCCAGTATTATTTTCCTCTAGGGCATAATTCCTTCACTTTAGGCCTGCCAGCTTTTCTTTTTTTCAAAGGAGGACACAAAGAAAATTCAATTTCCACTTCAAGCCACTGAGACTGGTCTATAAGTGGTTTAATTGGAGTTGCATATGCAGCCTTGAATTTTGCTACTGAGTAATATTCATGCAAATATGGGTGCATATTTAACTTCGGTTTGGAGGCCAAGAAAAGTATGGCATGCTCACATGGCTTCGTAGTGTGTTGCCACTCGAGGCAAGTGCATTCATGCTCTTTAGTGTTAACAACATGCCTCCTTCTAGTCTTAATATCTCTAACTTTGGCACCCCACAATGAAGATTCCTCAACAGACAAATGAGTAAGATTTTTGCTCCTGTTAACAACCTGCTGTACCACCACAAGCAGCTTATCCCCTTGCAGAACATCACCAATCCTTTTTCTCAATTCCCACATTTGCATGATCATGACCCTGATCTGGTCAACCATGGCATGCACAGGCAAGTCTTTTAACTCCTTCACCTTGTGTTAAAACTTTCAGCCAAGTTGTTGTTGATATGATCACACTTGCTGGTAGTATTAAATCCTTACCTATACCATAATAGAGAATGGTAGGTTTGCAACCATGAAGCAAAATTAGTATCAGTACTTGCTGCCATTACCTTACCCAGATGATATGAATGTGTCTGTTTAGTGTAAGAGTTTGCTGCTGGCCACATGTGCCCCCATTCTCCTCCTACTTTGATTTTTTTTTATCAGATTCATCCACATATGGCCGAAGCACTCTCTCTATTCAGCATGGGGGAAAACAACCTTGACTGCATTTTCGAGCCATTTACATGCATCTGTGTGGACTGCCAAAGGTGACACTGGCCCTAAGAATCTTTTCAACTGCATCATAAACCATGTCCATGAAGCCTCTGTCTCTGATTGAGACATGCCAATAGCAATAGGGAACATCCAGTTATGTCCGTCTAGAGCATTGCATGCTGCTAGTTGACCATTCCACTTTCCAGTTAAAAAAGAGGAGTCTATGCTTAGATATGGACGACACCCTACTTTGAAACCGTCGATGCAAGGCTTTAAAGCCATAAAAAACTTAGAGAAGTAGACCTTTCCATCCTCTATTACCTCAGTATCTATCTCCACAACACTGCCAGGTGACCTCTTCTCCATCTTTGCTTTGAAGCTATACAACATCCTAAAAGTATTTTCCCAATCACCATATAATTCTTTCATTGCCCTTTGTTTTGCCTTCCACACTGTGGTATAATTCACCTTAATTGGGTAATCCTTTTGCAGTGCTGTTTTTAGCTTCTTTGCAGTAGTGTTAGGTGTCTTAGCTAAAATAGGAGTGATCTTTTCTGCAACCCAAAACTGTGATGTCATTGTTGATACTTTCTGTGAACTAGTAATGCAAGTATTTTCAAATGGGATTTGATTAACCCCGATGGTACTTCCATCAGGTTGGCGTCTAGTAGAAATGTACCACTTGCAAGGCTTGGTGCCCCCATCATAACTTTGCACCTCGCATAGAACTTCTTTCTATTAGTCCACATAGTCTTGGCGTCGAACTCCTTAACTGCATAAGTCTTGAAACACATCCTAAACTCACCCATGTTTGGAAACAACTTCCCTACTGCAATAACAGGGTTTTCCTTGTCATAGAGAGTTACAAGCTCCTCATCGTGTGCATCATCTACATCATATGCAGCAGCGTCCATCAACTCTCCATCCACATCTTCATAATATGGCTCTTACCATCATCTGCAGCAGCTTCATCCATCTCCTTCTCCTTCTCCTTATCTCTATCATCTACTGGAATGCCAAACATTTTGGCCATCTCAGTGTCAGCCATTGGTGCAATGACCAAATCAGTACCTTCATGTAATTCTACTGAATTCCAATCAACACAAATACCATCTGCTTTAGCATCTGCCCCCTCAGCTAATACTGTCACTTCGGTCCGTATGGGCACAACCTGGCTACATGAAGCCGAAGAATCATCTGACATCTGCGAAGCCAATTTCAAGGGCACATATCCAACCTTCGAATCTGATTTCAGATCAACGAGCTCTGCACGAAAAGTAGCCTCTTTCATTGTCCATCGATCTTGCCAATCAATTTCATCTACCATCTCTTCCCCACTCTCAATTCTCACATACTCGCCCTTCCAATTTTCAAACCGTATCAATGAAACATCTTGCCCTGGACCCCAAATAACACTCTCCCCAAGTTTCTCCACCACTGTAACATACCAAGTTTTTATCAAATTTTGGAACAAACTTTTATGTTTAGTTTGTGTTGATTGAAAAAGCATAGGGATTTAAAACTTTTTGAGTTTAATTAAAGACTCTATTACAAAAAATATTTCAAAACTTTCTATTATTCCTTGATGAACTCTTTGAGAAAAATATAATTTCAAAATACTATTTTGCTTTTAATCAAACCTATGCAAGCTTTATTAGCAAAGGAAAATAATTCCAAAAAGTTCTATAAAGTTTACTCACTAGGAATGTGTTTTAAAATAAAGTTCAAATATTGTTTTATAGAGTTTGATCTTTAAAGTTAAAAAGTATTAATTTCAAACCCTATTTCTATTTTGAAATATACAAACCAAATCTTTGGCCAAATTTATAAAGTTTTGATGAACATTTGCTTTATCATGAAAAATGTCTCATTACTATTTTAAAATGTAGTGTTGAATTTTAAAAAAATTTAGAAACTTGTTTGAACGCATTTGGTTTCCAAATGATAGAGTTATGAAACAAATCAAGAAACAGAAAAAGGAAAAGAAGAAAATATAATAAAAATAGAAAAGGGCCATAGGAACCATTTCGGCCCAGCTCTGCTGGCGGCCCATGGCCCACCCAGACCTACCCCAAATCGGTACCCCCTTCTTTGCTTTCCGTCGCTGATAGCGGGCCCCACTCGTCAGTTGTCTTCAACCTCCCCTCCTACTTCACCGGGACGAACCCCCACACGACCCCCACTCGCCCCGCTCCTTCTGAAGACCAAACCGTCGCTCTGAGCCCTCCCCCATAAAGCCCGGCCTCACCTCTCCTTCTACCCTCTTTTCCCTCGCTCAAATCGTCACTAGCACGTCGAAATCACTCGCCGGAACCCCCCCAGTACTGCGGCCATTTCGACCCTTGGTCGACGAATCCATGAGCCAGCGCTACTGATTTCTTGTCCATTCCCCTTCCCTCTCTTATGCGCATCCTCTCAGACCATCCTCGTGTTTTTCCCCACAGCAAATCGACATCAACATCGACATCCAAGCCGCCGTCGCCTTGAGCTCTCCGTTCGTCCCTAGCCATCGCAGGAGGCCACTCCAGAAGCAGCCGATCAAGCCCACATACTCACCGTCCTCTTCCACACCTCGTCCGTGCTTTCCGCTTCGCTGGAGATCGCCGGAGCAGTCGCCACCGACGACCTACTGTGCGCTCTCGCCGGAACTCCCCCTCACCGGTGAGCCTCACCTGCCTGTTCTCTTCCGCCTGTTTGATTTTGATCCAAAGGCAGAGATAGATCCTAGAACTGAATCGGTACAGATCAATTAGGGCCCTTAGATCTTCATTTGAACCTATGATTCAGAGAGCCGATCCGGCCGAAACGGTACCCACTAGTAACGTTGCGCCACGTGGCCGGTTCTGTTTCAAATAGGTTTAAATGGATATCAAATATGCTGAAACTTGTAAAATGCATAGAAAATCTGCTGTAAGTCCAATAATTGCAAATAATATGTCAATGGATTCCTAAAAATGTGTAGAACCTCATTGTGCAGAAACATGTCATGGTTACTGTACAAAAAATTGAACTAATTTTCAAATTGTTTAAATCACCTATATGCACCAATTAATTCATAACTTTAGTTTCACACATCCAAAAATCACATATTTGTAGTCTATGGATTCCTCAGAACATGTATAACACTTTAGAATCAAGAAACACCAAAGTTGATACGTGCACAAACTTGGTGCATTCAAATCTATCCAAATCACTACTTTGATCATAACCTGAATTCTAAAAATGATTTGGAATGAATCCAATTGCAGCAACTTAGTATTACTGTCTCCTATCCAGTGTCCAAAATAATTGAAATCCTCTGTAAACATTCAAGTCCAAATATGACGATTTGAGTATTTACTTTACAAGATTAATTCTATAATTATTTTCAATATGATTCCTTTTACAAAAGTGAACCATATGGTCATACCTATCACACCCTATCAAATTCTTCTTGATCATCACCCAATATCATGCCATTTATTCTTGTGGACCCAGTTCACAATATTCAAATTACATTTGAGTAATTTGAGTAATGTGTGGTAGAACCCAATTAGGTTCCCCTTGCTATTTGTGGTAGTACACTCCACTCCATGCCACACATATCTTAAACCATTCAAATCAAATACTATTCTTGAACTATAAACAAAACTAGTTTGAATTCTTCAAACAAGAATTTAAACATTGATATGGTGAAATCTTGAGAATCAAACCCTAGTCCCAGTTAATCCTTTTGTCCAAGAAAATCTTATGACCAAGAAATCACCATCATTCTAAATAACATTCCTACTTATTCAACCCCATGCCAACTTGACCATATTGGTTTATATTGAACTATTCAATTTACAGAAAAGTTAATTGAGTAATTCAATGTACCACCAATATATACCCAAGCCTATGTGTAACTTATACTATTATGAGTAAGTGTTGTCACACTTTATTCAGTAGTGTTCTAGTTGCACTATTCTATACTTTTGTGAATCCATTCACATAAGTCATCTCTAAACTCTATCCATGTTTATGCCAAGCACAAGATTGTTATCATTACATTGTATCTTGGAGAATAATTTCTTGCTAATCTTTTGACCTCACCATCCAAACTCTCAATTCCATGCCTTGCAAGCCAAGATTCATGCCATATCTCTCTCATCACAAGATCATAAATATTTTAAAATGTTACATCAACCCTTGTCAATTGTTTGCACTGCCTGATTTTGTTTGCTTTGGAAAAGTGTGTTTATGTCGGGTTACTCCTATTGCTATAGATTGAACGGAGAGAACGTGTATTGTTGAGAGAAGCAAAAGAGTTTGAACTTCAAAAAGGCAAGTGACACACATGCTTTCCACCCATTTTACTATATGCATTAGTGTTTTATAGTAGTGTGCATGATAGGTTGGTTCTCAAAATGAAGTTTTGCAATGCTAGATCCTAGTAGTGCATAGCCACCCCTGAGCCAACTACTGATAGGTTGTAGCAATATTGAAAAATGATGCCAATGCTTGTTTCTTAGGTTGATGTTTAGTTTAGAAATTTAAACTTCAACCCAATGAAACACCTGGGTGGAAATGGCATTGCTTGGTTTATGTTGAGTGGCTACCCAGGGCTACACACCTGGCTATCAACCCAGGATTTGTGTGGTTGTTGTCACCTGGGGGTACACTTGCGGATGGCCACCCAGGAACAAAGAGACTACCATGTCTTCCTTGCTTAGTGAGCTTCCAGTGCAGCCTTATGACAATATGGGCTCTGTCTTGACTAACTAGGATGTGAGGGTTCAACTTGTGTGCAAGACATTGGCTGGTAGCAGAATTATAGGTGGGAACGGGTCTTGCCAGTATGGTTGCTCTCTCCTTTTGAAAGGTCTTGTCTCATTCTTCTCTCTGGGTAGAATGGGTCTTAAGGTGAAAGTGCACAACCCCTGCAGGGTGTCAAACTAATCGATTAGCCGTGTCCCCGGTTATGGACAACTTGAGTTCCTAGACATGGATGTACGGAAGAGTCTCCTCACCTTTTCAGAATGAATAAAACTTATTTAGAAACAGTCTCAGGACCATGTGGTGGATTTAACCTCATGGGGTCATCTTGGTGGATTTAACTAGGTGACTTAGGTGCTCATGGTGGATTTAACCATGTGCCCCTTTAAAGTCTTTCAAAGATTAAAAATTTTTGATTTGAAAATGATAGGACAAAATTTGCTTTATGCAAATCAGCCAAAAGGTCCACCAGCCAAATATCATGTAGATAGCTCTTTCACAACAGCCACCAAATTGTGTCATTTGCCAGTACATCATTGTACTGACCCCCATTCATGGGGCTGCATATTCAAATGTACAGGTTATTTTTGAGGAGGAGTAAGTTGATAGGATCTCGAGTCTACATTCCAACATGACTGCCTGTGGCACATGATGAAGATGGAGGCTCGCCACTACCTTAATTTCCGTTGTGTTGAAGTGATGTTGAACTCTGACATTTGAGCTAGTCCATGAGACTGAGCTAGTATGTAAGTTTAATGACTTATGTATCTGGATCTGCGCTGTAATCTTTGATGCTATGCAATGAATACTATATTTTGTTCTGTGGTGCTATCAGTGATCCAGGGAATAGCACTTAACACAGGTGTTGCACCTTAAACCAAAGGTGGGGCGTCACAAAATGGTATAAGAGCCTAGTGTTGCCTGTAGGATCGAGACCCTAGGTTTGGACTAGACTAGGAGACCCCAGAATGATATCAAAGGATATCATTGCATTTAGGACATTTCTTAAAAATTTATTGCTTTATAAATTCAGTTTGTTTCATTTCCTCGTAAGGCTTACCACATTCATTTACTCACACTATTTTCTTTCAAAATTCTAGATGGCGTTCACCAAGATGAAGACACCCTTTGACGATGACACCGAGTACTTTAGTGACCAGCTTTGCCGCCTCTCTCGGATGCTAGACTTGGCCCCTCCCACTTTCCGGGGTAGAGTGATACCCTGTGATGTTCTAGAGATTATCCGCTGGGAGATCGAGACGAGGATCAAAGGACGTACCATTGAGCCACCCACGGAGACAGTGGTGTACTCGAGGATGTACCCAGGTTGGGAGACTGGGATCATGATGGCCATGGAGGAGGAATTAGCTTGCATCTGCGGTATGTACGTCCAGGAGATATCCGAGCTGAAGAACTTTGTTCACTAGTTTGGGAGGCGCAACTCCGATGGTTGGGCATTGAGGATTCCAGGACTCCGTGAGGGTTTACCTTGGACTGAGATTCAGTTGGAGGATATGGAGAGTTATGCCTTTAACATGGAGCACATGCTACGCAGTGAGATGGATGCCACGGATGATGCCATGTTGCAACTTCAGGAAAAGGATGAGAAGATTGAGCAACTGGAGAACACCATACAGAAGCTGAAGGAAAAGAACAAATCACTTGAGGTGGCCAATGATAAGTTGTCAGGCAAGGTTGAGGATCAGGAGGCACAGATTGTAGGCTTTCGAGGACAATGTATTTATCTTCACCAGAATCTGATGAAGTATAAGCCCCGACCGACCAAGGAAGAGGCACCACCCATTGTGAAAGGTAAGGAGTCGACCCCGGTGAAGGCTGGAACAGATCACAAGGAGCAAGAGGTGTGCCAGCCCACTGTGGAGGAGGGTCCTATCAAGAAGGGCCATGAGGCACCACCGAGCCCTGAGGTGAAGCGCCGCAAGACAGGAAACACCAAGGCATATCTCGTGATGTTCAAGTAGTGTGACCACCCTATCATGTAATAAATCGACTTTCGTGTAAAAGTATTGGCATGCCAATTAGTTGATATGACTATAATGGTCTACTATTTTCCAAAACTTGTAGTACTACTTTGATGTGTGTTTGAGGATCTTTATTTGGTGTGTTGATTTATGCTTTGAAGTGATTGTTGCATGGTAGTATTGAATGTTAAGATATTGTTTGTAAGATGAATTCTCTTGATCTGCTGTGTTTGTGTAGCGCCCTGCCTTTTGCTAAAGGCAGAACTCCTGTGTATCTGTGCCATTCCCTGGATCAGTAGATAGCACCACAGTACAAAATGAGAAACCATTGCAATAGCATCAATATTACAACGCAAATCCAGTTACATAGGTATTCAACCTTACGAGTACACAGCATAAAGCATAGTTGCAGTGAGCCTCCATTCTTCATCACGTGCCACAGGCAGACATGTTGGAATGTAGTCTCGAGATCCTACTCCTGGTTCCTTACTCGCAATAAAACCTGCATGTTTGAATATGCAGCCCCAGAGGGGTCAGTACAATGATGTACTGGCAATTGACACATATTTGGTGGCTGTTGTGAAAGAGCTAGCTACATGACATTTGGCTGGTGGATCTCATAGGCTGATTTGCATAAAGCCAATTTTGTACTATAAACCATTTTAATAATTTCTTTCAATAATTTTATTTTTCAAGGGTCAAGACATCCCCCATACATTACATACTGGCCGGTATGTAGTTCTGGGCGAAGCTCAACAAAGTTTGGAACCTCAGGCACCACCACCCCTCGGAGTGTATGGTCCTTAGTTCCTACCTAGGGGTTTCTAGACAGATTTTAGTCATTCAGAATCGGTGATGAGATTCTTCCGTACATTCCATGTCTAGAGACTCAATTGTCCATAACCGAGGACACGGCTAATCGATTAGTTTTGAACACCTTGCAAGGGTTGTGCACTTTCACCTTACGATTCATTTTATGCCCATACATAAAATGAAACGAGACCTTTTAGAGGAGAGGACAACTAACTGGGCAAGATCCGCTCCCAACCTATAATTCAGCTACCACCATCTTCTTGCCGACAAGTTGTACTCCCACATCTAATCAGTCAAGACAGAGCCCATAATGTCATAAGGCTACACTGGAAGTACAATAAGCATGGAAGATATAGCCATCTCTTTGTTCCTGGGTGGCAAACCATAAGTGTACGCCCAGGCAGCAACTACACAAAGTGTAGCCCCAGGTCGCCACTCAACATCGCCTCCATCATCA
This sequence comes from Dactylis glomerata, assembly GCA_007115705.1. Lineage (NCBI taxonomy): Eukaryota > Viridiplantae > Streptophyta > Magnoliopsida > Poales > Poaceae > Dactylis > Dactylis glomerata. The sequence goes on along the minus strand of QXEO01000155.1, from coordinate 1,774,121 downwards.
AACCAATCCACCCAGGTGTTTCATTTTAGTTGAAGTTCTTAAGTTGTTCACAAAACACTTTTCAAGTGACCTTAGCATGGCATCAATATTTTTCAAGGTACTTAGCATCCTAACAGGTGGGGTTTGGGGGGATTTCTACACACTACTAGGATCTAAGCATTTGATAAAACAGTTGAGTAAATCACCTATCATGCATACTACAAGAGGTGAATATACTAATGCATAAGTAAAATGGGTAGGGGACATGTGTGTCACTTGCCTTTTTGAAGAATACGATCTTTCCACTTTTCGCAACTAAGCACGTAGCTCTTCGCAAAAACTATAGCACAAGAAATAACATAACATAAACACACCATACAAGCACAATTCAAACAAATCAAACAATTGAAAAGTATTTGTTTAACAATTTAGATTTATTGAGATGTTATGATAGAAAGATATGGTAAAGGAAATATGAATTGTGAGATATGGGTTTGAGAGCTTAGCTAGGGAAGACCAATACGATTTGAGAAAGAAATGGGACTAGGCAAAATATAATTGATGAAGTTTTTATGCTTTATTAAAGCATATATGAGTTTTAGGAATAACTCATGTGTAATAGATTACACAAGAGTCAATTTGTGCAACTACAACACTATTGAGTAAATGTGACAACAATTACTCTTAAATAGCATGTATTGCACTTAGGAACCAGGCTAGGTTTTAAGAATGCTTGAACAACTCAATTAGCACATTTGCGAGTTGAATAGTTCAATACACGAGATCAAAACTAAGTAGGTATTGGGTTGGGTATGGAAGATTGATATTTGAGGACATGGCTCAAATGGTTCACTGATCAACATGGTGTATAACACATACTATGGTACGGGTTATAACATTTCCACATTAATAGAACCTAAGTTTGAGATGAATTTATATTCTACTCAAGTAGCACAATGGCAATTTGAATATAGATGAATTAGACAAAATATGATGAGTGAGATCTTTATGCTATATCAATGCATATTGAATCTTGGAATATCTCATGTGGGTAAATCACATAAGAGACAAAATAGTGCAATAGCAATACTATTGAATAAGTGTAACAACAATTATTCTTAAATAGTATACTTCACACTTAGGCTTAGGCTAGAAAGAGTGAAGTATTGAGTTACTCAATTAACTCATTTGTTAATTGAATAGTTCAATGCAAGGTTATGATTGAGTAGACATGATTAAATGGCTGTAGGTAAAGGATAGGTATAGGTGATGTGAAACCTGGCTTATGGTTCCTGATGAGTAGATAGGATTGGGTTAAGTACTATGATTGTTGATTTGATCAATACCATAGTAGCAAGGTAGAAACTAAGAATGAAAGTATCACACTTTACTCAAATGACATATTTGTAATTTGAATAAGTGGGTACTATACAAGATAGGTTTAAGTAGATATGATTTTGATCAAGATGTTGTTTAGATAGATATGACATTGGATCAAAGTGATCTCAAGAAGATATTTGATAGCTAGGCATGATCATAGGGTTTTCTAAGTTAGAAGGAATCACTGGTTGAAATAGAAATAGAATTAATCTATATAGGAATACTCAAATTCTCATATTAGAATTTGAATAATTGTGGAGTGGTTCAAGAAATTATGGGAGTGATGCTACTGGATAGCTTGCAGCAAAACAAAGTCACTGCAATTGGAATCACTCTAAAATAAGTTATAGAATTTGGATTATGATCAAATTAGTGATTTGGATAGATTCGAATGCACAAAGTGTGTGCACGTATCAAATTTGGATTTTCTTGATCCTATGATGTTCTACATGTTCTGAGGGTTCCAAAGACTACAAAATTGTAATTTTTGGACACTTGGTTCTAAAGATATGAATTAAACATGCTAATAGAAGGTTTGATTCCAATTTGAAAATAGTTTCAATTTGGACCCATAAAATATAAGATTTTATGGTACTACTGGATTCTATAATTCCTAAGGATTCCAACGAGATATTATTTGTTAATTTTCGAGTTACAGATCAAAAGATATGAAATATCAAAGTTTTGGATGAAATCTGATTCAAGTTTCTGTTTTGAAATCTGTTTGAATCTGGGAAGGCCACGTGGTGTGTTTTGATTGGTAGGTACCGGTTTGGCTGGATCCGCGATATGGGACGTTGGATCTAAAGAGGTTTGAACGGCTCAGATCACCCTGTAACTCTTCGGTTAAGTGATCTAATTTGGATCCTTAGATTTAGATCTAACGATCGAGGACAGATCTGGGGGAGGCTCACCGTGGGAGCTAGGTTTCCGGCGAATCTCCGGTGATGTGCAACCAGAGGTGGATGTTGGCGACGGATCTGATGGTTCCCCGAGGTGATGGAGGTGTGTACGGCGTGCAGGGGAGCGAGGCGAACTCGTTTGTGTGAACTCCGTGATCGTTTGCTTCCAGTAGAGAGGGAATGGTCTGGCCGGAGGCAGCTCGAGTGGTGATGAGCTCCGGGCTTGGACGGACGCGTTGGTTCTCTGCGAAGTAGGTCAAGCAGAGGGTATCATCGGATGCGCCGGAGCTAAAGGAAGACAGTGAGGCGAGAGGGAGCAGTCGGGGTTGTAGTACCTCGGCGGAATCGACGGTTTGCAGCAGCGGGTACTGCGGACTCCGGCGAGCTATTTTGGCAGCCCGGGGGCACGATCTGGAGAGGAAGGAAGGGGAAAATGGAGAGGAGACCAGGGGCTATTTATAGTGGCCGCTGGAGCGTTGATTTGGCGGGGGAGTGAATGGAATTTAAGAGAGGGAGGGGTTACTGCTAGCGGAGAGAAACGGTCACCAGCGTGGTTAGTGGCTGGAGGAAGAAGAAGATCTGACCGGTGGGTCCGGCCAGTCAGCGGGAAGAGAGAGGGAAGAGGGTACCGATTCGGGGGAAGACTAGATGGGCCGCGGGCTCCTTTTCTGATATGGGCCGAGGGGTTCCCAGAGGCCCTTTTCTATTTTTATTTTGTTTTCTCTCTTTTCTTTTTCTGTTTTCTTTATTTCTTCATAACTTTTGCATTTGTCAATCAAATGACTTCAAACCAACCTTGTAAAGTTTCTAAAATTCAAAACAACTAACCAGAACAGTAATAAACATGTTTTCACAACGAAAACAAGATTTTTAGTAAAAGGTCTTAAATGTACCTAATGGCTTTGCTTGCCTAAAATAATAGAAATAGAGTTTGAACTCGATTCTTTCTAAAATAGTAAAATAATAGTTTGTAAAATAATGATTGAGAAACACACTCAATTATGGTTTGAAAAAGCAACCCATATTGAATAAAGCAAATTTTGTAAAATCATATTTTGCAAGCAAGCTTGCATAAAGCTGATTAAAAGCAATAAAATAATATTTTGGTTTTAGGTTTTTCTCGAAGGGGTTCTCTAAGAAAATTATAGAAAGTTTAAAATAGTTTTCTAATAAAGCTTTCAAATAGACTCAAAATTTTTAAATCCCTGTGAAATTTCAATCATCTCAAGCATAACAAAAGCGAAAAAATTTCCCCCAAAATTTGATAAAATCTTGGGATGTTACAGTTTGGGTAGAAACTCTTCTCTAGATCTTGCTATCTATTTCTCATCTATGCTAGGACCTAAACTTGTCCTAAACCCCAAACAGATGCATCCGCAACACCAGAACAATCACAACAACCCTCAGTTGGAGATAGCCATGCAACGGATGGTTGATGTACATACAGAAATGATGCGGGTATTGACCTAGAATATGGTTAACCGCGATAGCAAAGGGTTACCACCAGGAATGCAACAAGTACTGGATGATCATTCGCAAATAGTACAAATGATGTCCCAGATTGTGGCTAGTACCAATAAGAGCTTGCCACAAAATGATCATGGTGGCAAGGAACCAAGAGGTGTTGTTGAGATGACACTGCAAGCCTACAAGGTCTGTGGAGAAATAGGACACACGTCTCAGGACCATCATGAATAGTGCCCTTACTGCGATATGAGTCACCCAATTGGAGAATGTCCCATGACCCAAGTTACTTGTTTCCTATGCGAAGGAATCAATCATGTTCTTCCAGAATGTAAGTTTTACCCCATGGTGCAACGAATGAATCAACAATCTAAGGATGCATTGTGCCAGATGCTAGAAAAGACCCCTGAGGATAGAAGATCCAAGATAACAGTGGAAAAGAAAGTCTTGGAAACAACACACAACCTTACCACCAAGTGTTGCTTTTCATGTGAAGAAGAAGGACACTGATACGTCTCAAACGTATCTATAATTTTTGATGCTCCATGCTTGTTTATACACCATTTGCTTAGTGTTTTGTTACACTTTGTGGCGTTTTTATGCATTTTCCGGAACTAACCTATTAACAAGATGCCACAGTGCCAGTTCCCTGTTTTCTGCTGTTTTTGTGTTTCAAAAAAGTTATAGAAGAAATATTCTCGGAATTGGACCAAACAAAAGCCGAACCTCCTATCTTTACCGAAGCTTCATGAAGACCGAAGATGAGACGGAGGGGGGCCAGGGGCTAGGCTCACCATAGGGTGGCGCGGCCCAGCCTCTGGCCATGCCACCATATGGTGAGACCGCCTGGTCCACCCTCTGACGCTGCCCGTTCGCCTTTAAATTCCCCTCGATGGGAAAAACCTAAGGGACGGATCGCTTTTCCTCGAAACATACTGCAAGCCACCGCCGTCATCGAAGCGAGATCGGGAGGATCCAGGAGCTCTTCCCGGCACCCTGCCGGAGAGGGGAATCCTTGCCATAGGCCTTCTCCACCACCATGGTCGCCTCCAGAGTGATGTGTGAGTAGTCTACCTTGGACTGGTCCATAGCAGTAGCTAGATGGTTGTCTCCTCCGCTATGTGCTTCATGTTTAGATCTTGTGAGCTGCCCTACATGATCATGATCATGATCATCTTTATGTAATCATACATGTTGTGTTTGTTGGGATCCGATGAGTATTGGTACTATGTCAAGTTGATGTGCTGAATCATATATCTTTATGTTATCTCTATGTTGTTTATGATCTTGCATGCTCTCCGTTGCTAGTAGATATCTTGGCCGAGTAGATGGTAGTGACTCCAAGAGCGAGTATTTATGCTCGATAGTTGGGTTCATGCCTCTAGTAATCTGGGGGAGTGACAAAAACCTCTAAGGTTGTAGATATGCTGTTGCCACTAGGGAGAAAACAACATTCTTGCGTCCAAGAATATTTTCTTTGTTTACTTTATGCAGTTTGCTTAATGCAGTTATCCGTTGTTCGCAAATTAATACTCAAGGGGTACTCGGACGACTCCCCGCGAGTGGATTATTAGTCATAGATGCAGTTGGATTACGGTCTATGTATTTTGTCGTAATGCCCAGAGTGAATCTCATAGTGATCCTCACGACATATGTATGTTATCTTTATTCTATCAATTGCCCAACTGTAACTTGTTTACCCAGCATGTTGTTATTTATCTTATGGAGAGACACCGCTAGTGAACTGTGGACCCTGGTCCAATTTCCTTTACATTGCTATACCGTTTTGCTTTTACTCGCACTGTTTACTTTTACTTGCATACTATTATCTTTTACGACTCGATACCCTCAATCCTTTGTTTACAGCAAACCGGTGAGATTGACAACCTCATCGTAAGTTGGGAGCAAAGTTCTTGGTTGTGTTTTGTGCAGGTTTCACGTTGCTACTAGATGAAGACGCACCAACAATATTTCTGGCGCCATTGTATGGAGTGTCACGAAGCTAGCAAGCATCACCTTCTGAAGTTTGGCTTTCTCCTATTGGTTCGATAAACCTTGGTTTCACAACTGAGGGAAGACTTGCTGCTGTGCTCATCATACCTTCCTCTTGGGGTTTCCAACGAGCTGTTTTTACAAGCCATCAATGAGTTTTCTGGTGCCGTTGCCGGGGAGGAAGAAGATTTCTGCAAGGGGAGTCTCTCACGCACAATCTTTTACTTTGTTTTTTATTTTGCTTTATTTTATTTTTGCTTGCATCTTTTTATCAAAAACACAAAAAATTAGTTTGTTCTATAGTTGTTATTTTTGTTGGTGTGTTATTGTCTTGCTTTATCATGCTTTCTATCAATGGTTGGTTTCTTTGAAACTAAATATTTTTGGCAAGGTGGGTTCACGGAAGAGCAACAAAAATATTAGAGCATCTCTAGCCATGGTCCCCGCGAGGACCCCGGCAGCCTTTTTTTTTCATCCGGACGGTGAAAAACGGCCCAATCGCGCCCCCGGTTCCTCGTTTTCCCCCGGATTTGGGCCTTCATCCATCCGGCGAGCCCAGGCCATCCCCGGTCCCTCGGGGCACGCTCGGGGACTCTGGACGAGAGAAAAGTGGGAATGGGCCCGCTATGTCGACGAGAGAACATGATCTGGTCGCAAATCCCCCTCTCCCTCCCCTCGTTGCTCTGTCGCCACCGGCACCACCCCTCGCCAACCTGCCGGCCGGTTGTCTGAACGAACTCCGCCATCCCTCCTCCCACCAGCCCCCACCAGCCTATATTCCACCGTCCGGCATGCCGTCTGGCTATATTCCGCCGTCGGGCAACTCCTCCCATCGCGCCTCATCGACACGCCCGGCAGGTATTCGTCCATTTGCCTAGCTGGACATGGACTCGGATGATGAGGAGGAGCAGATGTTCACCGAGAATTTTGAAGAAGAGATGGCAGCCGCCGCCCAAGACGAGGATATATGTTGATCCTAGCTTTCCTGTCGGGCTTGTACGCGGAGATGGCCATTGGTCGTCGTGGTGGGTTGGCACCAGGTCACTGGAAGTGCAAGCCGAGGCAGCTAATGGAGGGCTACTGCATACTCTATGCCGACTACTTCGCCGACAATCCATTGCACGGTGAGGCTGTTTTTAGGCGTCATTTCAGGATGAGCCGGAAGCTTTTCCTGAAATTTTTTTATGCCCTTCGAGACTACGACTCCTATTTTAGATGCAAGTTAGATAGCACCGGCATGGCAGGGTTTTCCACCCTTCAAAAATGCATGGTGGCTATGCGGATGCTGGCATATGGAGCTTCTGGTGATTCTACCGATGACTATCTTCGGACGCTGGCAAACTGTATGAAATTCGCCGAACTGTAATGTTTATTTGTCAAAATAAGCCAAAAACGCCAATTTCCGGATGTCTTCCTGGGGTGCCGGCTGGAAGTTCGGCGCTCCCCCCGCCTAATTTTCATCCAATCCGGCGCAATTTAGCGCCGGATTTGGCCGTGGGGAGCGCCAACGGCTGGAGATGCTCTTATGAGGAACACCGCTTGTCACAAAAAGGGAAACACTTATGGAAACAAATTGATAAATTGTATATCATTGCTAGAAATGTGTGCTCTACTTATAAGATTACTTATTGCTTTGATAAATCTTGTTGTTGTATGAGGTATAAACACCCCGCTTTTTAATGTGAGTATAATGATGATATTACCATATCTTCTTATATTAATGGAAATTATGACTTTTATGATGTGGAACAAATTGAATAATTTATTGCTTGGCAGGGTGCATTCGAACTTGCTTATTTGCTTGAAAATACTGATGATGCACCTTATAAGTATGAGGTTTATGATATACTTAAATTTTGCTTTGATAATTACAAGGGAGAAAATGGCTATATTCTTAAATATCTTAATAGATGCTCTCGAACGGAAGAGACTAATGCCTTGAAGGAGCCTATGGAAGAAGAAATTGCTGAAACTGGAAGCTCATTGGATGAAAAAGAGGAGGAGAGTGATGATCAAGAGGAGGAAGAATGGAGCTACCCATGTCTACCTCCCAATAAGAGTAACTCTTTAACTAATACCTTATTTGATAGCCCTCCATGCTTAACAAAGGAGGATGAGTATGATATTTATATTGTTGAGTTTGTTTATGATGCTACTGAAAATTATTATGAGAGAGAAAAATATGGTTGTTGGAATTCTCATGTTACTAAAACACCTCTCTTTATATTGAAAGTTCCGAAGTTGCTCTTGTTTTATCTACCCATACTTGTTACTATGTGCTTCTTTGATTTATTTTCTTACAAGATTCCTATGCATAGGAAGTGGGTTAGACTTAAATGTGTTTTATATTTTCTCCTTGATGCTCTCTTTTGCTTCAATTCATATTTCTTATGTGAGCATCTTCTCAAATTACCGAGCCTAGCTCAAAGGCGTTAAAAAAAGCACTCTTGGGAGATAACCCAATGTTTTCTTTTAAGTACTTTTTATTTTATTTGAGTTTTGGAAGTTATTATTACTGTAATGACCTCTCATTATCATTTTTATTTTGTTGTTGTGCCAAGAAGAACCTCTAATTTGAGGGAGGTAAGATTTGGGGAAGTTGCTGTCCTGAAACAGATTTCTACGCTGCACCGTAAAAATTCGTAAAAATTCTCAGAATATCTTTTTGATCTGAAATTTCTTGAGCATATGCTCCAGGTTATATACAAACTTTCATTAGGTTTGAACTTTTCGATTTGAGCAACAGAAGGTCCTCGAAAAAATCGACCTTTGTCAGCTGTTCTGTTTTGACAGATTTCTGCCACTATTTGTGTTTGCCTCTCGATCGCTTTCTTTTTGAGTTCTTTTGATCACGGAACTTTTGAGGAAGTTGCTACATTAGTATATGCTTTATATGTGGTGTTTTTGAGTTTGAAACTGAACCAAAAGGGTTGATTCACTATTATGTTTATGCTAATGTTGCTAATAGAATTGTGTGAAGTTTTGTATGAAGGAAGTTTTTAAGTGTAGGGATTGGAGAATGATGAGATGAGATGAAGTATGGACAAAAGCTCAAGCTTGGGGATGCCCATGTCACCCCAAGAAATATCCAAGATGTACAAGCGTCAAAGTTTGGGGATGCCCCCGAGGCACCCCTTCTTTATTGGTAAAAATCAGGTCACCTTTCAACACACTATATTTTTATTGCTTCATATTCTATGCATTTTTCTTGGAGCGTGTTTACTTTTGTTTTCAGTTTTGTTTTGTTTTGTTTGCTGCAATAAATGGTTGGACCCCAACAAATTTATTTTTGGAGGAGATGTACTTGTTTTTCATTGCCAAGAACACTCTATTTTTCACTCTTATCATTCAATGAGTGTTCTCTTTTTCTAGAACTGCGTTTAGCTTTCATTTTTTGCCTTGATTTTTGTTCAGATCTTGTTTTTTCTTTGCATCAAGGTGTATTTAGACTAATGGTCTATATTGGTTTTCATCAAAAGAGTTGTCTCAAAAAGGTTTGAATGGTGTTGGAAAAGAGAAAAAGTTTCATGCAAAACAGTGGTACAAAAAGGAGCTTGTTTAGACTACGGCTTAGACTTTTACATGCCATGCTTGATATCATTTTGATAGTATGCTTAGTAGTTTTTGCTGTAGCATGACTTGTCTCAAATGACTGAGATTGCTTAATGAGCCTTTGAAAAAATCATGCGTTGTTTTTATTATATGGAAGCATTTATTTGGTTTTCTCCTTGATGCTTTATTTGGGTTGACTTGGCGCATTCTTACAACATGTTTGACTCTTACAAAATCGCCATAAGCCTTTATGATCATTTGGCTTTTGACTTGTGATGCCATTTTATGCTTCTTTTAATGATGTTTTGTCGCTATGCATGATTATGCCAGTCTTTTGCTAGCCCTAATTTTGTACTGAGTATGAACTGTACTCGTGCATCCAACTCCCAAAAACCAAGTTATTCCAATGTATCCACCATATATACCTATTAGCAATTTGCTATTCCAAGTATATTTGACTTGCTTTTATCTATCCTTTGAATTAAACTCTTTTTGGTGTTATGTGAAAATTAGTCAGTAAAGCTCTCACGAACCTGACGGCACACTTATGTTGACGTTGTGCTTGCAAGTTGTAAGTTGGAAATTAGCCCAGCCATGCCGTCATGGGGCAAGCTTTCAACATTGCACTTTCTCTCATTTGAGTTGATATCATGATCTTTTGTTTATGGATACTCGCGATGTGAAATAAGTTGGGAATCTTGTAGGATCATGGAGTTTGTATATGTGTTAGAGAAACGCCTGGGCCGCTAATCTAAGCCATGCATCATTCATGGTGGAAATTTACAGCATGCCCATAGTGGACATTCGACGACGCATCTCATAATAAAAAGCTATACCAATGGTAAATAAAAGAGATGCCAAGGTGTTCATTGTCTGTTTGTCCTGTTATTTTGATGTGGGCTTGTTCCATGTCATCGGGCAAGGAGGTACCCCGTTGGCGGTTCTCGATGATACGTGTATACTTACAATGACAAGAGCTTGCTTGGGACCCTAAGTCGAGTAGCATGAGGTTTCGTTATTCGTACTTCACGGGACACGAGGTTTTCAACTTATGATTTGTCAAGCATATGCTCATAATTGTTCTCGCATTAACTTTAACCATTCAAGATGCCTATGATGGGGGCAATGAGAGCTCAAAGCTAGTAAGTACCATAATTTTTGAAGGTTTATAAAACTTGCAATCACTGCTTCCCTCTGCGAAGGGCCTTTCTTTTAATTTTATGTTGAGTCTCCACCTTCTACCTTTATGCACCATCTAAGAGAGCATAGTTGCCATTCTGAGTTTAATGTGCATAGTCCCAAAGTTTATCATTGATTGATTCATGATTATGGTTTCACTTGTTCTTAAATTATTTGTATCTAGTCGCCCTCTTAAACTTGAAGGTGTCCTATGCATTTATGTTTTGCTATTCCATGAAGGACAAGCTGAAAACCATTTGCTATGTTTTACCATATGATTTGAACACACGTTTGACTTTCATTGTTTCATTATTCATGATCTTTTCTTTGTGTTTCTTTTCATGTTATAACATGGTTGCTAAGTTTTTATTGTCAAGATTATGTCTCTTATGCCCATGTTTTAAGTTCTTTGATCCCAGCACTCAATGCTTTACATAGATGATCAAGATTGTGATGGTGCATGTCACCTCAAAAATTATTCTTTTATTATCACTTACCTACTCGAGGACAAGCAGGAGTTAAGCTTGGGGATGCTTGATACGTCTCAAACGTATCTATAATTTTTTATGCTCCATGCTTGTTTATACACCATTTGCTTAGTGTTCTGTTACACTCCATGGCGTTTTTATGCATTTTTCGGAACTAAACTATTAACAAGATGCCACAGTGCTAGTTCCTGTTTTCTGCTGTTTTTGTGTTTCAGAAAAGTTACACATGAAATATTTTTGGAATTGGATGAAACAAAAGCCGAACCTCCTATTTTTACCGAAGCTTCACGAAGACCGAAGATGAGACGGAGGGGGGCCAGGGGCCAGGCTCACCATAGGGTGGCGCGGCCCAGCCCCTGGCCGCGCCACCATATGGTGAGACCGCCTGGTCCACCCTCTGATGCTGCCCTTTCGCCTATAAATTCCCCTCGAAGGGAAAAACCTAAGGGATGGATCGCTTTTCCTCAAAACATACTGCAAGCCGCCGCCGTTGTCGAAGCGAGATCGGGAGGATCCAGGAGCTCTTCCCGACACCCTGCCGAAGAGGGGAATCCAGGCTATAGGCCTTCTCCACCACCATGGTCGCCTCAGGAGTGATGTGTGAGTAGTCTACCTTGGACTACGGGTCCATAGCAGTGTCTAGATGGTTGTCTCCTCCGCTATGTGCTTCATGTTTAGATCTTGTGAGCTTCCCTACATTATCAAGATCATCTTTATGTAATCATACATGTTGAGTTTGTTGGGATCAGATGAGTATTGGTACTATGTCAAGTTGATGTGCTGAGTCATATATCTTTATGTTATCTCTATGTTGTTTATGATCTTGCATGCTCTCCGTTGCTAGTAGATATCTTGGCCGAGTAGATGCTAGTGACTCCAAGAGGGAGTATTTATGCTCGATAGTTGGGTTCATGCCTCTAGTAATCTGGAGGAGTGACAGAAACCTCTAAGGTTGTAGATGTGCTGTTGCCACTAGGGAGAAAACAACATTCTTGTGTCCAAGGATATTTGCTTTGTTTACTTTACGCACTTTGCTTAATGCAGTTATCCATTGTTCGCAACTTAATACTCAAGGGGTACTTGGACGACTCCCCGCGAGTGGATTATTAGTCATAGATGCAGTTGGATTACGGTCTATGTATTTTGTCGTAATGCCCAGAGTGAATCTCATAGTGATCCTCATGACATATGTACATTATCTTTATTCTATCAATTGCCCAACTGTAAGTTGTTTACCCAGCATGTTGTTATTTATCTTATGGAGAGACACCGCTAGTGAACTATGGACCCCGGTCCAATTTCCTTTCATTGCTATACCGTTTTACTTTTACTTGCACTGTTTACTTTTACTTGCATACTATTATCTTTTACCACTCGATACGCTCAATCCTTTGTTTACAGCAAACCGGTGAGATTGACAACCTCATTGTAAGTTGGGAGCAAAGTTCTTGGTTGTGTTCTGTGCAGGTTTCACGTTGCTGCTAGGTGAAGATGCACCAACAATATTTCTGGTGCCATTGTCTGGAGTGTCACGAAGCTAGCAAGCATCACCTTCTGAAGTTTGGCTTTGTCCTACTGGTTCAATAAACCTTGGTTTCACAACTAAGGGAAGACTTGTTGCTGTGCTCATCATACCTTCCTATTGGGGTTCCCAACGAGTTGTTCTTACAAGCCATCAGACACTTATCTAGAAACTACTCGAGGAAACGAGATAGGTTTCCCACAGCTACAGTGGAATATGAAGAGATGGAGGTAAGAGATCTCCTAGCCTTAGAGAGACCCAAAAAGAAGAAAGACAATAGCAAGGTGCTGTGCTACAAGTGCAAGGAGCTGGGACATTATGCAGACCAATGTCCACAAAGGGACAACAAAGCGAACAAACAAGGTAGAGTAAAGAAGAACATTTAACCATGTCACATGCTACACATGTGAACAAAAGGGGCACTAAGCAAGGATATGCGTAGAGAAAAGCACTTCAAGACTTCAGAAAATGGGATAACTGAAGATGCCGCCAATACAAGGAGAAGACAACAAAGTGTAGCCAACTTGAAAGAATTTGTATGCAACTACTGCCTTGTAATAAATATTGTAAGGACATGTAAGAGTTAAGGGCAACCTTGTTGAATGGATTTTATTTTCCAAGGAAATGGCAAGCCGAAGGATATGTAACTCAAGAGTTAACGCCATATGACAGAGTACACAAAACCCTAGCCAAGGAACGATAGATTGGTCTTCTAAAATTCAAAAGTGGGATTTGGAACATTGGTTCTATTCCCAAGAGAATTTTGACAAAGCTAGTGAGGTTGACCAAGAGTTAGAATATGAGGTTTACAAACCATGTATGAAGTAATGATTTGGGTGCAGGATGGATTGATCACCATTCCTACTACTCTTATTATTTGCTCTCATAATGTTGGCTTTGCGAACCTAGAGAGACATACCTACAAGAGAGACGACGTTGTTAAACCTTAACTTTAGGAGGATAAGATATTATACCCCTTATAGTGAGCCAGTGTGGCCAAAACGTAGAATTGCGGTGAGGTGAACCACAAGCTTACCGTTGAAGAAGACACATGATGGAAGGAGTCCTACCAACCTGGAGAACTCCGTTTGACCCCAAAAGTGCTCACCAAGGAAGTAACCATAAGATGAAGGACCTTCAAGGATGTCAGCAAAGAGGATGAAGTGAAGACAAAAGACCACCTTAACATGGTCCTCTGATTGACCCAAAGAGTGACCCTTCAGTGTCCAAAGTAGTTCAACAAACTACATTGTTGGATAGGAGCTCCACAATGGAGCAAACTTATGCTCAAGCCTCAATGAGAAATACTGGAAACTCAAGTTTGTGAATAGACACCCACCTATTGGAAATGAAGATAGAATCTATCTATAAATTCAAAAGATGACCTAGTGCCAAGTCAAATCTCAGGTGTGCTTACTTTGAACCAAAGACCTAGACTACCTACAAAAGTCACTTTTAAGGGTGGTAGCCACCTAAGTACCCCAAACCCTTCTACCTTTCTAGCCTCTCCAAATCTCGGGGACGAGATTTCTTTTAAGGGTGGTAGTCTGTAACATCCCAAGTTTTTATCAAATTTTGGAACAAAAGAATTTTTTGTTTAGTTTGTGTTGATTGAAAAATCATAGGGATTTAAAACTTTTTGAGTTTAATTAAAGACTCTATTACAAAAACTATTTCAAAACTTTCTATTATTCCTTGATGAACTCTTTGAGAAAATATAATTTCAAAATACTATTTTGCTTTTAATCAAACCTATGCAAGCTTTATTAGCAAAGGAAAATATATCCAAAAAGTTTTATAAAGTTTACTCACTAGGAATGTGTTTTAAAATAAAGTTCAAATATTGTTTTATAGAGTTTGATCTTTAAAGTCAAAAAGGATTAATTTCAAATCCTATTTCTATTTTGAAATATATAAACCAAATCTTTGGCCAAATTTATAAAGTTTTGATGAACATTTGCTTTATCATGAAAAATGTCTCATTACTGTTTTAAAATGTAGTGTTGAATTTTACAAAAATTTAGAAACTTGTTTGAATACATTTGGTTTCCAAATGATAGAGTTATGAAACAAATCAGAAAAGAGAAAAAGGAAAAGAAGAAAATATAATAAAATAAAAATAGAAAAGGGCCACCAGAACCATTTTGGCCTAGCTTTGCTGGTGGCCCACGGCCCTCCCGGACCTACCCCGAATCGGTACCTCCTTCTTGCTTTTCGTCACTGACAGCGGGCCCCACTCATCAGTCGTCTTCAACCTCCCCTCCTACTTCACCGGGACGAACCCCTGCACGAACCCCACTCGCCCCGCTCCTTCTGAAGACCAAACCGTCGCTCTGAGCCCTCCCTCATAAAGCCCGGCCCCACCTCTACTTCTACGCTCTTTTTCCCTCGCTCAAATCGTCACTAGCATGTCGAAATCACTCGTCGGAAACCCCCCAGTACCGCAGAAATTTCGAGTCCTGGTCGACGAATCCGTGAGCCAGCACCGCTGATTTCTTGTCCATTCCCCTTCCTTCTCTTATGCGCATCCTCTCAGACCATCCTCGTGCTTTCCCCCGCAGCAAATCGACGTCAACGTCGATATCCGAGCCGCCGTCGCCTGGAGCTTTCCGTCCATCCCCAGCCGTCGCAGGAGGCCACACCAGAAGCAGCCGATCAAGCCCACGTACTCACCGTCCTCTTCCGCACATTGTCCGTGCTTTCCCCTTTGCTGGAGATCGCCAGAGCAGTCGCCGTCGCCGACCTACTGTGCGCTCTCGCCGGAACTCCCCCTCACCGGTGAGCCTCACATGCCTGTTCTCTTCCACCCGTTCGATTTTGATCCAAAGGCACAGATAGATCCTAGTACCGAATCGGTACAGATCAATTAGGGCCCTCAGATCTTCATTTGATCCTGTGGTTCATAGAGCCGATCCGGCCGAAACGGTACCCACCATTAACGTTGTGCCACGTGGCCGGTTCTGTTTCAAATAGGTTTAAATGGATATCAAATATGCTGAAACTTGTAAAATGCATAGAAAATCTGCTGTAAGTCCAAAAATTGCAAATAATATATCAATGGATTCCTAAAAATGTGTAGAACCTCATTGTGCAGAAACATGTCATGGTTACTGTACAAAAAATTGAACTAATTTTCAAATGGTTTAAATCACCTATATGCACCAATTAATTCATAACTTTAGTTTCACACATCCAAAAATCACATATTTGTAGTCTATCGATTCCTCAGAACATGTAGAACACTTTAGAATCAAGAAACACCAAAGTTGATACGTGCACAAACTTGGTGCTTTCAAATCTATCCAAATCACTACTTTGATCATAACTTGAATTCTAAAAATGATTTTGGAATGAATCCAATTGCAGCAACTTAGTATTACTGTCTCCTATCTAGTAGCATCACTGTCCAAAATAATTGAAATCCTCTGTAGACATTCAAGTCCAAATATGAGGATTTGAGTATTTACTTTACAAGATTAATTCTATAATTCTTTTCAATATGATTCCTTTTACAAAAGTGAATCATATGATCATACCTATCTACCCCTATCAAATTCTTCTTGATCATCACCCAATATCATGCCATCTATTCTTATGGAGCCAGTTTACAATATTCAAATTACATTTGAGTAATTTGAGTAATGTGTGGTAGAACCCAATTAGGTTCCCCTTGCTATTTGTGGTAGTACACTCCACTCCATGCCACACATATCTTAAACCATTCAAATCAAATACCATTCTTGAACTATAAACAAAACTAGTTTGAATTCTTCAAAGAAGAATTTAAACATTGATATGGTCAAATCTTGAGAATCAAACCCTAGTCCTAGTTAATCCTTTTGTCCAAGAAAATCTTATGACCAAGAAATCACCATCATTCTAAATAACATTCATACTTATTCAACCCCATGCCAACTTGACCATATTGGTTTATATTGAACTATTCAATTTACAGAAAAGTTAATTGAGTAATTCAATGTACCACCAATATATACCCAAGCCTATGTGTAACTTATACTATTATGAGTAAGTGTTGTCACACTTTATTCAGTAGTGTTCTAGTTGCACTATTCTATACTTTTGTGAATCCATTCACATAAGTCATCTCTAAACTCTATCCATGTTTATGCCAAGCACAAGATTGTTATCATTACATTGTATCTTGGAGAATCATTTCTTGCTAATCTTTTGACCTCACCATCCAAACTCTCAATTCCATGCCTTGCAAGCCAAGATTCATGCCATATATATCTCTCATCACAAGATCATAAATATTTTAAAATGTTACATCAACCCTTGTCAATTGTTTGCACTGCCTGATTTTTTTTGCTTTGGAAAAGTGTGTTTATGTTGGGTTATTCCTATTGCTATAGATTGAATGGAGAGAACGTGTATTGTTGAGAGAAGCAGAAGAGTTTGAACTTCCAAAAGGCAAGTGACACACGTGCTTTCCACCCATTTTACTATATGCATTAGTGTTTTATAGTAGTGTGCATGATAGGTTGGTTCTCAAAATGAAGTTTTGCAATGCTAGATCCTAGTAGTGTATAGCCACCCCTGAGCCAACTACTGATAGGTTGTAGCAATATTGAAAAATGATGCCAATGCTTGTTTCTTAGGTTGATGTTTAGTTTTGAAATTTAAACTTCAACCCAATGAAACACCTGAGTGGAAATGGCATTGCTTGGTTTATGTTGAGTGGCTACCCAGGGATACACACCTGGCTATCAACCCAGGATATGTGTGGTTGTTGTCACCTGGGGGTACACTTGTGGATGGCCACCCAGGAACAAAGAGACTACCATGTCTTCCTTGCTTAGTGAGCTTCCAGTGCAGCCTTATGACAATATGGGCTCTGTCTTGACTAACTAGGATGTGAGGGTTCAACTTGTGTGCAAGACATTGGCTAGTAGCAGAATTATAGGTGGGAACGGGTCTTGCCAGTATGGTTGCTCTCTCCTTCTGAAAGGTCTTGTCTCATTCTTCTCTCTGGGTAGAATGGGTCTTAAGGTGAAAGTGCACAACCCCTGCAGGGTGTCAAACTAATCGATTAGCCGTGTCCCCGGTTATGGACAACTTGAGTTTCTAGACATGGATGTATGGAAGAGTCTCCTCACCTTTTCAGACTGAATAAAACTTGTTTAGAAACAGTCTCAAGACCATGTGGTGAATTTAACCTCATGGGGTTGATGGTGCGTAGTAGGCACCCAGTTGGGAACGCCAAGAGGAAGGTATGATGAGCACAGCAGCAAGTTTTCCCTCAGTTGTGAAACCAAGGTTATCGAACTAGTAGGAGAAAGAACCACACTTCCGAAGGTTGATGCGCTCTAGCTTTGCGACACTCCAGACAATGGAGCCAGAAAAATGTTGGTGCATGGCTTTTCACTAGCAGTAACGTGGAACCTGCACACAACACAACCAAGTACTTTGCCCCAACTTACGATGAGGTTGTCAATCTCACCGGTTTGCTGTAAACAAAGGATTAAGCGTATCGAGTGGTAAAAGGTAATAGTTCGCAAGAAAGTAAATAATGCGAGTAAAAGTAAAACGGTAATAGCAATGTAAAGGAATTGGACCAGGGTCCACAGTTCACTAGTGGTGTCTCTCTATAAGATAAATAACAATATGCTGGGTAAACAAATTACAGTTGGGCAATTGATAGAATAAAGATAAAGTACATATGTCATGAGGATCACTATGAGATTCACTCTGGGCATTACGACAAAATACATAGACCGTAATCCAACTGCATCTATGACTAATAATCCACCCTCCGGATGTCGTCCGAGCAACCATTGGGTATTAAGTTGCGAACAACAGATTATCGCCTTAAGCAAATGTAAACAATGCAAATGTCCTTGAACACAAGAATGTTGTTTTCTCCCTAGTGGCAACAGCACATCTACAACCTTAGAGGTTTCTACCACTCCCCCAGATTACTAGAGGCATGAACCCAACTATCGAGCATAAATACCCCCTCTTAGAGTCACTAGCATCTACTCGGCCAAGATATCTACTAGCAACAGAGATCATGCAAGATCATAAACAACATAGAGATAACATAAAGATAATAATTTAGCACATCAACTTAACATAGTACCAATATTTATCGGATCCCAACAAACACAACATGTAGAATTACACAAAGATGATCTTGATCATGATAGGCAGCTCATAAGATCTAAACATGAAGCACATGGTGGAGGAGATGACCATCTATGTGGGGACCCCAGATTACCCATCCGGAATACCTGATATGCATACAATTCACGATCCCATGGAATTGTACTCGCAATCCATCTAAGGGAAAAGTGTTGTCATGCAGTTTGGCTGTAGCAAGGTGGAAGGCTCTAGTCTAGTTTATCCTAACTAGTCAATTTCTCGTATCGATATAGCATGTCTTACAACATTTCTATATCCTTATTAAAGAGGACATTTAGAAAACCTTTTTAGTAAAATCTCTAGGAAAGGGGGAACTCATTTGGTTTTCAAGAGAGAGCCGGTGGTCAATCAAACATGACCACCTTCCTTTATAAAAATGG
The DNA here is from genome assembly GCA_007115705.1 of Dactylis glomerata. Lineage (NCBI taxonomy): Eukaryota > Viridiplantae > Streptophyta > Magnoliopsida > Poales > Poaceae > Dactylis > Dactylis glomerata. Next base: position 1,755,121 of record QXEO01000155.1, on the reverse strand, counting down.
TCAATCACACATGACCATCTCCATTCCTTCAGCAGTACCCTGCAAGTACTCCGAACCCTAACCGTGCCACGATAGTACCCTTTGAGTACTCCGTCTAGCACTTTTCTCTATTTTTTCGAAAACATTTTTGTAAAACCAAAACCTAACATTGGGTTAGGCAACAGCCAGTTCAACCATCCATGACCGAGGACTCGGCTATTCGAATAGATTTACACTCTGCAGAGGTTGTACATTTTACCCACACCATCCGAATACTCATAGTGTGGGCATCATCCCCGCATAGCATCCTATGCCATGACAAGCACCCGGTCAGAGCCTTTCTCTTATCTACCTTAGTACGGGAATCTACCCTATAGAGTATGTACCTCCCCGGCACACCCTGGCAGTCTACCTCCACATTCGAGCGTAACTCCAGTGCCATGTCAGGAGACCCATAGTGTCTTCCGGCCAGATAAATCCCTCACTGGATCTCGATTCACTATTGCCCATTTACTTGCGGCAATCCAGATTCCGGGGTACCGCGTACCCTTATATAGTTATGAGACTCCCATACTAAAATAAATAAACTATGAGCTAAGCCCCGTCCCATACCAGGGTAATGTGGTTGCACAGATTAATTGTCCCGGGTGAATACATAATCACCAATGGCCTTTTTAGAGAAAACTCCTACCTCCAACTCTGGGATATTCATCCCCCATCTCATTTTCAAAACTCATTTGTGAAAATCTTTCAATGGAATAGCTTCCTATTCCAAGGTTTTCGAAGTCATTTTTCCAAATCCACTTGAGTATCCCAACCTAGAGTTTTTGCTCCACTACAAGGTTTATCAAAGGCCATGATGCTAACCATCAAGCCACTAACCCAGGCGAGTTGGATAGGTGTCAAAAGGTATCATCCATAAGGATGATAATAAACCGACTTGTGGAGCTAAGCCGCCAATAATTGCTACAAGGACTATAGCAATATAATAACATGCATTTTATAAACCTTTAAGAAACATGCAAAGTAATTGAATAGGATCAGATATGCATCAAGAATAGATGGCTTACCTTGGTTGGCTAGTCCCTGATCTTCTTCTTCCTGGTACTCAAAGACTCCCCCCTCCTCGGCACACTCCTCGTTCGATTCCATCGCCGGAAAAATAATAACATACAATAAATAGGCATGCATACACAAGTCACAAGCATTCCATCACTCAATATCACACAAACAAAGAGTATCAGAAACAAACATGCTTAGAAATCAAAACAATATTTTACAGATTTTTAGTTAGCAAGTTAATCCTATTAGTAACTAGAGTTTTTTCAAATAAAGCAACACAACACCACTTCTCTTAAATCAAGCATGCAAGTGTCCAAATGGACCAAGTAGCACACTCAGCACACTTGTAGGTAGACAACATTCTTAGGAACCCAACAAAGTTGGATTTACCCCAAAATAATTTGTGGTTGATTTCCTATGAATTAAACAATAGGAACTATAGCTAGAATACCAAAATAATTCTCAGATATTCTCTGAGCATCAGAAAAATACAAACAAAAGTGTTCTGGAAAGCTTATCTAGGACAAAATCCAAAGAAATTGGATTCATACTAAAATTCCTAATCTACTGTAGATGGTATTTTATCTAAGACTAATTACACAATTAGCCATATTAATTACTACTACAGGGATATAGATCCTAAAATACCAAACTTAGTGGTACAAGCAAACTAGGACATCAGACCATCTCCGAAAATTGGAAACATAGCATTTCAGTACATAGAACTCAAGATTTGAATTTTTGTCTGAAAAGTGACTTATTTAGCTACACAAAATACTATTTCAGCTACACTTTCCTAGCAGACATGAGACTAGTGCCATATGATAGGTTATAAGTTAAGCTACTCATAGAAATTTGAATCAGGTCATTTGAGTTCATAATTATTTTTCTATTGAATTTACAAGTTGCAGATTCAAACTAAATGTCTAATAGGATTCTTCAAAAAAACGTCTATCGGGCTGAATCCCGCAAATCTGGGCCGAACAGCCGGGGTCGGCCCATCACCTGGTTCCTGTGCGTGGAAAACAAAATACCCTAATGCGCAGGGCCCACGCATCAGCTCGGATAAGAGGGCGAACCGGTATCTCACCGTCAGATCGGAGATGGACGGAGGAGAGAGGGTCACGCCGTCCAGTCGCCGTCGGTAACCAAAGGGGACGGCGGAGTCCTCTGGTCCAGCGAAGGAGGGACGACGTGCTCATCGCCGGTGACTAGGAGGCTCGCCTGGACGCGGGTCCTGCACCAGGAGGATTGGGAGGGAGTCACCGAGCTCATCATCCCACTCGAGTTTGCAGGAGATGGCTAGGCCATGGAGCTCATCGGAGGACAGTGGCGGGCGGAGGGACTCGAGGATGTCGGCGTCCGCGTGGTGGTTCCTACATAAAATTGATAGGGGAACAAGCATAAGGGACCGGAGGGGATCCAAGGGAACAAAATAGTAGAGCTAGGGGAGGTCGGGATCCAGCATGCGACGAGGTGCCACTGGGGGCGACGTTCGGTTCGGTGACGGGGAAGACTGAGTATGGAAGGAAGGCTAGGTCTTGGCTTGGGGGTTCATCTAAGAGGGAGGCATGGAGGGGTGAGATAGAGAGGGGTACGGGGTGAGTTTTTATGGAGGTTGAGCACGGGCTTGGCCACAGAGGCATTGGGGATTGGCTGTAGGGGGCGGCGAACACGGCCAGAGAGATGGGGACAAAGAGAGGAGCTGGGGTTGTGCCAGAGGTGTAAGAGAGGCTAGGCAAGGTTGCTGGCGAAGTTACGCGTCCGGGGGGAGCTAGGGGGTCATGGAGGGAGGGCGTCCACGATGTGCCTGCCAGGTGTTCGGTGAAACAACGCCTGCAAGGCGTGGTCGAGACAGACCGAGAGGAACACTAAAATGGTGTTGGCTTGCTTGGGAAGGCTTAGCGGTGCTCAGGGGAGTCCATTGGCGCAGTGGCTTGGAAAAAGGAGCAATTTTTGAAAACTGGCCATGTCCATGGCGGTCTTGGGTGGTCTTGGTCATGGAGAGGGTTGGGGCTTGGGATTGGGCAAGGGAGGCGGTGGAGGGGATAAGAGAGGGTTAGAGGATGGCTGGCTTCAGTAGGAAGGCTTGCTGCTGCAAGTTGTTTTGAAGTGTTGGCCAAGATTTGGCATAGATCTCGTCCCCCTCCCTCCAAACATAAAAATCCAAAGAAGAGGGGACTGCTACAGTAAAATTCGGCCAGAGAGGGAAGAGGGTGCTAGGGTAGTCAGAGCTAGGGTTTTGTGATGATCTAAGATGATTTAGAGAGATAGAGTTTGAGATAAAAGAGTATGCATGCATTAGTCCTTTAATTTTGATTTAAAGTTTCAATTTATAGCAAGCAAGGGCATGCATGGATAGATCAGATAGGTAGTAGATGAAATGTTGGGTAGCAATGCCACGGTTGGCAGTATTTTTAAATCAAGCAGGGTCACCAAAATTTTGTATTTTGGAAATTTTGGCCGAGGTATAACTTGAACAAGATTTTGAAATTATTGGATGATAAGCAACTAAGGTTTTGGTGTTCATAGGAGCAGGCATGCATAGGATAGCATGGTGGAGTTCCATCAAATTTATTTGATGAGAAGAGTGCATGAAATAGCATGGTTATTATCCCAATGCATGTGTTAGATAAGAAAGATGAAATAACAAAATAGTTATTTTCTTTGGAGGAGGGTTGGCATTATGCATGAATAACATTTCCAAATGTTATTAGAGAGGAAATGAATTGTGGCAGAAATTGATGGTGGATGCTAAGAAGTGATCCGTAAATGTATGGAGAATAAAAGAAAGGCTGGAAGTAGCGTGGATTAGAGTCCAAAACATAGTCTTGTGAATAGGTGGCATGCTTCAAAATGCACCAGCAAGTGCATAGATGGTTAGAGTAGATCAAAAGGAAGAGGAATAGGCCAGAGGATGGTCTCTGATCAATTGGTTCTGAAATTTAAAAGTGAGAGCAAAACTGCATCTGATAATAGTCAAATGGTCATTGATTTGATTAGCCCCAGAAACTAGATTGAAACAATATGAAGATGGCCTCAAATGACCAAGTAGTAATGGAAAGAGTGGAAGAACACATGCCAAATATGAGTTCTAGGAAGGTACATTGTCATGGATAGAATAGATGAGCTTAACACAAGTGTTGGAAAATTGAATCTGTTAACAGACACAAAGATAGTCTACACACTAGGTGTTTGATAAAATGACTGCAAGAAAATATTTTGTGAAAACTGATAGGAGCCTCCTAAGATGGGATGTAGATGATTCCTATAACACCATGGGAGCTTTTCTTAGGCTAGTTTGATTGGTTTTAAAATTCCTCAAAAAGGGGCTCCTAATGTCTTATGGTAAGACATTAGAGTTAGGGTTTTAGGGTTGATAGGAAAACATCAAAATAGGTTTGATTTGAAAGATAGAATGAAGTTAAATTACACTGGACAATACACTACTTGAGGGGTCTTGATTAGGTTAGGCCACAGGCCTACCTGAAGATCATATCTACTCACAAGCATCTCATCAAAGTCAAATAGAGTCAGACAAAGTCAACTCACCACACAAGGTCAATCATTTGAAGCTAATCTAGCATCACTAGAAGCAATGGTTGAGCAAGTGTTCAATAGTGATCAAGCCATGGGAAGTTGAAAAGAGTTTTCAAAGAAAGGAGTAAGGCTTTGGTAGATATTTTTCGAAACAAATGGAGACATAATCATCTCCTTTATCAAGTTTTCTCAAAGGTGTTTTGAAAGACCACTTATCAAAGGTTTATAAAATAATAGTTTTATAAAATAGTGGGATCACAACACTATATCCCTGTAGTTTTATAAATACAAGTTTTGGTAAAGACCTTGTTTTGAAATGGGTCTTGGCTCCTATTTTTAGACCATAAAACATTTTGAAAATAAAGGAGGTGCCAAGATACTTTATTTTGAGAAAAGGCTAGAGGTACGAGTGAGAGCATGATCACAAGAACACAAGGATTGTGTTGGTCCACAAACATATTCATCAAACCACACTCTCAAACAATATTTTTCACAACAATCTAGGCAAACATACAGGAAACTCTCTTTTATTTATCTAGTTGCAAAAAAAGTTTTTGTTGGCCCTTATTTTTGCATTACCAAACTCAGCTTAAACAGGGTTACAAAAAGTGGGGTTTTACAGTTCTTCCCCCCTTAAACAAGTACTCGTCCCGAGATTCCTAAGCGTAGTAGTAAGAGGTGCGAAGACTAAGTTAGAGTTAGGCCTCAACGGTTGCTCTTCCAACTCACCGATGATAATCTGAGTTGCATCAAAGACTTGATTTTGCCAAAGGTGTAGATCATCTTCATTTGCTAAAGTTCATGGCTGAAGAGTCGATGTTGCTAAAAGTATTCTGTCGAAACCTCATCAGGACATTTTTAAGGTTAGTGGGGTTAGGCTATCTAGTATGCCCGAAAAGATTCTTCGAGAGTTAGAAGGTTTTCAGCTCGCAAATTGAGGTTTTGAAGAGTCAAGGCTTCCCGGGTAGCTTTTGTTGTCTTGGGGTTGTCGCTTCCTTCATGTATATTGATGGAGTCTTCAATTCTTGGTGTTGCGTCTTGAAGCTTGATGTTGGTGTAGACCTTTAATCTCGAGCTTGCCGTCCTCTGAGGATGGTAGGCAAGAGCATTTATTCTTCGATCTTGATAGGCACGCCAAATCTGTCAACTTAGTCCTCTACGCTTCCTAACTACCAAGGCATAGGTTAGTCCTAATAGAAACCATTCTTCTGGGTTGTCTTGTGATTGAGCTAAAATCGCTCCAGGTGGCAGAGCACCACCAATGGTGTGTCTTCTAGTAGTTAATGATCCGTTCCTTCTTGTCTCCGGGTTGGTGAAGACCATTGAAGATCTCCTTGTGTCTCCATTTTCTCGTAGCCTTGAGAATCCTGAGGTATATTGGGATACCTTGAGTCGACTTCATCTTCCGAGAAATCTTCATGTGGATTTCTACTCGTGTCATAAGTCAGATTTGGTTTCAAACCCGTTAAAATTTGAACGAGCGAGCGAGTTAGTTAGAAAAGTCTTCACTTCTTCTCGTTGTTACCTCCATTGATATCTCCTAAATGCAGAGTCGACATTGATGGCTTGATTTTGGAGAGTATTCATCCTTCTATTTGCTCAGTGGAGATCAAGCACTTGAGTCTTCGGGCTTCAAGTGACGATAATGGGGCTTGTTAGAAGATTAGTAAGTGTTGGGGTGTTGAGAGAGTATCATCAATGTTAGCAAAACTCTAGATTTAAGGTTAGGCGATCCGAGTTAGTGAAGTCTTTGTCTCCTAGAAGTCCTTTGTAGGCCAGGCGGGTCTATCTTTTGCTTCCCTGACGTTGTAGAGAAGTCTTGACGAAGCTTGACGCACGTAGCAAAAATTGTCGCGTCGGATCTTGGGGAGGTGTTGCGAGAAGAGTTATAATCCACTCAAGGTTGGAGTTAGCATTCTAATTTTAAATTATCTATGCTACTCGTGCAGACATTAATAGATAAGAGGGAACACACAGTATAGAGAGGTTTCCTAACCAAGGTTCTTTTACACACTAGAGGGTTTTTAAGGCCAAGAGGCCAAAAACAAGCACAAGCACAAGGTAACAATACACACTCAAGAAACACACCAAGCAACTGCAACAACATCAAGAACACTCAACGTACTACGGGTACCAAGGACACCTAACAACTCGCAATACTTGGGGTTAGCTCAATCAAGGCAATTGAGCTTGTCCTATCATTCCTAGGGTCATGGTTGGTCATAACTGTTGAGGTCTTCATTTTTCTTGACACGGCTTCCATTGAAATCTTGATGGTAGTTGTTAATGAACCATTCATGATGATTTGGAAAGTGCAGATTTTGAAGGTCTTCTTGCTCACATCACATGGTTCTGAGGTCTTCGGAAAGGTTGGTGAAGTTCTTCATATGCGACAATGTCTCGTGTCAGGCCTAAAAATCTCTAGTCAAGCAACTGAGAGCTTGATCCTTGAGGACTGCAAAGGTGCGAGTCCAGGGAGGAACAAAGTCAGTTCCTTGACAGAGCCGTTGGTGTCAACCAAAGAAAAATATTTGTCAACATCCTTCTTCCTTTGCAGCTGGAGAGGTTTGAAGACGTCCTTTTGAAGTTTGCTCCATCTTGTGCTGCTAAGCTCCAGGTCTTTTTGGGGATATCGTCCAATAGGTATTTTTGAAGAACATGAGACAGATGGAGTAATAATCTTCAAAAAAAATTGGAAACTAGAGAGATAAGATTAGAAATTTTGAAGAGGTGAGAAAGGTATAAGCCATACTATTGGCTACTTAGAGGAAATAACTTTCCTATCTAACGCCCAAGCTAACTAAGGTCTCCTACAGTCAGGATGGCTCTGATACCAACTCTGTGGGGACCCCGGATTACCCATCCGGAATACCCGATATGCATACAATTCACGATCCCATGATCAGTGTGTTGTGAATCCACATATCCAAGTTGATAACAGAATTACATCATCCATTACAGTACCGAATGATATTTACAATTGGTCACATGACCAAGTATTATATTGCCACGCAGAGCAAGTCTACAATTAAGCAGAGGATACCAAGCAGCGCTGATGACCCATGTCATGCCTACTACCCTATAGGAAACTGACTGGGAGACGTTCCTAGTTCACACCGGCGTCGTCGTAACCATCGTCACCTTCCTTGTAGTCTTCTTCATAGTCTGACCAAGTTAATAGCCAGGGACAAAGCGGTGAGTACTAATACGTCTCTAACGTATCTATAATTTTTGATGCTTCATGCTTGTTTTTACACCATTTGCTTAGTGTTTCGTTACACTTCATGGCATTTTATGCATTTTCCGGAACTAACCTATTAACGAGATGCCATAGTGCTAGTTCCCTGTTTTCTGCTATTTTTGTGTTTCAGAAAAGTTACACAGGAAATATTCTCGGAATTGGACGAAACAAAAGCCGAACGTCCAGAAATTTACCGAAGCTTCTAGAGAACCGAAGAGGAGACAGAAAGGAGCCACAGGGCGGCCACACCACCAGGGGGCGCAGCCTGCCCCTGGCCCGCACCGGCCTGTGGTGTGGGCCCCCTGGTCCACTTCTGACGCTGCCCCTTCGCCTATAAAGACCCCCCGACGGGAAAAACCTAAATACCTGATCACTTTTCTAGAATACATCGCGACCCGCCACCGCCGTTGACCCGAGATCGGGAGGGTCCAGAAGCTCTTCCTGGCACCCTGTCGGAGAGGGGAATCACCACCGGAGGTCTTCTTCATCGCCATGCTTGCCTCCGGCGCGATGAGTGAGTAGTCTACCTTGGACTATGGGTCCATAGCAGTAGCTAGTTGGTTGTCTTTTCCACCATGTGCTTCATGTTTAGATCTCGTGAGCTGCCTTACATGATCGAGATCACTGTTATGTAATTCTACATGTTGTGTTTGTTAGGATCCGATGAATATTGATGTTATGATTGAGTTGATGTACTAAATTTTATCTTATGTTATCTCTATGTTGTTTATGATCTTGCATGCTCTCCGTTGTTAGTAGCTATCTTGGCCGAGTAGTTGCTAGTGACTCCAAGAGGGGGTATTTATGCTCGATAGTGGGTTCATGCCTCTATTTAATCTGGGGGAGTGACAGAAACCTCTAAGGTTGTAGATGTGTTGTTGCTACTAGGGGGAAAACAACATTCATATGCTCAAGGGCATACGCTTTGTTTACATTACACACTTTGCTTAATGCAGTTATCTGTTGTTCGCAACTTAATACTTGTGGAGTTCTCGGATTGATTCGCCACAAGTGCATTATTAGTCATAGATGCAGTTGGATGACGGTCTATGTATCTTGTTGTAATGCCCAGAGTAAATCTCATAGTGATCCTCTTGACATATCATGTTGTCTTTATTCTATCAATTGCCGAACTGTAATTTGTTTACCCAGCATGTGTTATTTTATCTTATGGAGAGACACCACTAGTGAACTGTGGACCCCGGTCCTATTTCCATTATATTGCTATCACCTGTTTACTTTACTCGCATACTATTATCACTTTCCACTCGATACGCTCATTCCTTTGTTTCAAGCAAACCGGTGGGATTGACAACCTCATCGTAAGTTGGGAGCAAAGTATTTGGTTGTGTTGTGTGCAGGTTCTATGTTGCTACTAGTTGAAGATGCGCTAACACGTTATTGTTAACGGCACCCTTGTTGGAGTGTCACTAGGCTAGCAAGCATCACCTTCTGGAGTATTGACTTTTTCCTGGATTCGATAAACCTTGGTTTCTTTCTGAGGGAAAAACTTGCTGCTGTGCTCATCATACCTTCCTCTTGGGGTTCCCAACTGGATGGTGAAAAACTATCAACACCGCGCCGCATCAAGACATTTTTCTGGCGCCGTTGCCGGGGAAAAAGAAGACTTCTGCAAGGGGAGTTTCGCACGCACATCCTTTACTTTGTTTTAGTTTTGCTTTACTTTATTTTTACTTGCATTGTTTTATCAAAAACACACAAAAAATTAGTTCCTACTATAGTTGTTATTTTTGTTGGTCTGTTATTGTCTTGCTTTATCATGCTTTCTATGAATGGTTGGTTTCTTTGAAACTAAATCTTTTTGGCAAGGTGGGTTCATGGAAGAGCAGCAAAATTATTATGAGGAACACCGCTTGTCACAAAAGGGGAAACACTTATGGGAACAAATCAATAGATTGTATATCATTGCTAGAAACGTGTGCTCTACTTATAATGTTACTTATTGCTTTGATAGATCTTGTTGCTGTAGGAGGCATAAACACCTCCCTTTTCAATGTGAGTATAATGACGATGTTACCATATCTTCTTATATTAATGGAAATTATGACTTTTATGATGTGGAACAAATTGAAGAATTTATTGCTTGGAAGGGTGCATTCGAACTTGCTTGTTTTACTGATGATGCATCTTATAAATATGAGGTTTATGATATACTTATATTTTGCTTTGATAATTACAAGGAAGAAAATGGCTATATTCTGAAATATCTTAATGGATGCTCTCCAACAGAAGAGACTTATGCCTTGAAGGAGCCTATGGAAGAAGAAATTGCTGAAACTGGAAGCTCATTGGATGAAAAAGAGGAGGAGAGTGATGATCAAGAGGAGGAAGAATGGAGCTACCCATGTCTACCTCCCAATAAGAGTAACTCTTTAACTAATACCTTATTTGATCGCCCTCCATGCTTAACAAAGGAGGGTGAGTGTGATATTTATATTGTTGAGTTTGTTCCTGATGCTACAGAAAATTATTATGAGAGAGGAAAATATGGTTGTTGGAATTCTCATGTTACTAAAATACCTCTCTTTATATTGAAAGTTCCGAGGTTGCTCTTGTTTTATCTACCCATACTTGTGACTATGTGCATCTTTGATTTATTTTCTTACAAGATTCCTATGCATAGGAAGTGGGTTAGACTTAAATGTGTTTTATATTTGCTCCTTGATGCTCTTTTTGGCTTCCATTCATATTTCTTATGTGAGCATCTTCTCAAATTACTGAGCCTAGCTCAAAGGCGTTAAAGAAAAGCACCCTTGGGAGATAACCCAATGTTTTTACTTTCAGTAATTTTTCTTTTATTTGAGTCTTGGAAGTTATTACTACTGTAATAACTGCTCCTTATCATTTTTATTTCGTTTTTGTGCCAAGAGAAGCCTCTAATTTGAGTGAGGTAAGATTTGGGGATGTGGCTGTCCTGAAACAGTTTTCGGTGCTACACCGTAAAAATTCTTGAAAATTCTCTGTATATCTTTTGGACCTGCGATTTCTTGTGCATATGCCCCAGGTTATATCCAAACTTTAATTAGTTGAACACTTTGTGATTTGAGCAACAGAAAACCCTCTAAAAATTTGACCTTTGTCAGCTGTTCTGTTTTGACAGATTTCTGCCAATATTTGTGTTTGCCGCTCTATCGCTTTCTTTTTGAGTTCTTTTGATCACGGAACTTTTGGGGAAGTTGCTACAGTAGTATATGCTTTATATGTGGTGGTTTTGAGTTGAAACCTGAAGCAAAAAGGGGTTGATTCATTGTTATGCTTACACTAATATTGCTAATAGAATTGTGTTTAGTTTTGTATGAAGGAAGTTTTCAAGTGTAGGGATTGGAGAATGATGAGATGAGTTGAAGAATGGAAAAAAGCTCAAGCTTGGGGATGCCCATGTCACCCCAAGAAATATCCAAGAGGTACAAGCGTCAAAGCTTGGGAATGCCCCCGAGGCACCCCTTCTTCATCGGCAAAAATCAGGTCACCTTTTAACACACTATATTTTTATTACTTCATGCATTATGCGTTTTTCTTGGAGCGTCAGTTGTTTTTAGTTTTCAGTTTTGTTTAGTTTTGTTTTCTGCAATAAATGGTTGGACCCCAATAAATTCCTTTTGGAGAAGTTGCCTTGCTTTTCATTTGCCAAGAACACTCTGTTTTTCACTCTTATCGTTTCAACGAGTGTTCTTTTTTTCTAGAACTACATTTAGCTTTCATTTTTCGCCTTGATTTTTGTTCAGATCTTGTTATATCTTTATATCAAGGTGTATTTTTACCTCTGGTCCATGTTGGTTTTCATCGAAAGAGTTGTTTCAAAAAAGTTCGAATGGTGTTGGAAAAGAGAAAAAGCTTTATGCAAAAAAGTGGTACAAGAAGGAGCTTGTGTAGACTGCGGCCTAGGCTTTTGCATGTCGTGCTTGATGTCTTTTTGATAGTATGCTTAGTGGTTTTTCTGTAGCATTACTTGTCTCAAATGACTGAGATTGCTTAATGAGCCTTTGAAAAAATTCATGCGTTGTTTTAATTATTTGGAAGCATTATTTTGGTTTTCTCCTTTGATGCTTTATTTGGGTTGACTTGGCGCATGCTCACACATGTTAGACTCATACAAAGTCACCATAAGCCTCTATGATCATTTAGTTTTTGACTTTTGATGCCATCTTATGCTTCTTTTAATGTCGCTTTGTCGCTATGCATGATTATGGCCGTTATTGCTCTCTTAGTTGGTCGCTCCCAGTCTTTTGCTAGCCCTCATTTTGTACTGAGTATGAGCTCTACTCGTGCATCCAACTCCTAAAAACAAAGTTTGCCATTGTGTCCACTATAAATTCCTATGCATGGTATTTGTAAGCCATTCCAAGTAAATTTTCATGTGCTACCTTTCAAAACTTTCAACTATTTCTCGTTTTGTGCCACTGTTTTTAGCTCATGAGGATGTAGTGGTCGGAATTGCTATCTTCCATATTAAATTAAGTACCCCTCGACTAGGCAGCTTCATCTGCTCGTCATTAATTTTGCATGAGAGCTGGTCAGACCATTGCAATCTAATTTTAAAAAGAAAAAAAGGCACTCCTCCATGGTATCTGAATGTTGGTGGACACCCGATGGAATCGGTTAGCCATGGTTTGAGAAAGGAAAAAAGGTGGGGAGGAGTGCCAAAGCTTTATAAAAGAGCACCAATGTGCCAATTTTTCAAAGAACTCGGAACCGCTCTCACTTGTTTATTATGGAAGATAGTAAGACCCCATTGCCAGTCGTTGACATGAAACAACCACCTCTCAAAACCCAATTTTTATCTCTATTTTACAAATGAAAAGCTCTAGCACATGTTTAATCACTGCTTCCCTCCGCAAAGGGCCTTTCTTTTACTTTTATGTTGAGTCACCACCTTCTACCTTTATGCACCGTCTAAGAGAGCATAGTTGTCATTCTGAGTATAATGTGCATTGTCCCAAAGTTTTCATTGATTGATTCATATTGTTGGTTTCACTTGTTCTCAGATTACTTGTATCTAGTCGCCCTCTTAAACTTGAAGGTGTCCTATGCATTTATGTTTTGCACTCTCATGAAGGACAAGCTGAAAACCATTTGTATGTTTTTCCATATGATTAGAACACACGTTTGACTTTCATTGTTTCATTTTCATGATCTTTTGTTTGTGTTCATTTTAATGTTATAACATGGTTGCTAAGTTTCTTCTATCAATATTATGTCTTTCATGCCCATGTTTTAAGTTCTTTTGATCCCAGCGCACAACGCTTACATATATGATCAAGATTGTGTAGGTGCATGTCACCTCAAAAATTATTTCTTTTGTTATCACTTACCTACTCGAGGACGAGCAGGAGTTAAGCTTGGGGATGCTGATACGTCTCTAACATATCTATAATTTTTGATGCTCCATGCTTGTTTTTACACCATTTGCTTAGTGTTTCGTTACACTTCATGGCATTTTTATGCATTTTCCAGAACTAACCTATTAACGAGATGCCACAGTGCCAGTTCCCTGTTTTCTGCTGTTTTTGTGTTTTAGAAAAGTTACACAGGAAATATTCTCGGAATTGGACGAAACAAAAGCCGAACGTCCAGAAATTTACCGAAGCTTCCAGAGAACCAATGAGGAGACGAAAAGGAGCCACAGGGCGGCCACACCACCAGGGGGCGCGGCCTGCCCCTGGCCCGCGCTAGCATGTGGTGTGGGCCCCCTGGTCCACTTCTGATGCTGCCCCTTCGCCTATAAATACCCCCCGACGGGAAAAACCTAAATACCCGATCACTTTTCCAGAATACATCGCGATCTGCCACCGCCGTCGACCCGAGATCGGGAGGGTCCAGAAGCTCTTCCCGGCACCCTGCCAGAGAGGGGAATCGCCACCGGAGGTCTTCTTCATCGCCATGCTTGCCTCCGGCGCAATGAGTGAGTAGTCTACCTTGGACTATGGGTCCATAGCAGTAGCTAGTTGGTTGTCTTCTCCACCATGTGCTTCATGTTTAGATCTCGTGAGCTGCCTTACATGATCGAGATCACCGTTATGTAATTCTACATGTTGTGTTTGTTGGGATCCAATGAATATTGGTGTTATGATTGAGTTGATGTACTGAATTTTATCTTATGTTATCTCTATGTTGTTTATGATCTTGCATGCTCTCTGTTGTTAGTAGCTATCTTGGCCGAGTAGTTGCTAGTGACTCCAAGAGGGGGTATTTATGCTCGATAGTGGGTTCATGCCACTATTTAATCTGGGGGAGTGACAGAAACCTCTAAGGTTGTAGATGTGCTGTTGCTACTAGGGGGAAAACAACATTCATATGCTCAAGGGCATATGCTTTGTTTACATTACACACTTTGCTTAATGCAGTTATTTGTTGTTCGCAACTTGATACTTATGGAGTTCTCGGATTGATTCGCCACAAGTGGATTATTAGTCATAGATGCAGTTGGATGACGGTCTATGTATCTTGTTGTAATGCCCAGAGTAAATCTCATACTGATCCTCTTGACATATCACGTTGTCTTTATTCTATCAATTGCCCAACTGTAATTTGTTTACCTAGCATGTGTTATTTTATCTTATGGAGAGACACCACTAGTGAACTGTGGACCCCGGTCCTATTTCCATTATAGTGCTATCACTTGTTTACTTTACTCGCACTGTTTACTTTACTCGCATACTATTATCACTTTCCACTCGATACTCTCATTCCTTTATTTCAAGCAAACCGGTGGGATTGACAACCTCATCGTAAGTTGGTAGCAAAGTATTTGGTTGTGTTGTTTGCAGGTTCCACGTTGCTACTAGTTCAAGACGCGCTAACACGTTATCGTTAACGGTGCCCTTGTTGGAGTGTCACTAGGCTAGCAAGCATCACCTTCTGGAGTATTGACTTTTTCCTGGATATGATAAACCTTGGTTTCTTTCTGAGGGAAAAACTTGCTGCTGTGTCATCATACCTTCCTCTTGGGGTTCCCAACTGGACGGTGAAAAACTATCAACACCGCGCCGCATCAAGTACATTTTGGAATTGTACTCGCAAACCATCTAAGAGAAAAGTGTTGTCATGCAGTTTGGCTGTAGCAAGGTGGAAGGCTCTAGTCTAGTTTATCCTAACTAGTCAATTTCTCGTGTCGATATAGCATGTCTTATGACATTTATATATCCTTATTAAAGAGAACATTTAGAAAACCTTTTTAGTAAAATCTCTAGGAAAGGGGGAACTCATTTGGTTTTCAAGAGAGAGCCGGTGGTCAATCAAACATGACCACCTTCCTTTATAAAACTGGTCAATCACACATGACCATCTCCATTCCTTCGGCAGTACCCTGCAAGTACTCCAAACCCTAACCGTGCCACGGCAGTATCCTCCGAGTACTCCGTCCAGCACTTTTCTCCATTTTTTCGAAAACATTTTTGTAAAACCGAAGCCGAACATTGGGTTAGGCAACAACCAGTTCAACCATCCATGACCGAGGACTCGGCTATTCGAATAGATTTACACTCTGCAGAGGTTGTACACTTTACCCACACCATCCGAATACTCATTGTGTGGGCATCATCGCCGCATAGCATCCTATGCCACGACAAGCACCCAATCAGAGCCTTTCGCTTATCTACCTTAGTACGGGAATCTACCCTATGGAGTATGTACCTCCACGGCATACCCTGGCAGTCTACCTCCATGTTCGAGCGTAACTCCAGTGCCACGTCAGGAGACCCATAGTGTCTTCTGGCCGGATAAATCTCTCACTAGATCCCGATTCACTATTTCCCATTTACTTGCGGCAATCCGGATTCTGGGGTACCACGTACCCTTATATAGTTATGAGACTCCCATACTAAAATAAACAAACTATGAGCTAAGCCCCGTCCCATACCAGGGTAATGTGGTTGCACGGGTTAATTGTCCCGGGTGAATACATAATCACCAATCGCCTTTTTAGAGAAAACTCCTGCCTCCAACTCCGGGATATTCATCCCCCATCTCGTTTTCAAAACTCAATTTTGAAAATCTTTCAATGGAATAGCTTCCTATTCCAAGGTTTTCGAAGTCATTTTTTCCAAATCCACTTGAGTATCCCAACCTAGAGTTTTTGCTCGACTACAGGCTTTATCAAAGGCCGTGATGCTAACCATCATGCCACTAACCAAGGCGAGTTGGATCAGTGTCAAAAGGTATCATCCATAAGGATGATAATAAACCGACTTGTGGAGCTAAGCCGGCAGTAATTGCTACAAGGACTATAGAAATATAAAAACATGCATTTTATAAACCTTTACGAAACATGCAAAGTAACTGAATAGGATCAGATATGCATCAAGAATAGATGGCTTGCCTTGGTTGGCTAGTCCTTGATCTTCTTCTTCCTGGTACTCAAAGACTTCCCCCTCATCGGCACACTCCTCGTTCGATTCTATCGCCGGAAAAATAATAACATATAATAAATAGGCATGCATACACAAGTCACAAGCATTCCATCACTCAATATCACACAAACAAAGAGTATCAGAAACAAACATGTTTAGAAATCAAAACAATATTTTACAGATTTTTAGTTAGCAAGTTAATCCTATTAGTAACTAGGGTTTTTCAAATAAAGCAACACAACACCACTTCTCTTAAATCAAGCATGCAGGTGTCCAAATGGACCAAGTAGCACACTCAGCAGACTTGTAGGTAGAAAACATTCTTAGGAACCCAACAAAGTTGGATTTACCCCCAAAACAATTTGTGGTTGATTTCCTATGAATTAAACAATAGGAACTATAGCTAGAATACCAAAATAATTCTCAGAGATTCTCTGAGCATCAGAAAAATACAAACAAACGTGTTCTGGAAAGCTTATCCAGGACAAAATCCAAATAAATTGGACTCATACTAAAATTCCTAATCTACTACAGATGGTATTTTATCTAAAACGAATTACACAATTAGCCATATTAATTACTACTACAAGGATATAGATCCTAAAATACCAAACTCAGTGGTACAAGCAAACTAAGACATCAGAGCATCTCTGAAAATTGGAATCACAGCATTTTAGTACATAGAACTCAAGATTTGAATTTTTGTTTGAAAAGTGACTTATTTAGCTACACAAAATACTATTTCAGATACACTTTCCTAGCAGACATGAGACTAGTGCCATATGATAGGTTATAAGCTAAGCTACTCATAGAAATTTGAATCAGGTCATTTGAGTTCATAATTATTTTTCTATTGAATTTACAAGTTGCAGATTCAAACTAAATGTCTAATAAGATTCTTAAAAAAACGTCTATCGGGCTGAATCCCGCAAATCTGGGCCGAACAGCCGGGGTCGGCCCGTCACATGGTTCCTGTGCGTGGAAAACAAAATACCCTGATGCGCAGGGCCCACGCATCAGCTCGGATAAGAGGGCGAACCGGTATATCACCGTCAGATCGGAGATGGACGGAGGAGAGAGGGCCACGCCGTCTAGTCGCCGTCGGTTACCAAAGGGGACGGCGGAGTCCTCTGGTCCGGCGAAGGAGGGACGACGAGCTCGTCGCCGGTGACTAGGAGGCTCGCCTGGACGCGGGTCCTGCACCAGGAGGACCGGGAGGGATTCACCAAGCTCATCATCCCACTCGAGTTTGCAGGAGATGACTGGGCCAGGGAGCTCGTCGGAGGACAGTGGTGAGCGGAGGGACTCAAGGATGTCGGTGTCCGCGTGGTGGTTCCTGCATAAAATTGATAGGGGAACAAGCATAAGGGACCGGAGGGGATCCAAGGGAACGAAATAGTAGAGCTAGGGGAGGTCGGGATCCAGCATGCGACGAGGTGCCACCGGGGGCGACGTTCGGTTCGGTGACGGGGAAGACTGAGTATGGGAGGAAGGCTAGGGCTTGGCTTGGGGGTTCATCTGAGAGGGAGGCATGCAGGGGTGAGATAGAGAGGGGTACAGGGTGAGTTTTTATGGAGGTTGAGCACGGGCTTGGCCACAGAGGCGTCGGGGATTGGCTGTAGGGAGCGGCGAACATGGCCAGAGAGATGGGGACAAAGAGAGGAGCTGGGGTTGCGCCAGAGGTGTAAGAGAGGCTAGGCAAGGTTGCTGGCGAAGTTACGCGTCCGGGGGGAGCGAGGGGGTCACAGAGGGAGGGCGTCCACGATGTGCCTGCCAGGTGTTCGGTGAAACAACGCCTGCAAGGCATGGTCGAGACAGACCGAGAGGAACACTAAAATGGTGTTGGCTTGCTTGGGAAGGCTTAGCGGTGCTCCGGGGAGTCCATTGGCGCAGTGGCTTGGAAAAAGGAGCAATTTTCGAAAACTGGCCATGTCCATGGCGGTCTTGGGTGGTCTTGGTCATGGAGAGGATTGGGGCTTGGGATTGGGCAAGGGAGGTGGTGGAGGGGATAAGAGAGGGTTAGAGGATGGCTGGCTTCAGTAGGAAGGCTTGCTGCTGCAAGTTGTTTTGAAGTGTTGGCCAAGATTTGGCATAGATCTCGCCCCCTCCCTCCAAACATAAAAAGCCAAAGAAGAGGGGGCTGCTACAGTAAAATTCAATCAGAGAGGGAAGAGGGTGCTAGGGTAGTCAGAGCTAGGGTTTTGTGATGATCTAAGATGATTTGGAGAGATAGAGTTTGAGATAAAAGAGTATGCATGCATTAGTCCTTTAATTTTGATTTAAAGTTTCAATTTATAGCAAGCAAGGGCATGCATGGATAGATCAGATAGGTAGTAGATGAAATGTTGGGTAGCAATGCCACGGTTGGAATTAGTTTTAAATCAAGCAGGGTCACCAAAATTTTGTATTTTGGAAATTTTGGCCGAGGTATAACTTGAACAAGATTTTGAAATTATTGGATGATAAGCAACTAAGGTTTTGGTGTTCATAGGAGCAGGCATGCATAGGATAGCATGGTGGAGTTCCATCAAATTTATTTGATGAAAAGAGTGCATGAAATAGCATGGTTATTATCCCCATGCATGTGTTAGATAAGAAACACTAGTAGAAAACGGGCCTTTGGCCTGGACCCTTTAGTCCCGGCCTCCATCTGGGCCGGGACTAAAGGCCCGGCCACGTCGCCCCAAAATCGCAATGCAGCCCACGAGGCTTTGGTCCCGGCCCGTAACGAGCCTTTAGTCCCGGTTTGAGACACAAACCGGGACTAAAGGGTTATGCGGTGTGCAGCCCGCATGTGCGCCACCTTTAGTCCCGGTTTGTGTCTCAAACCGGGACTAAAGTCCTCTGGCTATATATACTGCGCCACAGCCCCTCTCTCCCCTCTTCCTTGCATTTTTCTTGGATGGAAGAGTGTGGGTGTGTGCTAGCTCTCCTTTTTTCTTGGATGCACTAGAGGTGTTTGTTGAAATGTGTGTTAGAGCGATGCCGCTTCAGTTCACCGAACACAACTACGATATGAGATGCCCGAGCCACGTTTAAACCTCTTCCTCTTTATTTCCACTTATTCTAAAAGGTTAGCAACTATATTTTCTCGTTTAGACCGTGCGGTACTAATTTTTAGGATCGTGATTGTGTTTGATATACTGTCGTATGACGCAGATGAGCCATCCATGGATGTACGGTGATCGACGCACAGCCGCTTACAGAGAAGGCGTGCATTCTTTTCGAGATGCGGCCGATGCGAACAAGCATGGTGGTGGCTATATGTTTTGTCCATGTGTTGAATGTCAGAATGAGAAGGATTACACTTCCTCAAGAGTCATTCAGAGCCACCTGCTTCGGTCCGGTTTTATGTCGGGCTATAATGTTTGGACCAAGCACGGAGAAAGAGGGGTTATGATGAAAGACGACGATGAAGAAGAAGAGAACGATGATGACAACTACCGATCTATGTTCCCTGAGTATGCTGATACCGCAATGGAAGACAATGAAGAAGAAGATCAGGGTGAAGAACGGGAACCAGATGAGCCCGCTGATGATCTTGGCCGGGTCATTTCTGAAGCACGGCGAGGCTGCGACACAGAAAAGGAGAGGTTGCAGTTCGAGTAGATGTTATAGGACCACAACAAATTGTTGTACCCAACTTGTGAAGATGGCCAGAAGAAGCTGGGTAGCACACTGGAATTGCTGAAGTGGAAGGCAGAGACCGGTGTGACTGACGCGTCATTCGAAAAGTTGCTGGTACTGATGAAGAAGATGCTTCCAAGAAAGAACGAATTGCCCGCCAGCACGTACGAAGCAAAGAAGCTTGTCTACCCTCTAGGATTAGACGTGCAGAAGATACATGCATGCCCTAATGACTGCATCCTCTACCGCGGTGAGAAGTACGAGAATATGGATAAATGTCCGGTATGCACTGCATTGCGGTATAAGATCAGAAAAGATGACCCTGGTGATATTGAGGGCGAGCCACCCAGGAAGAGGGTTCCTGCCAAGGTGATGTGGTATGCTGCTATAATACCACGGTTGAAACGTCTGTTCAGAAATAAAGATCATGCGAAGTTGTTGCGATGGCACATGGAAGATCGTATGAAAGACGATAAGTTGAGGCACCCCGCTGATGGTCGGCAGTGGAGAAAAATCGAGAGAGAGTTCCCGAGATTTGCAGGTGACGCAAGGAACTTATGGTTTGGTCTGAGTACAGATGGCATGAATCCTTTTGGGGAGCAGAGTTGCAGTCACAGCACCTGGCCCGTTACTCTATGTATCTACAACCTTCCTCCTTGGTTGTGCATGAAGCGGAAGTTCATTATGATGCCAGTGCTTATCCAAGGTCCAAAGCAACCCGGCAACGACATTGATGTGTACCTAAGGCCATTAGTTGATGAACTTTTACAGTTGTGGGCCGAACCAGGTGTATGTGTGTGGGACGAGCACAAACAAGAGGAATTTGACCTTCGAGCGTTGCTTTTCGTAACCATCAATGATTGGCCTGCTCTTAGTAACATTTCAGGACAGTCAAACAAGGGATACAATGCATGCACGCACTGTTTAGATCAGACAGAAAGTATATATCTGGACAAATGTAGGAAGAATGTGTACCCGTACAATCGTCGTTTTCTTCCGCCCAAGCATCCCTTAAAGAAAAAAGGCAAGCATTTCAATGGCAAGGCAGAACCCCGGGGGAAGCCTGTCATCCGTACTGGTGCTGAAGTATTTGATATGGTCAAAGATTTAAAAGTAATCTTTGGAAAGGGTCCTGGCAGCCAACCTGTTCCTAACGGCCCTGATAAGCGCGTACCCATGTGGAAGAAGAAATCTATATTTTGGGAGCTACCCTATTGGGAAGGCCATGAGGTCCGCTCCGCAATCGACGTGATGCACCTGACGAAGAATCTCTGCGTGAATATTCTAGGCTTCCTGGGCTTGTATGGGAAGTCAAAAGATACACCGGAAGCACGGGAGGACCAGGAACGCCATAAAGGAAGAGATGGCATGCATCCAGGGCAGTTTCAAGGGCGTGCCAGCTACGCTCTTACTAAGGAAGAGAAGGAAATCTTCTTTGAAGTCCTTTTCAGTATCAAGGTCCCGACTGGCTTCTCGTCGAATATAAAGGGAATCGTAAATATGAAAGACAAAAAATTCCAAAACCTAAAGTCTCATGACTGCCACGTGCTTATGATGCAATTGCTTCCGGTTGCATTGAGGGGAATTCTACCGGAAAATGTTCGCCTGGCAATTGTGAAGGTATGTGCATTCCTCAATGCAATTTCTCAGAAGGTAATCGATCGAGAAAGTCTATCAGGGTTACAGATTGATGTGGTCCAATGTCTGGTCAGCTTTGAGTTGTTGTTCCCGCCATCCTTCTTCAATATAATGACACACCTCCTAGTTCACCTAGTCGAAGAGATTAGAATTCTCGGTCCTGTGTTTCTACACAATATGTTCCCCTTCGAGAGGTTCATGGGAGTCTTAAAGAAATAAGTTCGTAATCGTGCTAGGCCAGAAGGAAGCATCTCCAAGGGCTATGGAACAGAGGAGGTCATTGAGTTTTGTGTGGACTTTCTTCCTAACCTTAAGCCGATTGGTGTTCCTGAATCTCGGTATGAGGGTAGGCTGACAGGAAAAGGCACACTAGGAAGGAAAGCAAAAGTATGTATGGACGGGCATTCTTTCTCTCAAGCACACTACACAGTTCTACACAATTCCACCGTGGTGGCTCCGTATATCGTGAGACACAAGAATATTCTATGCTCCAAAAACCCGGGGAAGGCTGACTCTTGGATTAAAGGGGAACACGAGAAGACTTTCGGTAGTTGGTTGCAGATACATCTCATGAATGACGACACCGTTGGAGATCAGCTGTACTGTTTGGCCAGGCCACCATCTTCGACTATATGTACTTTCCAAGGGTACGAGATAAATGGGAATACATTTTACACGGTTGCCCAAGATAAAAAGAGCACCAACCAAAACAGTGGTGTCCGCTTTGATGCAACAGACGAGAATGGGCACTGTTTGGAAACATATTACGGGTACATAGAGGAGATATGGGAACTTGACTATGGACCTACTTTTAAGATCCCTTTGTTTCGATGCAAATGGGTGAAGCTGACAGGTGGCGGGGTATTTGTAGACCAAAAGTACGGCATGACAACAGTGGATCTCAACAATCTTGCGTACATGGACAAACCATTCGTCCTAGCCAACGATGTCGCTCAGGTTTTCTATGTGAAGGACATGTCTACAAAAACGAGAAAAAGAAATCAGCAAAAGAAGACATCGTCCGATGAGCCAAAGCGCCACATAGTTCTTTCAGGGAAAAGAAACATCGTGGGAGTAGATGACAAGACAGACATGTCAATAGATTATAATAAGTTTCATGAAATTCTGCCCTTCAAAGTGAAGACTGACCCAAGCATCCTACTGAATGATGAAGATTCTCCATGGCTACGACCCAGAAGAAAACAGAAATAATAGTTAGGATTGTTGGTGCAATAATGTAATAATGTATTAAATCTTTTATGTAATGCATGATGAAGATTCTCCATGGCTACGACAGACACGGTTACATGGATGGCTGGATGTGAATAATGGTATGGATCGGTCATCACCGCTCTTTAGGAAAAAAGCCGGCTCACTAGTTCTTTTCCCGTCCTGCTCTTTATACACACCGTGCTGCGTCTTCCTAAATCCCCTCCCCTCAGAGCCAAAACAAAAGCAATGGCCGCCATCTCCCGCCTCAACCCCGTTGCCTCGCCTTTCGTTCCGATGGCACTCCTCCCGGCGGGCTACTACCTCTCCCCTACCCCTGTCGCCGCTATACCCAGTCCTGATTTTTTCGCCTCGCAGTTCTTGTACCCACAGCCTCCACAAAGAAAATTGCTTTGAATTACTTATTCAATTTTAAACACTTTTCATATTCATAGTTTTATCAGATTCTAAAATATACATAAAGAATATTAATCAATATAGTTTTAATTGAAAATGGCAAACTAGTTAATAGTTTGGATAGTTAAAATAATTAATTTTGAAAATATAAAATAGTTTTGAATTATTTATTCAATTTCAAACACTTTTTATTTGCATAGTTTTGTCAAATTCTCAAATATGCAAAAAGAATATTAATAAACATAGTTTTTAATTGAAAATGGCAAACTAGTTAATACTTAGGATAGTTAAAATAATTAATTTTTAAAATAGAAAATAGTTTTGAATTATTTATTCAATTTCAAACACTTTTCATTTTTATAGTTTTGTCAAATTCTCAAATATGCAAAAAGAATATTAATAAACATAGTTTTTAATTGAAAATGGCAAAATAGTTAATACTTAGGATAGTTAAAATAATTAATTTTTAAAATAGAAAATAGTTTTGAATTATTTATTCAATTTCAAACACTTTTCATTTTTATAGTTTTGTTAAATTCTCAAATATGCAAAAAGAATATTAATAAACATAGTTTTTAATTGAAAATGGCAAAATAGTTAATACTTAGGATAGTTAAAATAATTAATTTTTAAAATAGAAAATAGTTTTGAATTATTTATTCAATTTCAAACACTTTTCATTTTTATAGTTTTGTTAAATTCTCAAATATGCAAAAAGAATATTAATAAACATAGTTTTTAATTGAAAATGGCAAAATAGTTAATACTTAGGATAGTTAAAATAATTAATTTTTAAAATAGAAAATAGTTTTGAATTATTTATTCAATTTCAAACACTTTTCATTTTTATAGTTTTGTTAAATTCTCAAATATGCAAACAGATAACTATTTATAAAACAAATAAAACAAAAAACAGAAAATAGGCCTTTAGTCCCGGTCCGTGCCACAGACCAGGACTATAGGCCCTTGTGCTGAAACCCCCACCCGAGGCCTTTAGTCCCGGCCGGTCGCTGAAGCCGGGACTAAAGGCCCCCCTTTAGTCCCGGCCTGAGCCACCGCCCGGGACTAAAGGTCCCGGGGTATAAAAGCTTCCCCTTCTTCCCCGCCGCTTCACACTTTGCAGTTTCGCGCGCGAGGAGAACTCACAGACGCCGCCAGGCTGCCTCGCCGCCGTTCGGCCGACCGCCGCCGCTGCGTCGCCAGCCCGCCGCGCCGCCGCGCCGCCGAAGAACCCGCAGCACCCGCCGCGCCGCGCGCCAGTCGCCTCCAGTCGCCGCCGCGCCGCCAGCAGCACCCGCCGCGCCGCCAGCCGGAGCACCCGCCGCGCCGCCAGTCGCCGCCAGTCGCCGCCACGCCGCCAGTCACCATCTCTGCAAGGTTTTCTTTGCAAAAAAAATTAATTTGTCAATTAGTTAGCTAGTGTTAGGGTTAGGGTTAGATATAGAATTAGTTAGCTAGTGTTAGATATAGAATTATTTAGAATAGAATTATTTTAGTTAGATATAGAATTAGTTAGAATAGAATTATTTTAGTTAGATATAGAATTAGTTAGAATAGAATTATTTTAGTTAGAATAGAATTATTTTAGTTAGATATAGAATTAGTTAGCTAGTGTTAGATATAGAATTATTTAGCTAGATATATATAGTTAGAATAGAATTATTTTAGTTAGATATAGAATTAGTTAGAATAGAATTATTTTAGTTAGATATAGAATTATTTTAGTTAGATATAGAATTAGTTAGAATAGAATTATTTTAGTTAGATATAGAATTATTTTAGTTAGAATAGAATTATTTTAGTTAGATATAGAATTAGTTAGAATAGAATTATTTTAGTTAGATATAGAATTATTTTAGTTAGAATAGAATTATTTAGATAGATATAGTTAGAATAGAATTATTTTAGTTAGATATAGAATTAGTTAGAATAGAATTATTTTAGTTAGAATAGAATTATTTAGTTAGAATTATTTAGTTAGAATTTATTTGCAAATAGAAATAGAATTATTTAGTTAGAATTTATTTGCAAATAGAAATAGAATTATTTAGTTAGAATTTATTTGCAAATAGAAATAGAATTATTTTGGAAATAGAAATAGAATTATTTTGCATCATATATAGTTTGTTAGTTTATTAGTTAATCAAATGTCCGTTTTTTGCAGAACTATGGATCCACATAGCAGGAACCTCGAAGAGGAAGAACTTCTCGAAGATATAATCAAAGACGCCCCCGACGTTGAACCAGCTGAATCTCTGTCGTCATATCTAAACCCCTCCGGAGATGGAATGGAGGTTGATCGACACGAAGATGAAGCCGATGGGGCCGGAGATAGCTCCAATGACGGAGAAGGTGATAGCTCCACTGATGTAGAAGCCGGTGGAGAAGCCGGTGGAGAAATAATAAAGTCCGGCGAGGTATACATATGAAGTTCGACAATCACTTGTAATATGTGAAAAATATTGGAGATAGCTCTATATTGTATACATATACATTCATTTGACGAATGTTTCTCCCTCTTAGGCCTCCACATCGAGCAAAGCTACGAAACGATGCCCGACTAAAAAGTTGGACGCACCGACTAAAAAAACTGAGGGCCAAAGTCAAGCAGTGGACTCTAAAGAAGATGGCCGAACTGTTCCGTAGCTGGAAGAAGAAGCTATGGAAAAACTATCTGAAGACAAAGAAAGTGCCAGTATTCGAGGGGCACCTAGCCAAGCAGGCGAATCACTGGAAGGCATTTCAAGAGTACAAGGAGTCAGAAGATGCCAAGGCATTATCAGAAAAGAACAAGAAAAATGCCGATAAGAAGAAATATCACCACATGCTGGGGCCAGGGGGCTATGAGACTGCCATCCCAAAGTGGGATAAGAAAGAGCAAGATCTGCTAGCTAAAGGCATCGTACCTGAACCCATCCGTGATGAGTGGGAATTGAGAGCAAGAAATTGGTTCCTTGCGCATGGTGGTTCGTACGACGAAGAAACAGGGGACCTCATCTGCAGTGACGGTCTTAGGATACCCAGGGAGAATTGGAAAAAGATAGTGAAACAAATTAAAGAGGGAAAAAGATAGTTCACTGCAGATAGAGAGAAAGATTTGCTCACACTGGTCCTCGGCAATGACGAACATGGAGGACGAACACGAGGCTTCGGTCCTTCTTACCCGTGGTGGCTTGGGTTTGCCAGAGACCAAGACACTTACAGAAGCCGAGCGAGAGCAAAGGAGCGACAGCAGGATGAGGAGAATGACAAGTTCAACCAGTTGCTTGCCAGGCTTAACGAGCAACAGAAGCAGATTGATGAGCTTAGAGGAGTAGCGCGCCAGGAAGATCCTGCACTCGATATTACCGGCGCCCCATCTAAGCGGAAAAGCAGCGTGGCTGAATCTGAGGCCCCGCCCGACGATGCACGAAGAATGATAGAGGGCGGTCCCGGCTACCCCGTGGATGGAATCAAGGAGTCAACATCATGTGAACTCCATCAGAAATTCAAGAACATATCCATGAAGGTGGCCATCGGACAATCTTTACCTTCTGGCCCTGATGCACGCTGGCATGGCCGTGAGATTCCAGCTGGCTTTGCTAAAGTCGGGGTGGATGAAATCATGGCGGGGTTTCATGATATGGAGCTCGACATAGCTGGACCCGAAGATGAGAGGACACTCGGAGAAGTACTGGGTGGAGTCATCCTATGGGACAAGAACTACATCAAGCTTCCAGGCTCGGCCCCAAGGACAACACCGCCTCCGAGTCGTCGTAGGTCACCTACACCTCCATCACCTCCAAGCCCTCCACATGACGACGGCCACCACAACACGAGTCCATCTCGATCACCGCCGCCGGACTTGGGTCGGCCGTCTCCGCCGCCGCCCGCTAAGGATACTAAGCGGAAGCGTGCCAGCAAGAACGCTCCGTCGATGAGTTCTAAGCGACGGAGCTCCCCAAAGCGCAAACTGTTGCCCCTCCCAAAGGTACCTCATGCTAATCTTCCTATCAGACCTTATGATCGTACCGACGAGGAAAACGCCAGGATAGCAAAGGAACATTATGATGCGCAGATGAAAAAGAAGGAACCCGAGCCCCGCCCGGAATACACCGAGAAGCAAATAGCATATGCAAAATACTTCATGACCCTTCCATCACAGTATGACTTACACCATAAGCCTGACGACTATACACGCACATTGCAGAAGGAAGGGCAAAAGAGCAGATCACGTGCAAGTGCAAGTGGGAGCAAATCAAGTTCAACTACAAGCAAAAAAAGATCAGACGTTCCTCAGCTTGGA
The DNA here is from genome assembly GCA_007115705.1 of Dactylis glomerata. Taxonomy (NCBI): domain Eukaryota; kingdom Viridiplantae; phylum Streptophyta; class Magnoliopsida; order Poales; family Poaceae; genus Dactylis; species Dactylis glomerata. Next base: position 1,727,754 of record QXEO01000155.1, on the reverse strand, counting down.
CAACAGGCCAAACAGTCGATCCCAACCCTCAGGGTGTTACCCGAGAATGTTCCCTCTCTGGTGCAGGGGCAAGATTTGGAATTAGCAAAGAAGTGGGCGGCTGAATGGGGTATCCCGGTTGAAGACGTTCTGGCTTCCCAAGACGACAGGTTACCCAAGGCTGTGGTAGCCCCTAAGCCACAGTTTGTCATGGGAGCGCCTTTGGTCAGCAAAGATAAGTTTGATGATCTCCCAACAAATATGCGTTACTTGCATACATGGTACTTAAGTGAATCAAAGAATGGGAGAACGATGATCGTGGCGCGTGTCCCACGGGAGTACTACGGCCGCCCCGAAGACATCCATATCGACTTTGATGAACTCTTCCAGATGTACAATGCCGACGCCCTCGACAAATCGCTTATGAGTTGCTATTGTCTGTAAGTTTTTTAATTCGTTGTCTACATATAACTTGTTCAGTTATTTCAATTCATTGTCTACATATAACTTGTTCCGTTCTGACTTGTACTCTATTATGCAGAATGAAGATTCTGGAATGTAAAAGTAGGAACATCCTAAATATTGGGTTTATTTACCCAGATAAAATACATATAAAGACGCTAACTGATAACCCCAAGGAGACAGAGGAAAACCTTCTAAGGTTTCTAACAGATCAAAATTTCTGTGACCACATACTGTTTCCATACAACTTCAGGTGAGGGTCTTACTCTGTTGTGTCCATTCACTTATAAGTGTAATTGATAAGTTACTGACACATATATATATATACAATGGCAGCTACCACTGGATTCTGTTGGACATTCAAATTGATAAGGGAAGAGTTGATGCCTTCGACCCATTATCGAGACCCTTGGAACAGTTCCAAAGCCTGCAGGACATGCTCCAAGGGTAATTTCAATCATTCTTGCGCTCTATCGGTCTCTTTCGATGATTTTCTGATATATCAATTAATGAAAAACTTAGCAAATCATTTTCCTTGTCGGGCAGGGTTTGGAAGCGGTTCAAGTGCGTGACTGACGGTATCGAGCATGAGAAGCTGACCTTTAGAGCGGCTCAGGTAAGTAGTAGTATGATATACTTCTATTTTCAATACATTTATGATGCTAGATTATTATTTTGATTATATATATTCTATTCTCGTAAAGTGCGACCAGCAGCCACGGGGGACGCATCTATGCGGATTCTATGTTTGCGAGACCATTCACACGTTTACCTCTGAGCACAAGGATTACAGATACGACGTAAGCAATGAACATTCACACCTCTATTTTTACCCGTCATTCTTTGTTATCATGATTGATATTCATATTCATCTCCTCTTCTTATATAGTACACGGCCATGAGGGAGAAGTACCTACCAGAGCAACGCGCGATTGCTGTTGCAGAGGAGCTAGCGACCTTTCTGAGGACGGAAGCTATAGATGACAAAGGACGATTTAGTGTAACTAGGGGCCATTACTAATGTTGGTCCATGTAATCGAATAGACGAGCTTTAGTCCCGATAATTCTGATCTCCATATAATTGTATATATATGCTCGCTTGTAAGATAAATTAATCTTATATATATGCATAAACTAATTCCCGAACACCAAACCAGGCACCAAACGAGGCATCACGTTAATCCCCCGAACACGTAAACCCTAAAACCCTAAAACCCTAAAGCAAAAAACAAAATCTGTAGATGCCTTTAGTCCCGGTCTGTGTTACAAACCAGGACTAAAGGTCCTGCCCTGGATGCGCTCGGAGGCGCCCACGTGGACACCCTCCAGTCCCGGCTGGTAACCGGACCGGGACTGAAGGTTTAGCCTTTAGTCCCGCCTCTGGAGTCCCGGTTTGCAAACCGGGACTAAAGGCCTTTACGGGCCGGGACTGGAGGCCCTGTCCCCACTAGTGAAAGATGAAATAACAAAATAGTTATTTTCTTTGGAGGAGGGTTGGCATTATGCATGAATAACATTTCCAAATGTTATTAGAGAGGAAATGAATTGTGGCGGAAATTGATGGTGGATGCTAAGAAGTGATCCGTAAATGTATGGAGAATAAAAGAAAGGCTGGAAGTAGCGTGGATTAGAGTCCAAAACATAGTCTCGTGAATAGGTGGCATGCCTCAAAATGCACCAGCAAGTGCATAGATGGTTAGAGTATATAAAAAGGAAGAGGAATAGGCCAGAGGATGGTCTCTGATCAATTGGTTCTAAAATTTAAAAGTAAGAGCAAAACTGCATCTGATAATAGTCAAATGGTCACTGATTTGATTAGCCCCGGAAACTAGATTGAAACAATATGAAGATGGCCTGAAATGACCAAGTGGTAATGGAAAGAGTGGAAGAACACATGCCAAATATGAGTTCTAGGAAGGTACATTGTCATGGATAGAATAGATGAGTTTAACACAAGTGCTGGAAAATTGAATCTGTTAACAGACACAAAGATAGTCTGCACACTAGGTGTTTGATAAAATGACTGCAAGAAAATATTTTGTGAAAACTGAGAGGAGCCTCCTAAGATGGGATGTAGATGATTCCTATAACACCATGGGAGCTTTTCTTAGGCTAGTTTCATTGGTTTTAAAATTCCTCAAAAAGGGGCTCCTAATGTCTTATGGTAAAACATTAGAGTTAGGGTTTTAGGGTTGATAGGAAAACATCAAAATAGGTTTGATTTGACAGATAGAATGAAGATAAATTATATTGGACAATACACTACTTGAGGGGTCTTGATTAGGTTAGGCCACAGGACTACCTGAAGATCATATCTACTCACAAGCATCTCATCAAAGTCAAATAGAGTCAGACAAACTCAACTCACCACACAAGGTCAATCATTTGAAGCTAATCTAGCATCACTAGAAGCAATGGTTGAGCAAGTGTTCAATAGTGATCAAGCCATGGGAAGTTGAAAAGAGTTTTCAAAGAAAGGAGTAAGGCTTTGGTAGATATTTTCCGAAACAAATGGAGACATAATCATCTCCTTTATCAAGTTTTCTCAAAGGTGTTTTGAAAGACCACTTATCAAAGGTTTATAAAATAGTAGTTTTATAAAATAGTGGGATCACAACACTATATCCCTGTAGTTTTATAAATACAAGTTTTGGTAAAGACCTTGTTTTGAAATGGGTCTTGGCTCCTATTTTTAGACCATAAAACATTTTGAAAATAAAGGAGGTGCCAAGATACTTTATTTTAAGAAAAGGCTAGAGGTACGAGTGAGGGCATGATCACAAGAACACAAGGATTGTGTTGGTCCACAAACTTATTCATCAAACCACACTCTCAAACAATATTTTTCACAACAATCTAGGCAAACATACAGGAAACTCTCTTTTATTTATCTAGTTTTAAAAAAAGTTTTTGTTGGCCCTCATTTTTGCATTACCAAACTCAGCTTAAACAGGGTTACAAAAAGTGGGGTGTTACAATCTAGCTACTGCTATGGACCCATAGTCCAAAGTAGACTACTCACACATTACTCCGGAGGCGACCATGGTGATGAAGAAGGCCTCCGGCATGGTGCCAGGAAGAGCTTCTGGACCCTCCCGATCTCGTGTCGATGACTGCGGCGACTTGCAGTAGGTTTCGTGGAAAATTGATTGGGCATTAATGTCGATGGATTTCATGTCGCAAGAACACGGGGTAGCACACGACGGACCCAAAGATTCAAACTCAGGGGGCTGAACGTGGGATATCTTGGATCGCAATGAAACACAGTGACGGAAGCCTCGAGTCGTCGAACGCACAACACACTGTAGAGAGGGACGCCGAGCTTTACCCAGGTTTAGGGCCCTCGTGGTGAGGTAACACCCCTACTTCCTGCCTTCTTGTATTACAACGCGATACCTCGCGAGGAGTACAAGGTCTTGGTTACAAAGCTCTAGCTGACCAGAGGTTGAAGAACCTACGTGCCCAGCTAGCAGCCTAAAGAAGATGAAGATTCGATCCCCTCTAAGGGGTGGCCTCCCCTCCCTTTATAGCGCCAAGGTCCTCCTTCCCCTTATCTTCTTGGGGAAGGGGTTGCCACACACGGCCCAGGAGGGAGGACAGCTATAGACTTTATTCTTCCGTGGACGTAGTCTTCGTAGAGTAGCGGCGCCGGTCCATCGGAGTGGGTGGAGGAAGCTGACGTCTTCCCCTGGTGCCCTGCACCGTCCACGCTATTTTTAGGGGGGTGGCTAACAACCACTGTGCCGCTTTATGCAGGCACGGTGAAAGTTGGTCTCCTCCCTATCGGGGGTAGCGTGGGCGGTACGCGGTCTTCTGTCCTTTATCTTCTTGCTCTGCACGCAAACGTGCCGAGCTAACGTGGACGTGGTTCCTCTCCTCACCAGCGGGAGCTCGTGAGGAGGTCTTCTGGTCCTTAGCGGTTTTGGTCGTCGTTCTCCTCATGAGGCGCCTCCTCATGAGGGTCTTCTCCAATAGCTTCGGTCGTCGTTTCCCCTGGGCCGGAGCTGGGCCGTTGAAGAGGCCCAGAAGCAGGTGGACCGAGATACCCTGGTATCCAGAACACCGACAGTAGCCCCTGGGAGACCGGCCCGCGAACGCGCCCTCTCGAGGGAGCGAAGGGCCGGGGGCCCCCAGAAGCTGCTGGGCCCTCCAACGGCACGCGTCAACCGTGCAGTCAGAGGACCATGTGAAGATGTAGAGGCAGCAGACGCGTGGCGCGACCGCAACTGGTGAGACAAAATGGCGGGCGACGCTGCAGTCCCCGAGGCGTCAACCGTCATGATGGCGCGTCGCTTCATTGCAGAGCACCGCGCCAATGCTTCGGTTCCCGCGCTGAGATTTGACGCGACGCCGCCGGCCGCGCCCCTTAAATACAGTCTTCCCGAGACCTCTGGCACCTCACCTTCTTCCTCCAGTGCCACTTCTTCTCCGACGCTCCCCAAGCTCATGGATCTCTCCACCTCCTCCGCCGCCGCTGGATCAAGCTCTGGGGCGAAGCGCCGTGGACGCCCCCCGGGCAGCGGAAACAAGACAAAGGTTCCGGCCCGGTGGACGCCCGGCGCCGGCGCCCCCCCTGCGCATTGGCGCGCCGAGGGAGGGCGAGGCGAACTGCGCCACCCCGGGGACCTTCGGCGCCCTGACCCTTCGGGGCCCTGCGCCTGGAGGCGCTCTAAACTCGCCGTCACCGTTGGCAGCGGCGCCGGCTCCCCGTGCCCCGGGGAGCATTGATCGAGTACTTCGGGAGGTGGAGGCCGCCCTGGGCCCCTCTCCCCCACTGCAGATGGCCCGGGGCCGCAGGAGGCGGCCCCGCCGGTGAACGGAGTGGTGGCCACTCCCCGCCCCTTGGCGGTGGCGATGCTAGGACCCCTTGTCGCCCCGGGGTCCCGCTTCCTGGAGCTCCTCATCGTCATCGACGTCTGGAGCTTCAACTCCCTCTGGCTCCCCGACGCAGTCCGGAGGGTAGTCTACGCCCCCGGCGCAGCCTCCGGGGAGATCGCCCTGGGGGAGCAGAGCAGGCCAGATCTCTTCTGGCCTGTCGACATCCTCCTCGGAGCGGGCGGCAACGCCGTCCTCTCCGGGCGCTAGAGGGCTTTCGCCCTCCGCCATCGCCTCTGCGTTGGCGACCACCTCGTTTTCCGCTTCAAGCTGGGGGCGCTGGAGGTCTCGGTGCGGATCTTCACCGCCGCCGGCGTCCGTGATACGTCCAAAACGTATCTACTTTCCCGAACACTTTTGCTATTGTTTCTCCTCTAATTTGTGTGTTTTGAATACAACTAACACGGACTGACGCTGTTTTCAGCAGAATTGCTCTGGTGTCTCGTTTTTGAGCAGAAATTCAACTTCAAGTAAAAATTCGGGAAAAATCATGAAAAATCCTATTTCACCAGAAGACCCACGGAGCCAGAAGACAGGAGGCAGAAGGGGCTCGAGGGGTCGTCACACGGTGGTGGCGCGGCCCAGCCCTGGCCGCGCCACCCCTGTGTGAGGGGGCCCCAGGTCCCCTCTCGACCTCCCCTCTCGCGTACATATACCCCCTGACGACATAATATCGGGGAGACGACGTTTTTCCCAGATAGACTTCCGCTGCACCGCCGCCATCAGAAACCGCGATTCGGAACCAGAAACTCCATTCTGGCACCCTGCCGGGACGGGGATTTGGAGGAGATCTTCATCACCATCACCACCGACGCTCCTCCATCGACCATCCATGACTCCCCCATCCATGTGTGAGTAATTCCCCCGCTGTAGGTGAGGGGATGGTAGGGATTGGATGAGATTGTTCATGTAATTTGATATGAGATTGATAGGGCATAGTGCCTAGTATCTTTATTTAGTGCCTATGACATTGTTGCAACTTGTTGTGCTTAATGCTTGTCACTTTGGGCCCGAGTGCCATGATTTCAGATCTGAACATGTTATTATTTCTATGATGATACTTGTTGTTTATGGTCTTACCTACAAGTTGTATACACATATTGTTGTCCGGAACCCGAGGCCCCAAAGTGACAGAAATTGGGATAACCGGAGGGGATGGCTATGATGTGAGGATCACGTGTGTTCACCGAGTGCTAATGCTTTGCTCCGGTACTCTATTAAAAGGAGTACCTTAATTACCAGTAGTTTCCCTTGAGGCCCTGCTGCAACAGGCTAGTAGGACAAAAGATGTCGTGCAAGTTTCTCCTTGTGAGCACGTATGACTATATACGGAACACATGCCTATGATTGTTTGTACTAGGATGCTTTATCATTATTTATCTGCAATGCCCATATCTCATTGATTTCATGAATTATCTTATCCATGCAACGCCCGTTATCCATCCCTATGCCTACAGTATTTGTTCCTACTGTTTACAACCGTTACTATCACTGCTGCTATTTTACTACTGCTGTTACTGTTTCACTACTGTCACCACTATAAAACTGTTGCTACTGATAAACCACTGCGAGTGAGACTGTTTCCAGGTGCAGCTGAATTGACAACTCATCTGTTAAGGCTTACATATATTCTTTGGCTCCCCTTGTGTCGAATCAATAAATTTGGGTAATACTTCCCTCGAAGACTATTGCGATCCCCTATACTTGTGGGTCATCAAGACTATTTTCTGGCGCCGTTGCCGGGGAGCATAGCTTTATCTGTAAGTTCACTTGGTATTCATATTGTTCGCTGCAATCCTTTCATCATGGGTAAACCTCGTGATGGAAAAGTTCCTATATTGCCATCCACTACAAGAAGAGGTACGACTCTCAACACCTCTGTTGCTCTTGATTCGCCATCTGTTATGAGTAAGTTGCTTACACCACCACACCCACACGCTACTGCTACTACTTCTGCTGAGATTGAAAGTGCCACTGATAATTTAGATGATGCTTCTACTGTGCTTGATGAGAGAGGTTCACTAGGTTCCTTTTTAGATGCTACTATTGCTAGAGCTAAGTTGGGAAACACCACTGTTACACCTGTTAGTTCACCTGAGTCTAGGGAATGTTCTAGTGATGATTATGATGATGATGCTTACATTGAGCTTAATGATGATTTTATTGCAGAAGCACGTGCTGCTCGTGATGCAGGTAATGTTAAAGAACTTCTTGCTAGACGTTCTGTTAGATATAATTTGTCTCCTGATCCTAAGTTTGCTGCTTCTCCTATCAATATTAGAGACAAGGATTATGATTTCTCTTTGGATTTATCTTACATATCTATTGTTGAGAAAACTCCCTTTTGTGGTACTAAAGATGAGAGTGCTATGGAGCACATGAATGAGCTTTCTACTTTGAGTAATTTGTTTTCTGATGATATTAAGCTCCGCACTTACTTTGTTGCTAAGATTTTTCCTTTCTCGTTGAAAGATGCTGCTAAAACTTGGTTTAATAGCTTGTCTCCTGGATCTCTTACTAGTCCTATTGCTTTGGTTAATGCTTTCTTTCAGAAATATTTTCCCGCTAGTGCTCAACATGCTGCTATGCAGAAAATCTTTGATTTTGAACAGGGAAAAGGAGAGATATTGCCTGAATCTTGGCCAAGGTTTTGTTCTTTAATTAGAGCTTTGCCTAAAGAACCATTGCCTAAAAATGAACTCCTTGATATATTTTATAATGGACTAACGGATGAATCTAAATCATATTTGGATAGTTGTGCTGGTTGTGTTTTCAGGGAAAGAACTCCGGCTGAAGCTGAAGAGTTAATGGCTAAAATAAGCCGGAATCATGATGATTGGACTTTAGTTGAGCCAACACCAGCACCAACTCCTGCACCATCTACAGAGCCTACGCCGAAGAAGAGAGGAATGATTGAATTAAATGATGAAGTTATGAGGGAAGCTAAGAAATCTCTTAAGGAGAAAGGTATTAAGGCCGAAGATGTGAAGAATTTACCTCCTATAGAAGAATTATGTAAGTCAATCCCTCGCTCATCTACTATTGAGGTACACTCTCTCCAACGCTTCGATGAAAGAGATATTCCTTACACTAAACCTCCTGATCAATGCTTAGATGAGTTTGATAATTTTATTGTTAAGCAAGAAAATTTTAATAGAATGGTGCATAATCATCTGTTGGAGAATTCTAGAGTTATTAACAAGTTGCAGGATATTGTGGAGAGAACCGCCAATGATGTGAAGATACTCGCTAAACATTTTCAAATGGTTCAAACACAAATTGATCAGCTTACCAAAGTGCAGCAAGACCTGCTAGTTAACGCTGCAAGAGAGAAGCAAGCATGTGAAATACGCACAAGAAGTGGTGCTGCTACTCAAGACCCATTATATCCTGAAGGACATCCTAAGAGGGTCGAGCAAGATTCTCAACGCACTTCAAGTGATGAGATTCCTCCCAAGAAGAAGAAGAAGCATAAAACAACTGCAGAATCCTCTGATACAGGTAAAGATCCTAACAGTGTTTCTATTTCTGATGCTGAAACTGAACCAGGAGATGCTTCCGATAAAGAAGAAGATAAAGAAGAAGTTGAAGAAGAACCGGAAAAGAGTGATAAAAATGCAAAGTACACCAAAGAAGACTTCATTGCCAACAAGCATGGTAAGGAGAGGGAACCTTGGGTACAGAAGCCAATGCCTTTTCCTAGTAAGAAACACAAGTCTAAGGAAGAAGAACACTATAATAGGTTTTGTGAATGGATGAGACCTTTATTTTTGCAAATTCCTTTGACTGATGCTATTAGAATGCCTCCTTATGCAAAATATATGAAAGATATTGTCACTAACAAAAGGAAAATTCCTAGTGAGGAAATTTCCACTCTACTTGCTAACTATTCTTTTGATGGTAAAGTTCCAGAGAAGCTTGGAGATCCAGGTATACCTACCATTCCTTGCTCCATTAAAAATAACTATGTTAGAACTGCTTTATGTGATTTGGGAGCTGGATTTAGTGTCATGCCTTTTTCTCTTTACAAGAGACTTGATCTATAAAAATTGGTTTCAACTGATATATCCTTGCAGATGGCTGATAAGTCTACTACTATTCCTATTGGTATATGTGAGAATGTTCCTGTTCAAGTTGCTAACGGCTGTTTGATATTAACTGATTTTGTTGTGTTGGAAATGCCTGAAGATGATAACATGTCTATTATTCTTGGGAGACCTTTTCTAAACACTGCAGGTGCTGTTATTAATTGCAATCAAGGAAAAGTCACTTTTAATGTTAATAACCAAGAGTATACAGTATATTTCCCCAAGAAGATTGATAGGAAGAATGCTCTAAATACAATCAAGCATGTTGAGACCATCAAAGTTGGCCAAATTATTTGTTCAGAGCAAAAGCCCAAGGAAGAATATCAAATTTTTATGGTTGGGGCTATACCTATCAAAGTTGAGGTAACATAAGCATTAAGTGAAGTGCAAAGTTTTGCCTCATATAAAGTTAGTTTGGTAACAAGACTTGATCAACCTTGTTAGCAAAGTGAATTTATATGAACGAAGCTTTGTTTTCACCGCATCCACTCCACCTCACTTGTATTTACTTTCATCAAATTTTATTCCTTCAGTTTAGTTGCATGATTAAGAGTATCTCAGAGCTGCTCATGCTTAGGTTTGATTTGCTTGAAATCTTTTCATCCTCGTTTTTCCTGAGTTTTATCGATATGCCAATTTCTGAAAAATCCTCGAAAATAAAGTTTCTCGAAAAATTCCAGAAAATTCTTTATAAATTTTTATGTCAAAAATGGGGCAGAGAGACACCTGGGAGGCACTAGGTGGGGCAGCCACGCCACCTCACACACAGGTGGTGTGGCCCAGCCCTGGCCGCGCCACCCAGGTGTGAGGGGGCCCCACCAGGCCACTCACTCATCTCTTCTTCCCCTGCTCTTTCTCTCTCCCGAAAAACACCGCCCCATTTGCTCAAGCTCGAGTTCTTGCTGTCCTTCACCTCGAATTTTCGATCTCCTTGTTCAGCCCAACATTTTTGCTGAAACTTGGATCATTTGTTCTTCGGTATGTGACTCCTCCACTTGTCCAAGTAGATTTTCTTTTGGTAAAGTATTTCTTGAGTATTTTAGCATTGTAGGTGACAGTATAAATGAGTATGCATGCTTGTTCTATTGTTTAGAAAGATTATTTTGATGCATGATAGCTCTCTAGTGACCCTCTATAGTAGTTTCCTATATGTGCTCGTCCTTAAATCACTTTTTATGAGTTTGTTGAAAAATTTCAGAAATGGAGGAGAATGTGTATCAGCTCTCTCAACATGAACTAGAAGTGCAAGATGTTATGAAAGTTCATCGTGAAGAGAACGTTTTCCCCTCACACTATCCATGCTCAGCATGCTTGAGTGCTGCTGGATTTCTGCAGGATTTCCAAGCCTTGCTTTCTAATGCAGGATTAGAATATTTTGTTGAGGGAGAACCTCCCCAATACGTTAAACTAACAATGTCTGTGGTGCAGGATTTCAGGTTTAGTTGGTCCGCTTCTAACCCCATGGTTCATTATAAAATTTATAACAAATCTGTGGACTTGCCTCTTGATGTTTTCTGTACAGCTATTAGAGTACCACAGTGGGGATCGCTCGAGAAGATAAGGGGACAACCAAGGCAATTGTTAGAACTATACGAGGAGATTTGTCAAGGAAGAAGCTTCACAGGAGAGGGTGGTAAAATTCGAAACATTCATTTCCCATCCATTCGATATTTCGCCTTCTTCATTACCAAATGTGTTCTTGCTAGGAAATCTGCAAGTAAATTGTCTCTCCATGATCTAGCTTTCATTGCTGCTGCTTTAAGGCGCGATAGAACTTACAATTTGGGTGCCTTAATAGCTTTCCGTCTTGATATTAACCGTGAGAAAGGGGGAATTTGTGGGGGGCTTATAGCTTCACGCCTGTTAGCTTTTCATGGTGTTTTGCCTCATTTTCGAGATCTGCAGTTCCCCGACGAAAAACTTGGTCTTGATGCTATGGTTCAACATAAGTTTATTTCTCCTCCTGCCAGTTTGATTAATTTAACATTTGAGCTAACCTTTTTCAAGAAGACTACCTGGAGGGTAGTAAAGACTGAACGATCAATCCGTTTGCCTGCACCTCTTTTGTTTAACCTTGATCGCAGGAATGGATGGTCGGTTACTGAAGATGAGCTTGACGCGTACATAGGGGAGCATCCGCCGCCTGTGCACGATGAGGAAGGCGCCGAGGAGTCGGGACAGACCTCCAACACTATGAATCTCCCGTATGAGCAGCCTTATTATGATTATGCGCCATCAGCTTCATCTTCACGAGAGCCCGGGTACGATTACACCTATGATGATCCACCAGCCTGGGGCAGCTATCAAAGTTGAAATTGATCTCCACTTAGGCCAAAAGCCTAAGCTTGGGGGGAGGTACGCCGACGATTCACTCATCTACATATCATATTTAGTCGGTCCTTTGTATATTCATGTTTCGCTTTCTTTACTGTTCTCGTTCTTGTTTTCATTTCTTCCAAAACACAAAAAGACCAAAAATATTTCCGTTGTTTCTTTCTATTTGGTTCTTTAGTTTTCTACCTTTGGTTTGCTTTATTTGCTATTTTCGGTTTGCTACTTGAAAAACCCAAAAATATTTTGCTTTGTTGCTATTTCCTTCCGCTTTTGCTTCAAAAATCGAAAACCCCAAAAATATTTGTTGTTCTTCTTCGGTTTTGTAAAGTTTGTTGCAGAGTTCAGTTTTCCGTTACTCTATTGGAGCTTGGTATTCACTCTATATTATTCAAGCCACACAAGTGAAGAGCAATAATGACGACCTATGACAATCCGAGATGCGGTAAGAGGCTGGTATGAACTCTATTTGTTTTCATTTTTGTACATATACTCATCTATGTGGACATGCTTAGTCAGTTCATGTAAGGTATATGTCATCTAATGGATGCTTCGTAGTTCTTGCTTTCATATGATTAGTTCCAATTTACTATTAGCCTGTAGCATGTCTTGTAGACGCTTGCATGTATTTGTTTTATTCATAGTATGGTATGATATTGTGGTATCCACCTCTGAAAGCTTCATTTGAATCGACTTGGCACATGCTCAAGCATGCATATGACTGAACAAAAAGTCAATTAAGCCTCGATGATCTAAATTGCCTCAGAGTTCTTGTATCATTTTTATGCCTATATTAATTTTGTTTTGTCGCAAGCATGATTATGATAGTTATTGCTCTCTCGATTGTCGCTTCCCAGTCTTTTGCTAGCCTTCACTCGTACTGAGTATGAGCTCTACTCGTGCATCCAATTACCAAAAAACCAAGTCTTCCAAAGAGTCCACTATAAATTCCTATGCATGGTATTTGTAAGCCATTCCAAGTAAATTTTCATGTGCTACCTTTCAAAACTTTCAACTACTTCTCATTTTGTGCCACTGTTTTTAGCTCATGGGGACGTAGTGGTCGGAATTGCTATCTTCCATATTAAATTGAGTACCCCTCGACTAGGCAGCTTCATCTGCTCGTCATTAATTTTGCAAGGGAGCTGGTCAGACCATTATAATTTTTAATTCTAAAGGAAAGAAAAAAAGGCACTCCTCCAAAGGAATGTGAAAGTTGGTAGGCACCCGATGGAATCGGTTAGCCATGGTTTGAGAAAGGAAAAAGGTGGGGAGGAGTGCCAAAGCTTTATAAAAGAGCACCAATGTGCCAAATTTCAAAGAACTCGGAACCGCTCTCACTTGTTTATTATGGAAGATAGTAAGTCCCCATTGCTAGTCGTTGACATAGAACAATCACCTCTCAAAAGAACCTTTTATCTCTGTTTTACAAATGAAAAGCTCTAGCACATGTTAAATCACTGCTTCCCTCTGCGAAGGGCCATTCGTTTACTTTTATGTTGAGTCGCCATCTTCTAACTTTAAGCACTTCTTGAGAGCATAGCTGTTATTCTTAGTGTAATGTGCTTGTCCCAGAACACGGTTAATTGTGGTATAACTTTGATGCTTGTATCTTTGATATCTTTAACTTCTAGTCTTCCCTTGGACTTCAGAGGTGCCTCAGCATTTATGTTTTGCTCTACAAATAAAGGCAAGCGGGATACCACTCTCTCATATCATTTATGCATATTACAATCTTGCAGCTTCTCATGCACATGTTACTTGTTATTAGTGCATTGGCACTCTTTCATAGCTTGCTTGACTATGAGATGACATTAGCTGCATATTTCTTATTATGAATTGCCTGAGTACTTGATCACATAGTTAGTATATATACATCATATGAGCAAATGTGTTCGTGAAAGTTTCTTTTATCGCTCTTAGTTGTTAACTGAATTGCTTGAGGACAAGCAAATAGCTAAGCTTGGGGGGAGTTGATACATCCAAAACGTATCTACTTTCCCGAACACTTTTGCTATTGTTTCTCCTCTAATTTGTGTGTTTTGAATACAACTAACACGGACTGACGCTGTTTTCAGCAGAATTGCTCTGGTGTCTCGTTTTTGTGCAGAAATTCAACTTCAAGTAAAAATTCGGGAAAAATCATGAAAAATCCTATTTCACCAGAAGACCCACGAAGCCAGAAGACAGGAGGCAGAAGGGGCTCGAGGGGTCGTCACACGGTGGTGGCGCGGCCCAGCCCTGGCCACGCCACCCCTGTGTGTGGGGGCCCCAGGTCCCCTCTCGACCTCCCCTCTCGCGTACATATACCCCCTGACGACATAATATCGGGGAGACGGCGTTTTTCCCAGATAGACTTCCGCTGCGCCGCCGCCATCAGAAACCGCGATTCGGAACCAGAAACTCCGTTCTGGCACCCTGCCGGGACGGGGATTTGGAGGAGATCTTCATCACCATCACCACCGACGCTCCTCCATCGACCATCCATGACTCCCCCATCCATGTGTGAGTAATTCCCCCGCTGTAGGTGAGGGGATGGTAGGGATTGGATGAGATTGTTCATGTAATTTGATATGAGATTGATAGGGCATAGTGCCTAGTATCTTTATTTAGTGCCTATGACATTGTTGCAACTTGTTGTGCTTAATGCTTGTCACTTTGGGCCCGAGTGCCATGATTTCAGATCTGAACATGTTATTATTTCTATGATGATACTTGTTGTTTATGGTCTTACCTACAAGTTGTATACACATATTGTTGTCCGGAACCCGAGGCCCCAAAGTGACAGAAATTGGGATAACCAGAGGGGATGGCTATGATGTGAGGATCACGTGTGTTCACCGAGTGCTAATGCTTTGCTCCGGTACTCTATTAAAAGGAGTACCTTAATTACCAGTAGTTTCCCTTGAGGCCCTGCTGCAACAGGCTGGTAGGACAAAAGATGTCGTGCAAGTTTCTCCTTGTGAGCACGTACGACTATATACGGAACACATGCCTATGATTGTTTGTACTAGGATGCTTTATCATTATTTATCTGCAATGCCCATATCTCATTGATTTCATGAATTATCTTATCCATGCAACGCCCGTTATCCATCCCTATGCCTACAGTATTTGTTCCTACTGTTTACAACCGTTACTATCACTGCTGCTATTTTACTACTGCTGTTACTGTTTCACTACTGTCACCACTATAAAACTGTTGCTACTGATAAACCACTGCGAGCGAGACTGTTTCCAGGTGCAGCTGAATTGACAACTCATTTGTTAAGGCTTACATATATTCTTTGGCTCCCCTTGTGTCGAATCAATAAATTTGGGTAATACTTCCCTCGAAGACTGTTGCGATCCCCTATACTTGTGGGTCATCAGTCCGCCGCACCTACCCCCAGCCCACGGCGCAGTGAAGGGGAGATCTTGGCGTGGTAGCTTCCTGGGGAGGGGAACTAGTCTCCTCCCCACTTTTGCAATGTGTCTTGCACCGGCGGGGAATGCCCCGCCGTGCCTTTGTCCTCTCCCCCGCTGGGGGTTAGTAATGAAAATTTCCTTGCCTTTCCGCTTCTTGATGTTCGCCATTGTCTGGTCGTCCGAGCGCTCGAGAGCCCTAGCGAGTTGTTAACGCCGATGGGAGGCCTCCCTGTGCCTCAGAGCTCTGATCACTCTAAGATTTACACATATATCTGAACCTTGCAACCATAAAACTTGTCTGTTTTACCTCATTTCTACCAGTGTTGCACCAACATTTTACATCATTTGATCCTTTGTCACAGATCAGTGCGCCAAGGCACTTAAATCTACAAGTCAGAGTAATTCAAACCAAAGACCAAGCCACCAAGAATGGAGGAGTACATCTTGAGGAGCAAGAAAAGCAAGCACGGCAGAAAGTGGCTGGTACGGCACAAGAAGACAGGAAAAACGGCAAAAGCAGAAAAGCCGCTGCCGCCACCAACTTCCCACTACTCCTCTACGCCGCAGCAAGAATGCCACAAAAAGTCTTTAAAAGGAGAGGTCCAGGTTCACTCCCACCATATCCATCTCTCACCTCGCATCCACAGCCACTCCATCCATCCACCACTCCACCAAAACCTTCCTCCTCCATAGTCCAACACAAAAAACTTTTCCACCCTTTTCCCTCTTCTCCTCTGTTGTAACAAGACTGGATCCATGGCGTCCACCAAGAACTCCAAGAACTCCCTCAGGAACCTCAAGAACACAGGATGAACATAGCCCCAAGGATTTGAAGGCCCAGCTCTCCCTCAACCTCTGCATCCTCTGCCGCGACAGCAATTCTTCTACTTTCTCTGCCACGGCAAGCCTTCGGTGACAAACAGCAAATCTCTCTTCCTTTCCCTCATGCTCTGTGATCTGTTGTGTTGATCTTGCGTTGTAAAGCAGTTTGAAACTTGTCTTTGACCTTTGCTATGGTTTGAGTGACACACTCCATTGTAAACTGTAAGACTACTGTGAAAACTGTGTTGCACTTGCTTGATCTGTAGGTGTAAGACTAGTCTCTGCACCTAGTTCCAAAAACATATCCCTGTCTAAAATTTGCTAGTTTGTTCAATGCTTTCTTGTCTGACAAACAAGAAATCCTTGAACTTGTTATGTTAAAACTTCCCTGCTCAAAACCTCCTGTTACTTTTCTGTTTACAACACCAAAAACCCCACTTTTCTGCTTAGCTTCTGGAAATTAGGAAATAGTCTCATTTGTGTTGATCCCTGTGGAGACGACTAGAAAAACCCCCCTATAATCTCAACAGATCAAAATTGGCGCCGTTGCCGGGGATCAACTTTTGATTGTTTCCTTAGATTACAGTAGACTAAGCTGTGTAAATACTTGTTCCAATTTGCAATCTTTGATTGTCTGTTTTAATGACTTGTCTGTGATCAAGCTTAGAACTTTTATTAGGGGATTTAGTTCACTAACCCTTGATCAAGTTCTTGTCTGTAATTGTGTGTAGAACAATGATTTCATCTAATCTCCGTGGGAATTCAGTTGATGCAGTCCTCTGAAGATTCTCCACTAGCCCCATTTGATCCTGAGCTAGAGAGGACTTTGTTTGCAAGAAAGAGAGCAGCTTCTGAAGTTTCTGCTGAAGATTTGGAAACCTCTGTCTCAGATTTGGAATCGTCATCCTCAGATTTCAGCATGGGTGATAAGAAGTTGAGAGATTTGTGGATTCCCAAGGACCAGATCAACAATGCAGATGTGATTATGCCTGCAATACAAGCAAACAACTGGGAAATCAAGCCAGCTCTGATCAATATGGTGCAACATAATCCCTTCAAAGGTTCTGCTTTGGAGAGCCCCCATGAGCATATCAGAAACTTTCTGGAGTACTGCAACACTTTGAAGCACAATGGTGTTCCTCCTGAAGCCATCAGGATGCAATTGTTTCCCTTCTCACTGTCTGGACTTGCAAAAGTTTGGTTCCACTCTCTTCCTATTCACTGCAGAGACACATGGGAACATGTTCTTCAAGCCTTCTTTGAGAGATATTTCCCTCCAACCAAAGCAGCTGAGTGCAGAGACAAGATAACAAGATTTGTGCAATATGAAGGAGAAAGCCTGTATGATACTTGGCAGAGATACCAAGGTCTCATCAGGATGTGTCCCAACCATGGCCAGGAGCAATGGCTCATCTTGCAAACCTTCTACAAGGGTTTGACAGAGCAAACCAGATCATTTGTTGACTCAGCTGCTGGAGGTGGAATCATGAACAAGACCCTTGATGAAGCTACTGAGTTGATTGAGAGCATGGCATCACACAACTTCTCCTGGACAAATGAAAGAGCTGTCCACCCCAACAATCAGCTGCAGATTCAGTCAAGTGGCCAGAATGCTTTGGAAGCCAAGTTGGAGAGTTTAACAACTCAGCTTGCCCAGCTCATGACAGAAAGAAACAGCCAAGCTTTGGTTCCTGTCAACCAAGTTACTTCTGCCTGTGCAATTTGTGGAAAAGAAGGCCATTCTCTCATGGAATGTACCTTGTCTGCACCTCCTGAAGCCATGATATCAGAGGTGAACTATGCCCAGAATCAAGGGCCATATTCCCAAAGTTACAACCCCTCTTGGAGAAACCACCCCAACCTTTCTTACAAGAGCAATAATCAGCAAAGTTACCCAGCACCAGGGCAGCAGCACTATGCCCAAGCATCCCAGCAGAGTTACCATCAGCCTGGACAACAAAATTTCAGACCCCAAGGTCAAGTGCAACACCCACAACAACAACACCACCCAGTACATCAGCAAACTACTTCATCCAGCAGTAGCAGCCAATCTGAGCTTGGAGAAATGATGAAGCTACAGAAGGAAATGTTCAGTGGAATGCAAGAAACTATGAAAATGCAATCTGAACTTTTCTACAAGACTATGCAGCAACTCACTGCTGGAATCCAGACCAACAACATTGGAAAACAAGCTGAAGGAAAACTGCCAGCCCAAGCAGAGAAAAACCCAAAACAGTGTGGTGCCCTTTCCACTACTGAAGTTATTGATGCAGTCACCACTAGGAGTGGGGTGAACACTGAACCCTTACTCAAAACCCCACCAAATGTCACTTATGTTGCTCCACAGAGAAGACCCACCGTGCAGCAACAAACACCTCTAGAAATTGTTCTGCCAAGGCAGGAAAAATCAACAGGACAGCCTGCCCAGACAGAAAACCCTGCCAAGGCACAGATCTCTGCCACAGAACCAACAGAGAAGCCTTTGTTGATGAAAGTGCCATTTCCAGAGAGATTGGACAAGACCAAGGAGGAGAAGCAATACTCTAAATTCCTTGAGACCATGAAGGAAGTGCAAATCACCATCCCCATCTTGGATGCAGTGTTGCACATTCCCCTATATGCAAAGTTTTTCAAAGATCTGATCACAAGGAAGAGGAGTTTGGACAGCCCTGAGTTAGTAGCCTTGACAGAAGATTGCAGTGCTGTGATCTTGAACCACATGCCCAAGAAGCTACAAGACCCTGGAAGTTTCAGCATTCCCTGTGTAGTGGGAAGAAAAACCTTCACAGCCCTTTGTGACTTAGGTTCCTCAGTGAGTGTGTTACCCTCTGCTGCAAGCCAGATTCAGCAGCTGGGAACGTTGAAGCCTACCCCAATGACACTTCAACTTGCTGATAGAACCTTGAGAAAACCAGTAGGAGTCCTTGAAGATGTGCCAGTCCAAGTTGGCAACTTTGCATATCCTGTGGACTTTGTTGTGCTAGAGATGGAAGACAATGCTGAATCAATGATTCTAGGCAGGCCATTCTTGGCAACTGCTGGTGCCATCATTGATGTCAAAGGTGGAACCCTCAAATTACAATTTGGATCAGAGCAAGCTAAATTCAGCATGAAACATGCCACTCACTTACCCAATGTTCCTGAACATTGCCATTCCATTGATGTTGTTGAAAGAAGTGTGCTAGAAACTTTGCCAGAACCTGAGCAAGAAGAGCCTGAAGCTCAAGTCTTTGTTACTGCTGAAACCACCAATGTACAGCAGCTCTGTGAAGTGAAAATTTGTGAAATTGTACATGTGTCAAGTGCAAGAGAACCAGCTCATCTAGCTCACCATTCTGTTGTGGAGCTCAAAGAATTGCCTTCCCATCTGAAATACTCATTCTTGGAGAAGGAAAAGTTACACCCTGTGATTATTAGTTCTGCCCTTTCAAGTGAGCAAGAAGAAAGTCTTCTGTCTATTCTGAAGCTGTACAAGAATGTCATTGGATATTCCATTGATGACATCATTGGCATTAGTGAGAAAGTGTGTTCTCATAGGATCCACTTAGAAGAAGGCAGCAAGCCAACAAGAGAAGGACAGAGGAGACTAAACCCTGCTATGCAAGATGTAGTAAAGAAGGAAGTTCTGAAATTGTTAAAGGCTGGAATGATATACCCCATCTCTGACAGTGAGTGGGTGAGTCCTATCCACATTGTGCCCAAGAAAGGTGGCTACACTGTTGTTGAAAATGAAGAAGGAAGGCTCATGACCACAAGACCTGTTATAGGATGGAGGATGGTGAATGACTTCAGAAAATTGAACAAAGCTACAAGAAAAGATCACTTCCCTCTGCCATTCATGGACCAGATGCTAGAGAGACTTGCTGGCCAGAAGTACTACTGCTACCTTGATGGTTACTCTGGATTTCTGCAGATTCCAATCCACCCTTCTGACCAAGACAAGACCACATTCACCTGCCCATATGGAACCTTTGCTTACAAAAGGCTACCATTTGGCCTTTGCAATGCTCCAGGCACCTTCCAGAGATGCATGATGTCCATATTTTCTGATCACATTGAGAAGATTATGGAAGTTTTCATGGATGATTTCACTGTGTATGGAAAAGACTTCGAAGACTGCTTGGAGAACCTCACCTTAGTCCTTCACAGATGCTCTGAGCAAAATTTGATTCTGAACTGGGAAAAATGTCACTTCCTTGTCTCTGAAGGCATTGTGTTGGGCCACCTTGTGTCTGCTAGAGGAATTGAGGTGGACAAGGCAAAGGTAGATGTGATTGCCAAGCTACCTCCTCCTGAAAATGTGAAGGGAATTCAAAGCTTCCTGGGCCATGCTGGCTTCTACAGGAGGTTTATCAAGAACTTCTCCTATCTTGCCAAGCCACTCACCAATCTCCTGAATCATGAAGTGAAGTTTGTGTTTGATGACACTTGTTTGCAAGCATTCAACCAATTGAAAGATGCTCTCATCACAGCCCCTGTTGTTCAACCTCCTGACTGGACACTGCCATTTGAACTTATGTGTGATGCAAGTGACTTTGCTGTTGGAGCAGTCCTTGGCCAGAGGAAAGACAAAGCTGTACATGTTATACATTATGCAAGCAAGACTTTGGATGATGCTCAGATCAATTACACCACCACAGAGAAGGAGCTGCTTGCTGTTGTGTTCTCATTTGATAAGTTTAGACCATACCTGGTTGGACACAAGTGCATTGTCTACACAGACCATGCAGCAATCAGATATTTAGTGAGCAAAAAGGATGCTAAACCAAGGCTCATCAGATGGATCCTTCTGCTCCAAGAGTTTGACATAGAAATTAGAGACAAGAAAGGGTCAGAGAACTCAGTTGCTGATCACTTGTCCAGAATCAACATTGATGAAAACAGAGAGATTCAAGACTTGATGCCAGGAGAACAGCTCATGGCAGTCAGTGCCACTTCACCTTGGTATGCTGACTTTGTGAACTTCCTAGCTTGTGATATTGTGCCAGCAGATCTCTCCTACCAGCAAAAGAAAAAATTCCTCCATGATGTCAAGAGTTACTATTGGGATGAACCTTTTCTGTACAAACATTGTGCTGATGGCATTGTGAGAAGGTGTGTTCCCTCTGATGAAAAAAGTGATGTGATGTTCCAATGCCATTCAGGATTGTATGGAGGACATGCTGGAGTGTTCAAGA
This sequence comes from Dactylis glomerata, assembly GCA_007115705.1. Classification (NCBI taxonomy): domain Eukaryota; kingdom Viridiplantae; phylum Streptophyta; class Magnoliopsida; order Poales; family Poaceae; genus Dactylis; species Dactylis glomerata. The sequence continues at coordinate 1,706,612 of QXEO01000155.1, read as the reverse complement.
CTCAAGCCAAGATTTTGCAAGCTGGCTTCTTTTGGCCAAGTATGTTCAGAGATGTTCATGAGTACATAATGAAGTGTGATCCTTGTCAAAGAGCAGGAAAGATGTCAAAGAGAAATGAAATGCCCCAAACAGGAATCTTGGAAGTGGAATTGTTTGATGTTTGGGGAGTTGATTTTGTTGGACCCTTGCCATCTTCTCAAGGCTACAAGCATATTTTAGTTGCTGTTGACTATGTGTCAAAATGGGTTGAAGCCATTCCCACTGTTAATGCTGATGCCAAGGTAGTTTGTAGAATGTTCAAGACTGTCATTTTCCCAAGATTTGGAGTGCCAAGAGTTGTAATCAGTGATGGTGGTGCTCACTTCAACAATGACCAGTTTGAGAAGCTTCTGACCAAGTATGGAGTGAAGAATCACAGAGTGACAACTCCTTATCATCCGCAGGCCAATGGCCAAGTGGAGTTGTCAAACAGGGAAATCAAGCAAATCTTGGAGAAAGTTGTGTCCAAGACCAGAGGAGATTGGTCAATGAAATTGCCCGACACTTTGTGGGCTTACAGGACAGCATACAAGACACCCATTGGCATGTCACCTTTCAGAATTATCTATGGCAAGGCTTGCCATCTGCCAGTCGAATTGGAGCACAGAGCGCATTGGGCAATCAGGAAGCTGAACTTGGACATTGGCAAAGCAGGAAACATGAGGAAACTGCAGTTGTGTGAGCTTGAAGAGCTCAGGAATGATTCCTATGAAAGTGCAAAGATTTACAAGGAGAAGACCAAGAAATGGCATGACTCCCACATTCTGAGAAGGGAATTCAAGGAAGGGCAGTCAGTGCTGGTGTATGATTCCAAGTTACACTTATTCTCTGGAAAGTTCAAGTCCAGATGGTTTGGCCCTTGTGTGATCAAGAGAGACCTCGGCCATGGTGCCTTTGAGGTTTATAGCTCAGCTGAGGGAACATTCAAAGTAAATGGCCAGAGGTTGAAGCACTACAGGATTGGAGATTTGATTGAAAACCAAGTTGAAGAAGATGATGAACCAGAGGATGGCTCCAATGCATCCTCTACCCATGCAAACCAGTGATGATGAAGCTATAGTCAAGCTAGTGACTTTAAACAAGCTCTCTTCCAGGAGGAAACCTGGTATCCCTTGTATCATATATTTCCCTTTCACCTTTTTATGTTTTTGCCTTGTGTGTTTGTTTCTTTTTGTTGTTTCAGTGATAACTTGGATGAGGAGAAAGATTGCTGTTGATTGACAAGGCAGAGAAGCAGGAAAACCATCAGGTGAACACTTTCCATTTGCACACATTTGTTAGAATCTGAATCAGAATATACTATACTATTGTTTGATCTTGTGTGAAAGTGCTCTGTTAAGAAACGAATCAAATTTTGTTGCTTGAACCTGAAAATATCACTTTGCATGCTATGAAGAACTTTGCTTTGAATCTGCTTATAACTCTTGCAAATGCCTATTTTCAAAGCCAAGTTTCAAATCAGAACCTTTGTATGTCTCTACTCAAAGAACCTGTGAAACATCAGTATATTTGTTAATTGCCCTAAGAATGAAGTTCATGATCCATTTCTTAGCCCCTAACCAATTGTATCTGTTGCATTTTTTTTGCATTAGCAAACATGATCTCTGGATTGTGATTTGTGAAGCACTAACATACTAACAGGAAGGAAAAAGTTTAGCATTAGCAACCATGATCTCTGGATTGTGGTGTGTGAAGCACTAACCTGATGATGCTAAGTAAAACTTGTTGTAAATATCCAAAGCACTAGCACCTATGATCCTGGGATTGTAGTGTGTGAAGCACTAACTAAGTTGACCCATCAAGCTAAGTTACTAACTGACTAACTTGTCTATGCATTAGCCTATTATGTTCCTGGGAACTGTAATAGGTGAAGCACTAATTTTGCATTACATATTGGGCTATGTACTGGATCTTGAGTTTTCAATTTCAGAGTCAATTACTTTATACTCATGTGTCCATTTTGTTTGATCTAGACATACTCAAATTCTCTTGTGAAACTTGTTTTTGAATTGGCAATTGCAAGATTTATCTGCATTGAGTCAGCAATGTCCCTCATCATGCTCTGTTACATTTTGTTTGGTACAATGCACCATTCTTTACTTGAGGACAAGCAAAGGTTTTGGTCTGGGGGTTTTGATCACTCTAAGATTTACACATATATCTGAACCTTGCAACCATAAAACTTGTCTGTTTTACCTCATTTCTACCAGTGTTGCACCAACATTTTACATCATTTGATCCTTTGTCACAGATCAGTGCGCCAAGGCACTTAAATCTACAAGTCAGAGTAATTCAAACCAAAGACCAAGCCACCAGGAATGGAGGAGTACATCTTGAGGAGCAAGAAAAGCAAGCACGGCAGAAAGTGGCTGGTACGGCACAAGAAGACAGGAAAAACGGCAAAAGCAGAAAAGCCGCTGCCGCCACCAACTTCCCACTACTCCTCTACGCCGCAGCAAGAATGCCACAAAAAGTCTTTAAAAGGAGAGGTCCAGGTTCACTCCCACCATATCCATCTCTCACCTCGCATCCACAGCCACTCCATCCATCCACCACTCCACCAAAACCTTCCTCCTCCATAGTCCAACACAAAAAACTTTTCCACCCTTTTCCCTCTTCTCCTCTGTTGTAACAAGACTGGATCCATGGCGTCCACCAAGAACTCCAAGAACTCCCTCAGGAACCTCAAGAACACAGGATGAACATAGCCCCAAGGATCTGAAGGCCCAGCTCTCCCTCAACCTCTGCATCCTCTGCCGCGACAGCAATTCTTCTACTTTCTCTGCCACGGCAAGCCTTCGGTGACAAACAGCAAATCTCTCTTCCTTTCCCTCATGCTCTGTGATCTGTTGTGTTGATCTTGCGTTGTAAAGCAGTTTGAAACTTGTCTTTGACCTTTGCTATGGTTTGAGTGACACACTCCATTGTAAACTCTAAGACTACTGTGAAAACTGTGTTGCACTTGCTTGATCTGTAGGTGTAAGACTAGTCTCTGCACCTAGTTCCAAAAACATATCCCTGTCTAAAATTTGCTAGTTTGTTCAATGCTTTCTTGTCTGACAAACAAGAAATCCTTGAACTTGTTATGTTAAAACTTCCCTGCTCAAAACCTCCTGTTACTTTTCTGTTTACAACACCAAAAACCCCACTTTTCTGCTTAGCTTCTGGAAATTAGGAAATAGTCTCATTTGTGTTGATCCCTGTGGAGACGACTAGAAAAACCCCCCTATAATCTCAACAGATCAAGCTCATGTCGGGGTCGGCGCCGGCGACGACGTCAGGCGATTCCTGAGACAGGTAGTTAAAGAAAGAGTTGGAAAACAAAAAAAACCCCCAAATCCCCAGAAACGAAGAAACAAATCGATAAAACAAACGAAAAAAGAAGGCGAATAAGATGCCCCTGTGACCAGCACAGGGACCTTCTCCATCATGGAGGAGCGCGGCACTATCTGTGCCAGCAGCTAAGAGCAAATTGCCGCGCGTGGCGATTCACGGGGCCTTCGTCGTCGTTGAGGGAAGCTGGACCCTCACGGACGTGAAAACATCGATGTTTAAGAGAGCCCAGAGACCGTCGACACCTCGTTAAGGGTTGCTCACGAGGTGAAGGGCCTGGCGCGGACCTCTGGATCTACGTCTCCTTCGCAAGATGATCAGAGTGGCCTTTGTCTTCAATAATCCTGCCACGTTAGGCCTTCCTCGATAGAGGGAATCTTCCTGCGGATGCCTTATGCATCGACGCGTCCTTGCTCCCTTGTGAGGGTTGCCCACGAGGCGCTGATCCTTAGCGGGTGCTTTGGGCACACCTCGGACTTTTCTCAAAGATTTCTTATTTCCTGGTGTACTTCGCGAGGAACTAAGCACCATGGGTACTTGGAGGTGATCGATAACAGGGCCGTCACCCCCGATCAGAGCTCATTCCCTTTGGGTTTTTCGGGCTTGCTGTTTTCCGGGCAAAGGCCCCAGCATAGACACCGTGCCTTGCCCCCTTTCGCGTGGAGTACAACAGACAATAAATGGACTTCATGCCATTTTAATATCATGCCGAAGCAGAGGCGCTATATTGCGCTATAACTTAATATCAGTGCTTAAGAGCAGTTTGAGCTGATACAAGTGCCATGACAATGGTCTTTATCTCCTTGTGAGGAACCTACGGGTAGAACTTTCGCAGATGAGCTATGTTCCACGGGTTCCCCACCGGCACACCTTCTGCGGTTTCTAGCCGCGCCGAGCCCGGCCTGGCGATGTGGGTCACCTTGAAGGGTCCTTCCCACATTGGAGATAGCTTGTGCAGGCCCTCGCGAGAGAGTATCCACCTCAGCACCAGGTCGCCGACCTCTAGAGTCCTTGCTCGAACATGGTGGCTATGGTAGCAGCGCAGTCCTTGCTGGTACCTCGCGGCGCGGAGCGCGGCTTGGCACCGAGCTTCTTCGAGCTGGAGGAGGCGGTCCTTGATGAGGTCCTCTTGGCGAATTTCGTCGAAGGCGAGCACTCTTGGCGACCCAAACTTGACGTCGGTGGGAAGAACAGCCTCCGCCCCATAGACCAAGAAGAAAGGGGTCTCTCCAGTGGGTCTTGTGGCGGTAGTCCCGATGGACCACAAGATGGATTGGAGATTGTCTAACCATTTTTTGCCGCAGGCTTCGAGCTTGGCGTTGAAGCTTTTTGTCTTGAGTCCCTTGAGGACCTCGACATTGGCACGCTCGGCTTGGCCGTTGCTCCTGGGATAGGCGACGGAGGCGAAACAGATCCTGATGCCGGCCGATGCGCAGTACTCCCAGAACAGCCCACTGGTGAACTGGCTGCCGTTGTCAGTGATGATGCGGTTAGGCACACCAAAGCGACAGACCAGCCCACGGATGAACTTGACTGCGGACCTGGCCGGGATTGTGCACACCGGTTCCACCTCCACCCACTTGGTAAAGTTGTCGATGGTGACGTAGAGGTAGCAGTATCCCCCTTGCGCTCTAGGGAATGGACAGAGGATGTCCAGCCCCCAAACTGAAAAGGGCCAAGTGAGTTGGATGGTTCACAGCTCCTGCGCCAGCTGATGAATCTGCTTGGCATGGAATTGGCATGCCTCGCACCTCACGACCATCTTCGCCGCATCCCCGAGTGCTGAGGGCCAGTAGAAGCCGTTTCGATACGCCTTCGCGGCGAGAGTTGAAGTAGAAGCATGATGCCCGCATTCGCCAGCGTGGATATCCCTGAGAAGCTCTTGGCCTTGGTGAGTAGATATGCACTTTAGAGCGACGCCGTTTGGGCGACGCCGGTACAAGTCTCCATCCTTGACGCAGTAGCCCGAAGCTTGACGCACTATCCTTTCAGCCTCCTCTTCATCCTCGGGAAGCCTGCTGCTGGTGAGGAAGGCCTTGAGCTCGAGGATCCAATCCACTCCCTCCTACCGTGCCAAGGCCAGAAGGACGCGGTCACCCGAAGGAGGCCCGCAATCCGGAGCCCCCTGCTCCGACGGCGGTGGCAGGGCAGGCGGAGGGTCTGATCCGGACGATGATGGAGAGGCGGACGGCTTGAAGAGACGCTCCTCAAAGATGCCATCAGGTTGTGCCAGGCGATGAGGGGCGCGCTTGGCGATTTCGTCTGCCTCCACATTTTCTCCTCTTGGGATGTGCTTCAGCTCCAAGCCTTGGAAGCGTTTCTCCATCTTTCGATGCTCCTCGAGATAAGCCACCATGTGCTCATCCTTTGGAGTGTAGCTCTTGTTCAAGAAGTTCACAACCAGCTGTGAATCTCCCTTGACGATGAGGCGCTTGACGCCCAACGCATTCACCGCCCTTAGGCCAACGAGTAGTCCTTCATATTCCGCGATGTTGCTGGAGACCTTGTGCTCAGGTTTAAAGCAGAGCTGGACGGCATAGTAGAGCTTGTCCCCACAGGGTGAGGTAAGGACGGCACCAGCCCCCGCGCCGGGAAGGTTGAAGGCGCCGTCGAAGTGCATGACCCAGAGGCCTGGGGCCTCCTCTCCTGGAAGCGTTGACTCCACTTCAGGAGGCTCGTCGGCGAATGGATCAGTCCACTCGGCGGCGAACTCAGCCAAAGCTTTGCTCTTGATTACCTTGGTGGTTTCGAAGGAGATCTCGAAAGGCTGAAGCTCCACGGCCCATTCTGCCACCCGCCCGGTGACATTAGGATTGCGTAGAATGGTTTCCAGGGGACGATCAGTGACCACCTTAATCGGGTGACCCTGGAAGTAGTGACGTAGTTTCCTTGAAGCGATGAGCAAGGTGTAGAGCAACTTTTGCTGCATGGTGTAGCGCTCCCGCGCGTCGTGCAGTACCGTGCTGACGAAGTACACGGGCTTTTGCACCTTGGTGACGCCCTCGGGAGCTTTCTCCTCGGGAGGCTCAGGAGTGTTACTCTGAGAGAGTGGCTCGGTCGGCAAAGCTGCAGCGGGCGGTTCCTCTTGAGGGACAGAAGGAACAGCTGCCTCTTCCTCTCGAGGAGCCCCCGGGCTGGGAGGATCGACCTCCTCTTTGGCGATTACCTTGGTGTCTCGTTCCACGACGAGAACGGCGCTTGCAGTCCTTGGAGTTGCCGCGATGTAGAGTAGCAAGGGCTCGCGGAATGTTGGGGCAACCATGATCGGTGGGCTCGTGAGGTACCTTTTCAATTCGGCAAAGGCCTCATCGGCTTCCGGAGTCCACTCGAACTTCCCAGTGCGTTTCATGAGCTTCAAGAAGGGCAAGGCCTTCTCCCCACTCCTCGCGATGAAGCGCCCTAGGGCTGCCATGCATCCCGCGAGGCGTTGCATTTCCTTAAGGTTGCGCGGTGGACGCATTTCCTCGATGGCCTTGACTTTGTCAGGGGTCGCCTCTATCCCTCGATGAGACACGAGGAACCCCAACAACTTTCCCGACGGCACGCCGAAGGCGCACTTGGCGGGGTTGAGCTGGATGTTCACCTTTCTCAGGTTGGCGAACGTTTCCTCCAGATCCTCGATGAAGGTGCGACTCTTGCGAGTCTTGACAATGATGTCGTCGATGTAGGCTTCCGCGTTTCTTCCCATCTGAGCCCCCAGGGCCTTACGCATGAGCCTTTGGAAGGTGGCTCCTGCGTTCTTCAGGCCGAAGGGCATGCAGACATAGCAGTACACACCACAAGGCATGATGAAGGCGGTCTTCTCTTCGTCCTCCTTTGCCATCTTGATCTGATGATAGCCGGAGAAAGCATCCAAGAAGCAAAGGAGTTCGCAGCCGGTGGTGGAGTCGACGATTTGATCTATCCTTGGGAGCGGATAAGGGTCCTTGGGACAGGCCTTGTTGAGACTTGTAAAGTCCACGCAGAGGCGCCCACTGCCATTAGACTTTGGGACGACCACCGGATTGGCAATCCAGGTGGCGTGGGCTACCTCGCATATTAGCTTGGCCTTCTTCAGCTTCTCTATTTCTTGGACGATGAAGTCTTGCTTCTCTTGCGCTTGTTTCCTAGTCTTCTGCTTCACGGGGTGTGCCTGAGGGAACACGACTAAGTGGTGCTCAATCACCTCCCTAGGAACACCGGGCATATCTGACGGACTCCAAGCGAACATGTCAGAGTTTGCCCGCAGGAAGGTGACGAGCGCGCTTTCCTATTTGGGAGAAAGCCCAGCCCCGATGGTGACGAAGTTTTCATAGCCCCCAGCCTGGAGCAGGACCTTCTTTGTAGCAGAGTGCTCTTGGGTGAACTGGGGCCTCCTCCCAGAGGGTACCGCAGCTTCCCCAATGCTCATGTCCAGCATCGGATGGACCAGGTCCTCGCTTGGAGTAGGCGATGCGGAGGCAGTGAACTTCTTCCCTGTCAAGCCCGGCAGGTGGGGCTCGAGAGAGGCCTTCTTCACAGCAGCCTGCTCTTGGGATACGAGCTGCTTCTTCCTCGTGAGGTCACCGGAGTGTTCCAGTAGATCTTCGTCGGCGGGGAACATGGTGGCGGCCTCACGGTAGACATGCTCCACACATCGGAGAGCATCCTTCTCATTGCAGCGCACGGTGATCATGCCGTTGGCGCTCGGAATTTTGAGGACGTTGAAGCCATGGTGCGTTGCTGCCATGAACCTTGCCAGGGCTGGGTAGCCGAGGATGGCATTGTACGACAGCGCGATGTAAGCGACGTCGAAGTCGAGGCTTTCTGTCCTATAGTTGTCCCGGGTGCCGAAGGTGACGGGCAGGCGTACCTGCCCAATTGGCGTTGTAGACCCTTCGGTTACCCCGAAGAACGGTCGAGTTGGCATGAGCCGATGGTACGGCACCTGCATCTTCTCTAAGATCTCAACTGAGATGATGTTGAGGCCCGCCCCTCCGTCGATGAGAGTACGATTGATGGTGATATTATTGATGGTTGGCGTACACAAGAGGGGAATCGTGCCCACGCCCCTGGTGGAGGCCGGATGGTCCTCCTCGTCAAAGCCGATCTTGCAGGTTGACCACTTCATTAAGCGGTTGCCGATGTTGGGCTGTGCTGCCGCGATTTCTTGCGACAGCTGCTTGAAGTGACGATTAGATAAAGGAGCTGGAGCCCCACCCAGGAGGCAAGCAGCGAAGACTCGTGGCTCTTGATAGCCCCCCTGGTCCTCCTCGCGATGATCATTCGCTGGTGGAGGCAGCGGCAGCGGCTCAGGATCTGCACGAGACAGACCGTCGCGGCGGCGACCTTCGTCGCGGTCGTCGTCGCGGCGATCGCCCCGGGATCCGCCCTTGCCATGGCTACGACTGCCCCCACGGCGCTTGGTGACACCATTTTCTCCGTGAAACTTTCGGACAATCCAACAATCGTCGGTATTGTGGGTGTCCTTCTTGTGGAGGATGCAGAAGCGGCGGCGCCGACCTTTATCGCGCTCGGAGCGGTCCCCGCGGTGTTGCTTATGCTCGGGCTCCGCCGCGAGAACAGCAGTCTCCTTACACTTGGGGTCCTTGGACTTCGGCTTTGGGGGAAGCACCTCTGGCAGGTTGTGCAAGAAGAGCCTCCCCTCCTCAGCCTTGGCGCAGCGGTCGGTGATCTCGAAGAGCCTGACGACGGAAGTTAGCTCATCATTCACGGACAGCTTCTCCCTCATCTTGATGTCGGAGACTCCGGTGGAGAATGCAGAGATAACCTCCTCATTGGAGATCCTGGGGATCTTGTTCCTCATCTGGCTGAAGCGCTGGATGTATTGACGAAGCGTCTCGCCCTTGTACTGACGCACCGCCTTAAGATCATTATTGGTGGCGGGGCGCTCGTACGTGGGCATGCAGTTAGCGACGAACTGACGGCACAAGTCCTTCCATGAGGTCACGGACTCGTGAGGAAGATTCATGAGCCACGTTCGCGGAGTGTCTTTGAGGGCCATGGGGAACCAATTGGCCATCACACGCTGATCTCCACGCGCGGCCTGGACGGCGACGACGTAGAGCTGGAGGAATTCGACGGGGTTTGTAGTTCCGTCGTAATGCGCACCGATGTCTGGCTTGAACTTGTTAGGCCAGACCACGTAGCATTGCTGGCGAGTGAGAGCAAGGCACCTGGGGTTGTAGATAGGGTCCCCGGGGGTCCTGACGTTCTTGCCAGCTTTGCCGATGTCGTCGATGGCGCGGTCATGATTTTCGCGGCGGCGCTCCAGGGAGACACGTGCGTCTTCCGGAGCATGTTGGACGATTTGGCAGCTGGGCTCCCCGCGCGGCGAAGATGCGGCGCGGGAAGCCACCTTCTTGGCCTTGGCGGCCTTCCCATCTCCGGCGCTTGGGGCGCGGCGCCCCGCCGCCGGATCTGGTTCTCCCGCGCCCGGGGCTCCTCCCTGGGCTGGGTCTTTGTTGGTGATGGCGACGAGCTCGGCGATTCAAGCGCGCCACCCCTCGCGCCCGTCATCAGTGGGCTGATAGCGCAGCAGCTCCTGCGCCATGGCGAGAGCCTGCGCAGGAGACAGCTGACTCCCAGAACGAGCGCGCAAAGTGGCGGTGGCGGTGAAGGAGAGCAAAGGCTCTGTACGCCCGGACGGGAGGTAGGAGGACTCCAGATCTTCCTCCTCTTCCTCCTCAGCCGAGGCTTCATGACAATGGAAGATGGGCTCGGTTTGCCCCCGAACAGCGTTACGGCGGCGAAGACGCTCGAGCCTTGCGTTGGCGTCGGCCATGTCGAAGCAGATCTAGAAGAAAACACACCACAGCCCCCTACCTGGCGCGCCAAATGTCGATGGATTTCGTGTCGCAAGAACACGTGGTACCACGCGACGGACCCAAAGATTCGAATGCAGGGGGCTGAACGTGGGAGATCTTGGATCGCAACGAAACACGGTGACGGAAGCCTCGAGTCATCGAACGCACAACACACTGCAGAGAGGGACGCCGAGCTTTACCCAGGTTCAGGGCCCTCGTGGTGAGGTAACACCCCTACTTCCTGCCTTCTTGTATTACGACACGATACCTCGCGAGGAGTACAAGGTCTTGGTTACAAAGCTCTAGCTGACCAGAGGTTGAAGAACCTGCGTGCCCAGCTAGCAGCCTGAAGAAGATGAAGATTCGACCCCCTCTAAGGGGTGGCCTCCCCTCCCTTTATAGCGCCAAGGTCCTCCTTCCCCTTATCTTCTTGGGGAAGGGGTTGCCACACACGGCCCAGGAGGGAGGACAGCTGTAGACTTTATTCTTCCGTGGACGTAGTCTTCGTAGAGTAGCGGCGCCGGTCCACCGGAGTGGGTGGAGGAAGCTGACGTCTTCCCCTGGCGCCCTGCACCGTCCACGCTATTTTTAGGGGGGTGGCTAACAACCACTGTGCCGCTTTATGCAGGCACGGTGAAAGTTGGTCTCCTCCCTGTCGGGGGTAGCGTGGGCGGTACGCGGTCTTCTGTCCTTTATCTTCTTGCTCTGCACGCAAACGTGCCGAGCTGACGTGGACGTGGTTCCTCTCCTCACCAGCGGGAACTCGTGAGGAGGTCTTCTGGTCCTTAGCGGTTTTGGTCATCGTTCTCCTCATGAGGCGCCTCCTCATGAGGGTCTTCTCCAATAGCTTCGGTCGTTGTTTCCCCTGGGCCGGAGCTGGGCCATTGAAGAGGCCCAGAAGAAGGTGGACCAGGATACCCTAGTATCCAGAACACCGACAATTAAGTTTTTCCAGTCGAGGGGAATATATAGGCGGAAGGGCGGCGTCAGGAGGTGGACCAGGCAGCCTCACCCCCTGGTGGCACGGGCCAGGGCTAGGCCGCGTCGCCCTAGGGTGTGGCCGGCCCCTGCCCTCCTCCATCTCATCTTCGGACTTTGCGATGCTTCGGGAAAAATAGGAGGTTCGGCTTTTGTCTCGTCCAATTCTGAGAATATTTCCCGTGTAGCTTTTCTGAAACACAAAAACAGCAGAAAATAGGAACTGGCACTGTGGTATCTTGTTAGTAGGTTAGTTCCGGAAAATGCGTAAAAACTCCACGAAGTGTAACAAAACACAAAGCAAATGGTGTATAAACAAGCATGGAGCATTGCTGGCTTGTAAGTACAGCTCGTTGGGAACCCCAAGAGGAAGGTATGATGAGCACAGTAGCAAGTCTTCCCTCAGTTGTGAAACCAAGGTTTAATCGAACCAGTAGGAGAAAGCCAAACTTTAGAAGGTGATGCTTGCTAGCTTCGTGACACTCCGGACAATGGCGCCAGAAAACTTGTTAACGGCGTGTCTTCCACCAGCAGCAACATGAAACCTGCACAACACAAACAAGTACTTTGCTCCCAACTTACGATGAGGTTGTCAATCTCACCGGTTTGCTGTAAACAAAGGAATGAGCGTATCGAGTGGTAATAGGATAATAGTATGCAAGAAAGTAAATAGAGCGAGTAATAGTAAAACGGTAAAGCTATGTAAAGGAAATTGGACCGGGGTCCACAGTTCACTAGTGGTGTCTCTCCATAAGATAAATAAAGCATGCTGGGTAAACAAATTACAGTTGGGAAATTGATAGAGTAAAGATAACATACATACATCACGAGGATCACTATGGGGCTTACTCTGGGCATTACGACAAAATACATAGACCGCCATCCAACTGCATCTATGACTAAAAATCCACTCGCGGGGAATCGTCCAAGGACCCCTTGAGTATTAAGTTGTGAACAACAGATAATAGCATTAAGCAAAGTGCATAATGTAAACAAAGAAAATGTCCTTAGACACAAGAATGTTGTTTTCTCCCTAGTGGCAATAGCACATCTACAACCTTAGAGGTTTCTGTCACTCCCCCAGATTAAATAGAGGCCTGAACCCAACTATCGAGCATAAATACTCCCTCTTGGAGTCACTAGCATCTACTCGGCCAAGATAGCTACTAGCAACGGAAAGCATGCAAGATCATAAACAACATAGAGATAACATAAGATATAATTCAGCACATCAACTTGACATAGTACCAATACTCATCGGATCCCAACAAACACAACATGTATGATTACATAAAGATGATCTTGATCATGTAGGGCAGCTCACAAGATCTAAACATGAAGCACATGGTGGAGAAGACAACCATCTAGCTACTGCTATGGACCCGTAGTCCAAGGTAGACTACTCACACATCACTCCTGAGACGACCATGGTGGTGTAGAAGGCCTCCGGCAGGGATTCCCCTCTCCGACAGGGTGCCGGGAAGAGCTGCTGGATCCACCCGATCTCGATTCGACAACGGCGGCGGTTTGCAGTATGTTTTGGGAAAAGCGATCCGTCCTTTAGGTTTTTCCCATCGAGGGGACTTTATAGGCGAAGGGGTAGCGTCAGGAGGTGGACCAGGCGGTCTCACCACAGGTGGGCGCGGCCAGGGGCTGGGCTGCGCCCCCTGGTGGTGAGGCTGGCCCCTGGCCCCCCTCCGTCTCATCTTCGGTCTTTGCGAAGCTTCGGTAAAAATAGGAGGTTCGGCTTTTGTTTCATCCAATTCCAAGAATATTTCCTATGTAACTTTTCTGAAACACAAAAACAGCACAAAACAGGGAACTGGCACTATGGCATCTTGTTAATAGGTTAGTTCCAGAAAATGCATAAAAATGCCACGAAGTGTAACAAAACACAAAGCAAATGGTGTAAGAATAAGCATGGAGCATAAAAAATTATAGATACGTTTGAGACGTATCAAGCATCCCCAAGCTTAACTCCTGCTCGTCCTCGAGTAGGTAAGTGATAACAAAAGAATAATTTTTGAGGTGACATGCACCATCACAATCTTGATCATCAAAGTAAGCATTGAGTGCTAGGATCAAAGAACTTAAAACATGGGCATAAAAGATATAATCTTGACAATAAAAACTTAGCAACCATGTTATATCATGAAAAGAAATACAAACGAAAGATCATGGATAACGAAACAATGAAAGTCAAATGTGTGTTCAAATCATATGGAAAAACATAGCAAATGGTTTTCAATTTGTCCTTCATAGAATAGCAAAACATAAATGCATAGGACACCTTCAAGTTTAAGAGGGCGACTAGATACAAATAATTTAAGAACAAGTGAAACCAAAATCATGAATCAATCAATGATAAACTTTGGGACAATGCACATTAAACTCACAATGGCAACTATGCTCTCTTAGACAGTGCATAAAGGTAGAAGGTGGTGACTCAACATAAAAGTAAAAGAAAGGCCCTTCACAGAGGGAAGCAGTGATTGCAAGTTTTATAACCCTTCAAAAATTATGGTACTTACTAGCTTTGAGCTCTCATTTCCCCCATCATAGGCATCTTGAATGGTTAAAGTAAATGCAAGAACGTTTATGCGCATATGCTTGACAAATCATAAGTTGAAAACCTCGTGTCCCGTGAAGTACGAATACCCAAACCTCATGCTACTCGACTTAAAGTCCCAAGCAAGCTCTTGTCATTGTAAGTAAACACGTATCATCAAGAACCGCCAACGGGGTACCTCCTTGCCCGATGACATGGAACAAGCCCACATCAAAATGACAAGACAAACAGACAATGAACACCTTGGCATCTCTTTTATTTACTATGTCATGGATAAGATTGTCAGCTTCCTCGTTACTGGCTCTGCTGATGTGCGAAACTTCACATCCATCGAATGTTCCCTCTAGATAATAGTATAAGTTTCTGTACGCTGTCATGGTGTCATTAATGGCATCGCACTTGTTCATTACTTGTTGGACGACAAGGTTCGAGTCTCCAAATATTTTTAGTCGCGTTGCTCCACATGCCTTGGCCATTTTCATGCCATGGAGTAACGCCTCGTATTCGGCTTCGTTATTAGAAGCTTGGGGAAAATTCATCCTTAACACATACTTCAACTTGTCGCCTTGTGGTGATAACAAGACCACTCCTGCTCCTGCACCTTGGATTCTTTTTGAACCATCGAAGTACATTGTCCATACACTTGATAGATCTGGCGGTCCTATGTTTTGTAACTCCAGCCACTCTGCTGTGAAGTCTGGTAAAACTTGTGATTTGATCGCCTTTCGCTTTTCGTACATGAAGTCCAGGGTGATAACTCAATTCCCCATAAGGAGACATGCCCTGTTGCTGAAGGGTTATTCAATATATTGGATAGTGGTGCTTCGTTAACCACTATTATTGGGTGTACCGCGAAATACTGTCGTAGTTTTCGTGATGTTGTGAATATGCTGTATGCGAGCTTTTGATAGTGCGGGTACCTTTGTTTTGTCAGAGATAGTACTTCGCTGACGAAATATACTGGCCTCTGGACACCGTGAGCTTTTCCCTCCTCACTTCTTTCGACTACCAATACTGTGCTCACCACCTGATGTGTTGCTGCAATATATAGTAGTAATGGCTCCTTTTCCTTTGGTGCGACAAACACGGGTGGTGTGGAAAGCACTTTTTTCAGTTGTGCAAAGGCTATGTCTGCTTCTTCCGTCCACTCAAATTTACCGTCTGACTTTTTCATCAATGCATAGAAAGGAAGTGCTTTCTCTCCTAGCCGCGCCACAAATCAACTCAGTGCTGCGACGCGTCCTGCGAGCTTCTGTACATCGTGTAGCTTTGTTGGTTTCCCCATCGTTAGTATTGCTTGGATCTTCTCTGGATTTGCCTCTATTCCCCTTGCAGATACCAGGAATCCTAGGAGTTGCCCTGCAGATACCCCAAAAGAACACTTTGTCAGGTTAAGCTTGAGCTTGTACCTGTTTAAATTGTCGAAGGTTTTTGCTAGATCACTAATTAGTGACTCTTCTTTTCTTGTGGTGATAACCACATCATCGATGTAGACTTGAATGTTTCGTCCTATTTGACTTCCAAGGCAATTTTGCATCATCCTTTGATAGGTTGCTCCTGCATTTTTTAAACCGAAAGGCATGACTTGGTAGCAGAACACGCCGTATGGTGTTATGAAAGATGTTTTTTCCTCATCTTCTTTCTTCAATTTGATCTGGTTGTAGCCAGAATATGCATCCAGGAAGGAAAGCCTTGCGCACCCCGCTGTTGAGTCAATTATCTGATCAATGCAAGGTAGAGGGAAGGGGTCCTTTGGATAGTGCTTGTTGAGAGACGTATAGTCGACACACACTTGTTGCACATCTGTATTTTCTAGGGGACTATAACTGGATTAGATACCCAAGTCGACGCTTTGATTTTTCGGATGAGCCCTGCGTTTTCTAGCCTGTGTAGGTTGGACGCTATTGCTTTCCTTTTGGGTTCATCAAATCTTCTCAATGGTTGTTTGACTGGCTTTACTTTGGGATCGACGTTTAGTGCATGCTCGACGAGTTCCCTGGGAACCCCTGACATGTCTGAAGGACACCAGGCGAAGATTTCTCAGCACTCACGGAGGAACTCGACGAGTGCGCTTTCCTTTGCGGGATCCAGATTTACTACTATAGAGGTGGTCTTGTTCGGGTCCGTGGGGTGGACCTAGATTTTCTTCGAGTCTTGCGTTGCATCGAAAGCCTGATCTGGCAGGGATCGTCCGACGTCGGGTAGCACGTTGTGGTCAGTTTTGCCTTTCAACCTTGTGTATTCTGCTGTCATGCCGAAAGTTTGTGCCAACCTATTGAATTCCTTGTCATAAGTGTTGGATACTTCAAAGCTGCCTTGTACCATGATTGTTCCTTTGGGTCCTGGGATTTTGAGCACGAGATATGCGTAGTGAGGTACTGCCATGAATTTTGCAAATGCTGGGCGCCCCAGGATTGCATGATACTGTGAAGGCCAATCCATGACTTTGAACTCCAGCTTCTCTCTGAGATAATTGTTGCTATTGCCGAAGCGAACATCGAGTTCTATTTTCCCGAGAGGGTAATTTGCGCTTCCTGGTACTATTCCATGGAAAGAACAATCTGTTGGCTTTAGACTTTCCAGTGAAATGCTCATTGCCCTCAGAGTTCTTGTGTATATTAAGTTTATGCCACTTCCTGTGTCCATGAATACTCTCCCGATGTTGTATCCCCCTATTTGCGCCTTTAGTACCATTGGTGTGTGCCCTGGCCTGGGAACTTTCCTCGGGTGGTCTGCTCTGCTAAATCTGACTAGTTGATCAGACCACTGCAAGTACTCTGTAGTAGCTAGTGGTGATGAAATTGCCAAGTTGACCTGTCTGGATATGCTCTTCCTCTCTTTTTTCGACTTTGGTACTGGTTGGATCATTGCTGATATATATACCTTTGACTGCAGCTGTTTTGCGAGTCGTTGCATTTGATATCCTTGGCTCATGCTTTTTTTCTTCCTGTCGTGCTCCTTGGTTTGAATCCATGGCATTTTGCAACCTTAGGAAGGTTCTGCAATCCTTCAGCTAGTGGTTGGGAACTCTTTTCCCATCTAGGTACGCATAATGGATGCGACAAGGACCATATAGCATGTCTTCTGCCGAGGACCCGAGTACCTTGGTTTCTCTTTTCCTCTACTATCTCTCGTTTGAAACTCTTTGTTTTCATAGCCTTCCTCGTTCCTTCCTTCATATCCCGCAGCTATCTGATTTCGCCTTCCGTAGTTGTCGCCATGGCGGTATCTTCGCCTTTGCCTGCTTGTTTTCTCGACTTCTGGTGAACACCCCCTTTTGTTGTTATACTCATCTTCTCCATCGGCAAATCTGTTTGCTACTTCCATTAGTTCTGACACTGTCCTTGGCCTTGTTCTTCCTATCTCTTCCACGAGGTCCGAACGACGAAGGCCAGCTGAAAAAGCATCTATTGCTATTTCGTCGGAGACGTCTTCAACTGAATTTTTCATTACACTCCAGCGTTGTATGTAAGAGCGTAGGGTTTCACCTTTCTTTTGCACGCATGACTTGATTTCCTCCAGCGACGCTGGGCGCTTATATGTTGAGCGAAAATTTCTTGCAAATCGATTTTCTAACTCTCCCCAACTCCTGATGGAAATGTTGGGTAGGGTGTTCAGCTAGGACCGTGCTGCGCCGGTGAGGTGTAACTGCAAACTTTGCATGGCTGTTGCTCTTGTTCCTCCTAGGATCTATACTGCTTGCAGGTAATCTGACAACCATAGAGTGGGTTCTTGCGACCCATCATACTTTTCTTGATCGTGCGGCAACTTGAAACCTTTAGGTACCCGCGTTTTGCGAACCCTGCGGGTAAAGCATAATGCGCCCATCTCTTTTTCATCGTCTTCGTAATTTTCCTCTTTCCACGCATAACGCAAGTTGTTCACTCGTGCTTGTGCTATCATGTTTCTTGCGTCCTCCTGTCGTTTTTGTCGCCTCTCATCACCTGATGACTCACTGGATTCGTTTCGCGAGGACTTGCGCTTGAACTCTTCCTTTCGCTTTTCCTTATGATTTGTCGCCTTTTCCTCTGGAAGTTTTACCATTAGCTTGTCTTCTATCAACCTGAGGCTTCGTATTGTGGCCTGATGCATATGCTCCTGCGGATCTCCAGGCTCTGGTTGTGTGGTTAGTAGGTACATTTGCGCTGCTACCAATGCTGCTTCTGGTGTTTCTTGCACGAAGTCTTCTTCCTCTTCTGACTGATGCGCGCTTAGACTTTTCGCATAGCTTTCTTCTCTTGTCTCGGCTTGTCATGGGGATGACTTTAGGGGTATGCCAAGGGCAGCGCTGTCTGTCGGCTGGCGTCCCAGGAGTCTCCACGGCGTCAAGCAGGAGAGACCGGCTCCAGCCAAAGGGCCGGCTGTGCCAGCAGCCAGCTGGCGACTCCACCGAGGAGAGCTAGAGCCAGACGATGAAGATAAGATTCCTCCAATGGCTGTATCACCGAAAGTGGCTTGGTCCCGACAAGATCGACAGAGGCAAAGGACGGGAGTGACACCCGCCATGACCGGACTCCACCAACCAGCGAGCAGAAGCCTTCCCCACGAAAGGATCCGAGGCAAAAGGGAGGGCATATGCCTCCCAGATGCCAAACGAGCTTGTCTGCGGCCAGCAGCGCGGCCATGGACTCGACGCCGCGGGCCCTAGCCAGGTCCATCGGTCGCCATCGACAAGCCCGGGCTTCGGAGGGCGCGGACAGGGCGGTCGCGCCCCGAGCAGTAACACCCGAGGACGCCGTGCCCAGCAGGCTGGCGGAGCTGGCAGGCCATGCCCATTCCCGGCACTGATGCCAGGGCTGGAGCCTCAAATTCGCCAGCTGGCCCTGCACATCCATTTGTGGCTTGACCACATGAAGATGCTCCCCAAGGGACCTGCTAGCTCAAAGTGAGCGGCTACCGACCAAGGAGGCCCGGGGGCTGCGGGCAGCGGCCAGGGGCGCAAGGAGGGCAAGTACACCCTCGATGCTGCACTTGACCAGCCCTGCAAGTTCCACAGCACCCCTGGCAGGGAAGCGACCCACTCCACGCGTTAGTGCCGTTTCATGAGAGAGCTGGAGCAGCGCGCTCGGCAGCTCCCTGGATGTTTGCAAGCGCAGCCGGCTGAAGGTCAGGAGGACCAGCAGCATGAGCCGGCTGCAGATGATCCGGATCAAGGCAAGGAGGACTTTCCGGCGAATGTTGAGCAATATCACATCTTTACTACCCCGGGCAAAGACAAAAGGAACGACCTTTGGCATGAGGCAGAGGTGAACGCCGTCATGCCTGCAGAGCCCCAGTTCATGCACTGGTCCGAGGCGGCCATCACCTGGGGACGGGAGGATCATTCGCGATTGATGCCCAGCCCTGGAGAATATGCTCTGGTCTTGGATCCCATCATACGTTCCGATACACACACGTGCCGGTTCTCCCGCGTGCTCATCGACGGTGGCAGCAGCATCAACCTTCTCTACCGAAGCTCAGTGGAGAAGTTGGGCATCCCGCTTGCTCAGCTGAAACCGAGCCGGCTCACCTTCCATGGCATCCTGCCTGGGCATTCGTGCACCCCTTTGGGCAAGGTGCAGCTGGAGGTTCTCTTTGGGGAGAAGGGAAATAGCCACCGCGAGCCCATCTGGTTCGAGGTGGTGGACATCAGCAGTCCTTACCATGCATTGCTTGGCCGCCCAGCTTTGGCCAAATTCATGGCGGTGCCGCACTACACCTATCTGAAGATGAAGCTCCTAGGGCCCAGGGGCGTGATCACCGTCTCGGGAAGCTTCAAGAAGTCCCTGGCGTGTGCCAAGGAGAGCTCGCAGCTGGCGGAGGCGTTGGTTATCGCCGAGGAGAAGCGACAACTCCTCCATCGCGTGGAGCTAACCCAGCAAGATGTGCCGGCTCCCCAGTCGCCGGTAGAGCAGTTCAAGCCGGCCAATGATACCAAGAAGATCCTGCTGGACGAGAGCGACCCCTCCAAGTACGTCATCATCAACACCGGCCTTTCTGCTAAATAGGAAAGCGAGCTCACCAGCTTCCTCCGTGAGAATCGGGACATCTTTGCATGGTCTCCAAAGGACATGCTAGGTGTGCCGAGGGAGCTGGCTGAGCACTCACTCAATGTCCGGCCGGATGCCAAGCCGGTCAAGCAACCGCTGCAGTGCTTTGCAGAAGAGAAAAGGAAAGCCATCGGAGAGGAGATTGCCCGACTCCTCGCAGCCGGCTTCATTATGGAGGTGTTCTACCCTGATTGGCTAGCGAACCCAGTCTTGGTTCTGAAGAAGAACAACACTTGGCGCATGTGTATCGATTACACCAGCCTCAATAAGGCTTGCCCCAAGGATCCCTTCGCGTTGCCACGCATCGACTAGGTGATCGATTCCACAGCCGGTTGGGACCTGCTGTCCTTCCTGGATGCCTATTCAGGCTGTCACCAGATCCCGCTCTACCAGCCGGATCAGATCAAGACATCCTTCATCACCCCATATGGAGCTTATTGCTATGTCACTATGCCATTCGGCTTGAAGAACGCTGGAGCTACTTATGTCGGGGATATAACCCCGGGTATACCAAAGTACCCTTTTTATATGACTAATATATTATATATGTTGTATTATGTGTGCAGGATATTAAAAAGCGAATAAACAGTAGCTGGGCCGGATTATAAGTCTCCCGGCCGGATTATTAAGGTGCAGGCCGGATTATTAAGGTGCAGGCCGGATTAAAGTGTGCCCGGGCCGGCATAGCAGCAACCCGGCTGGGCCGGCATAGCAGCAACCCGGCTGGGCCGGCATAGCAGCAACCCGGCTGGGCCGGCATAGCAGCAACCCGGCTGGGCCGGCATAAGCAGCAACCCGACTGGGCCGGCATAGCAGCAACCCGGCTGGGCCAGGTCGGCAGCGCCCCGGCCTCCCGCCGTGCCGGCTGGGCCTCGTCCGCCCCTCACCCGGCTGGGCCGGTGCGCCCCCGGCCAGGCCTCCTCGCCCGCTGCCCCGGCTGGGCCGCCCTTCCCAGGCCGGCTTCTCCCCAGGCCGGGATTCTTCCTGCAGGCCGAGGCTTCCACCGGGCTGCCAGGCCGGGATTCGCTCCCCAGGCCAAGATATGCCGGCTAAGCTGCTCCTGGGCGCTGTTCCGGCTGGGCCAGGCCGGGATTCCCTGGCCCAGTCCGGATTATTCCTTTATAGGCCGATGTAAGTCTTCTCTGGACCGAGTTCAGCCTTATCCGGGACATCTTCCTCGTCCAGCATCAACTCCAGCGTATCGTGCCAGTCGTGGGACGCCTCCAGGCTCGGACTGGCACATCCTCCACCGCCGTATGCTGGTCTTAGGACGCCCATTGGCTCAGACCAGCATATCCCTCCTCTCCTAGTCAGTCTTATCCTCAGGAGGAGGATAAGACTGATGACATGGTGATCCTGAAGACAGACGCTAGAAGACGAAGGCAAGGACTCCAAGTAGAGGCATCGATGGGACTAGCCCATGACCGTGACGCATCGCACAGTACCGAGGACGGTACCGTGCTGATGCAGGCTATAGTGTGACAAGACCCCAGTAGTCATCTCAGCTATAGTGCATGTATAGTGTATTGTGGGGCATCCCTTGTCCCCTGGGCTCCCTATATAAGGGGCACCAGGGGGATCGATCACCCCAAGCCTCCAGAGGAGGCTCATTCTCTCTCGCTCCATGGGAGCTCTCTAGCACTAGCTCTTTAGCTCCTGCCCAGTGCAGCCTCAGATAGGCAAGATATACAGCTCAAGGAGCACCATTGTAGCTCTCATGTGAAGCTCATATAGATCAGACATGCAGGAGTAGGGGTGTTACCTCCTCACGAGGGCCCTGAACCTGGGTAGCTCGATGTGTTAGCAGTGACTTCTCTGCTCGGTCTCTACCGAGCCATCCCTCTCCCGGATCCACCAGCGTACAGTCGGCCCCCATTTAAGCCATCCTATGGCATATGTTGTTTCACCACGACGACATTTGGCGCCCACCGTGGGGTAGATCAAGCGCTGGTAGGAGTACATCCGGACGGGATCTTCTTCATCTGCTCGGGGGCTCGACATCAGCAACGCCTCCGAGCACTGCAGGCATTCTTCGACTCCCGGGCTGACCTCAACTCGCCCGGGCCAGCATACGGCTGTCCCGGATCTACATCGGCATCTCCGGGCCGGCGCTCGGCTTCCTCCGGCCAGCATATCCTGAGTCCCGGCCAGCATATCCTGTGTCCCGGCCAGCATATCCTGTGTTCCGGCCAGCATATCCTGAGTCCCGGCCAGCATATCCTGAGTCCCGGCCAGCATATCCTGAGTCCCGGCCAGCATATCCTGAGTCCCGGCCAGCATATCCTGAGTCCCGGCCAGCATATCCTGCGTTCTGGCCAGCATATCCTGTGTTCCGACCAGCATATCCTGCGTCCCGGCCAGCATATCCTGTGTCCTGGCCAGCATATTTTATGTCCCGGCCGGCATATTTTATATCCTGGCCAGCATATCTTATGTCCCGGCCGGCATATTTTATGGTCATCGTGCCAAGGATCGTTCTGCCTCGAGCATCTGCAGGTACTTCAAACTTCCTCAACGGTGCATGCAAGTAAGTATTTATGCTGGTTTACTCCATATCCTGGTCAGCTTGTCTGAAAGTTAATGTCCCCGTAATAGAAAAAATAGCTCGGGGGCTAGGCTAAAGCCCAGCAAGTTGCTTCTCAAGTACTGTACCAGTATATATTAGTTTGCATGCTAGCATACCAGCTTCCCAGTTTCCTCCTGTATGTCTGTTTATATGCCAAATCACTACATATGCCTGCTACAGATAGTATCCTTAGTATCAGTTTGTATGTCAATAGTCTTGTGCAAAGTTTCATCTGGGCATGTTATATGCCGGTTTTATATGCCAACAGCAAGGTGTTATGTCAAGTTATATGTCTTCGCATATGCCAATTGGTATATCTGCTACAGTGCTAGAATCAGTATGCCAGTTAACATATCAAGTTCAGTATCTACCTATATGCCAAATGCTTTATCCCATATGCTATGTGTTATATGCCGGCTGTCATATGCCAAGGCTCATATGTCAGTTTTTATATGTTGAATGCCATGTGCTAGCTGTTACAAGTTTATAGTCAGATCAATTATATGCCTATCTCAGTACCAGTTTATGCATGCTCTATCACAAATCTCACATGCCAGTTACAGTATACTTGCATTTATATGCCGGCACATGAGTGCCAAATATCTGTTGTGAGATGCCAAGTTTGCTTATATGCCAGTTGCAGTATGTCTACATTTGTATGCCGGCACATGAGTGCCTAGTTCTTCCTTGTGAGTTACCAATTTAGCATATATGTCAAACTGCTATATCTCAGTCTGTATGTCAAGTGCTATGTACCGAATGATATGGGCTATATGCCAAACTCCATGTGCTAGATTGCAAATATGCCAAATGCTATGACCATTGCTATGTCTTTTAGAATGACTACAGAACAGGTTGGATGTCTCATTATATATATGTCTATTACCCGGCTATGACTCTCCATATTGCCGTTACAGAGGAGAAATTACTATTATATCACCAGGGTTTCAGTTTATATCTCAAAGTCTCAGGTATTTCAGAGTATGCCAGCATATCGTGACAAAGAGCAAAATTTCAGTATACCGGCATATGTTATATTTTGTATCCTGGCCGGCATATTTTATGTCCCAGCCAGCATATCTTTACATCTTGGCCTGCATATCTCAAAGTCTCAGGTATGTCAGTTTGTTAGCACATCATGTTATTAAGTGATATCTTGAGTTATATGTGTTTCAGTATGCCGGCATATCATGGCATGAGCAAAGTTCCAATATGCCAACATATCATGGCATGAGAAGAGTTTTAGTATGCCGGCATATCATGGCAAAGAGCAAAATGTAAGTATGCCAGCATATCATGGCAAAATGTCAGTATGCCAGCATATCATGGCAAAATGTCAGTATGCCAGCATATCATGGCAAAATGTCAGTATGCCAACATATCATGGCAAGAGCAAAATCTCAGTATGTCGACATATCATGGCATCGACCAAAATCCCCAATCACCGTTTATTTCGGTTTGCCAGCATATCAAGGCATCTATCAATAACTCATATCGCCGTTTATTTCGGTTCGCCAGCATATCAAGGCATCTATCAATAACTCATATCGCCGTTTATTTCGGCATGCCAGCATATCACGGCATTCTATAATCCTTTCAGTTATCGCCAATTCTGGCACAGTAATATATCGAGACATCGATCTCAAAGCTAACAAGCATCGTATCTCTTATCATATCCGGTTTCACAGAGTATCCCGGTTTAGCATATTAACATGTCTTATCATTTTTGCATACTAACAAGTGCCCAGCGATGGCACAGCCCAAGAGGCATATCAGTATACCGGCATTGTCAAAGCAGACAATGTCGATGAGACATAGCCCGAGAGGCAAAGTGTCGATATAAAGCCCAAGAGGCAAAGTAGCCCAAGAGGCAAAGCAGCCCAAGAGGCATATCAGTATACCGGCATTGTCAAAATAGACAATGTCGATGAGACATAGCCCGAGAGGCAAAGTGTCGATATAAAGCCCAAGAGGCAAAGTAGCCCAAGAGGCAAAGCAGCCCAAGAGGCATATCAGTATACCGGCATTGTCAAAGCAGACAATGTCGATGAGACATAGCCCGAGAGGCACAGTGTCGATATAAAGCCCAAGAGGCAAAAGTAGCCCAAGAGGCAGAATAGCCCAAGAGGCAAATAGCTCAAAAGGTAAAGCATCGATATGGCCAAAGAAGGCAAGGCAGTATTCCGGCACTATCGAAGCAGATGATGTCGAGGAGACATAGCCTAAGAGGCAAAGTGTCGATATAGCCAAAGAGGACACAATAGTATTTTGAGATAGCCCGCGAAGGCTAGCATATCATATATAGGAGTTCATACCAATCAGGACATTGTCTATGATGGCATGAGATAGAATTTGGCCAGTGCAGGCCTGTCAGCTTCATAAGTATGCAGGTTTGGGACTTTGGTATATTTTTGTTGAAGCCTGTGCGCGACTCTGCGAGTCCCCCACAGCCTCGGGGGCTAATGTCGGGGATATAACCCCGGGTATACCAAAGTACCCTTTTTATATGACTAATATATTATATATGTTGTATTATGTGTGCAGGATATTAAAAAGCGAATAAACAGTAGCTGGGCCGGATTATAAGTCTCCCGGCCAGATTATTAAGGTGCAGGCCGGATTATTAAGGTGCAGGCCGGATTAAAGTGTGCCCGGGCCGGCATAGCAGCAACCCGGCTGGGCCGGCATAGCAGCAACCCGGCTGGGCCGGCATAGCAGCAACCCGGCTGGGCCGGCATAGCAGCAACCCGGCTGGGCCAGGTCGGCAGCGCCCCGGCCTCCCGCCGTGCCGGCTGGGCCTCGTCCGCCCCTCACCCGGCTGGGCCGGTGCGCCCCCGGCCAGGCCTCCTCGCCCGCTGCCCCGGCTGGGCCGCCCTTCCCAGGCCGGCTTCTCCCCAGGCCGGGATTCTTCCTGCAGGCCGAGGCTTCCACCGGGCTGCCAGGCCGGGATTCGCTCCCCAGGCCAAGATATGCCGGCTAAGCTGCTCCTGGGCGCTGTTCCGGCTGGGCCAGGCCGGGATTCCCTGGCCCAGTCCGGATTATTCCTTTATAGGCCGATGTAAGTCTTCTCTGGACCAAGTTCAGCCTTATCCGGGACATCTTCCTCGTCCAGCATCAACTCCAGCGTATCGTGCCAGTCGTGGGACGCCTCCAGGCTCGGACTGGCACATCCTCCACCGCCGTATGCTGGTCTTAGGACGCCCATTGGCTCAGACCAGCATATCCCTCCTCTCCTAGTCAGTCTTATCCTCAGGAGGAGGATAAGACTGATGACATGGTGATCCTGAAGACAGACGCTAGAAGACGAAGGCAAGGACTCCAAGTAGAGGCATCGATGGGACTAGCCCATGACCGTGACGCATCGCACAGTACCGAGGACGGTACCGTGCTGATGCAGGCTATAGTGTGACAAGACCCCAGTAGTCATCTCAGCTATAGTGCATGTATAGTGTATTGTGGGGCATCCCTTGTCCCCTGGGCTCCCTATATAAGGGGCACCAGGGGGATCGATCACCCCAAGCCTCCAGAGGAGGCTCATTCTCTCTCGCTCCATGGGAGCTCTCTAGCACTAGCTCTTTAGCTCCTGCCCAGTGCAGCCTCAGATAGGCAAGATATACAGCTCAAGGAGCACCATTGTAGCTCTCATGTGAAGCTCATATAGATCAGACATGCAGGAGTAGGGGTGTTACCTCCTCACGAGGGCCCTGAACCTGGGTAGCTCGATGTGTTAGCAGTGACTTCTGTGCTCGGTCTCTACCGAGCCATCCCTCTCCCGGATCCACCAGCGTACAGTCGGCCCCCATTTAAGCCATCCTATGGCATATGTTGTTTCACCACGACGACAACTTACCAGCGAACCATGCAGTGGTGTCTGCGGGGGTAGATTGGTCGGAATGTACACGCTTATGTGGACAACGTGGTGGTGAAGACTAAGCAGAGCGGCACACTCCTGGACGATCTCAAGGAGACCTTTGCCAACCTGCGGTGCTATCGCATGAAGCTCAACCCTGAGAAGTGCACCTTTGGCGTGCCGGCTAGGCAGCTCCTAGGTTATATCGTTTCCCAGCGAGGGATCGAGGCTAACCCCTCGAAGATAAAAGCCATCGAGGCCCTAGAGCCACCCACCCAGCTCAGAGATGTGAAGAAGTTTGCTGGGTGCTTGGCCTCGCTCAGCCGGTTCATCAGCCGGCTCGGGGAGAAGGCCATGCCGCTATACCAGCTGATGAAGAAGACGGACCATTTCGTTTGGTCCCAGCGCGCGGATAATGCCTTCAATGACCTCAAGCGAGCCTTGTCTACCGCGCCAATCTTGGCAGTGCCGGCTCTGCGAGAACCAATGCTGCTCTACATCGCAGCTAATCCACGGGTCATCAGCGTCGTGATCGTGGTGGAGCGCACTGAGGAAGGCAAGGAGCTGCCAGTTCAGCGCCCAGTGTATTACTTGAGTGAGGTGCTCACTCTCTTCAAGCAAAACTACCCGCACTACCAGAAGGTCGCGTACGGCGTGTACATGGCGGCCAAGAAGCTGAAGCACTACTTCGAGGAGCACCCTATCACGGTGGTGAGCACCACTCCTCTTTCAGAGATCATAGGGTGCAAGGACGCAACCGGCAGGGTGGCCAAATGGGCGATTGAGCTTGCAGCTCACACCATTCAATACAAGCCCAGAACGACGATCAAGTCCCAGATCATAGCAGACTTCTTCACCGATTGGGGAGAGCACCAGTACCTACCGCCGGCTCCAGACTCCACCCACTGGCGCATGCACTTTGATGGCTCCAAGATGCTCGATGGCTTGGGAGCCGGTGTCGTCCTCACTTCTCCCAAGGGAGATAAGCTGCAGTACGTGCTGCAGATGCATTTCCGCGCGTCGAACAACGTCGCAGAATACGAAGCCTTGGTGCATGGGCTCAAGCTGGCCAAGGAGATCGGCATCCGGAGGATCGTCTGTTTCGGAGACTCTGACCTGGTGGTACACCAGGTCTCCGGGGAATGGGACGCCAAGGATGTCAACATGGCCTCCTACCGCTTCTACGTGCAGCAGCTATGCGGATTCTTCGAGGGCTGCGAGTTCCATCACGTCCCTAGGGCAAACAACGACGAAGCAGACCGGTTGTCCAAGATCGGCTCCACCAAGCAAGACATCACGGCTGGGGTGTCATTGGAGATCATCCACAAGCCATCCATCAAGCCTTCGCTGGAGTCTACCTCCATCTTCGTGCCTGGAGACCCGGCTCTGGCTCAGGCGCTGCCACCGAACTCGGGGGCTGCCGCCTCGGGGCTGAAGGAAGCAGCCGGCCAGCCTAGCGCGGCCGGCTCGACGAAGGACTCGGGGGTTGCCGTCTCCAGACCAGTCCCTACAGCTGGCCGACCAGACAAAGCCGGCACCACGACGGACCCGGGGGCTACTGATCCCCTGGTCGCCAGTGTCTTCCACATACGGGAGATACCATCCTGGGCGGAGCCATTCTCCAACTACCTCATCACTGGGGACCTGCCTCAAGACGAAGCAGAGGCTAGGCGACTTCAACGTCGCGCGCTGGCATACACCATCATCAACAGCGAACTGTACAAGCGCAGCGTGTCTGGAATCTTCCAGAAGTGCATCGAGCCGGAGGAAGGGATAGAGCTGCTGAGAGAGATACATCAAGGGGAGTGCGGACATCATGCATCTTCTAGAGCTTTGGTGGCTAAGGCCTTCCGCCATGGTTTCTACTGGCCGACGACCCTGAAGGACGCAGAGCAGCTGGTGAAGCACTGCAATGGCTGCCAGCGTTTCTCCAAGCATCGGCACACTCCAGCGGCAGCCCTCAAGACCATCCCGCTCACTTGGCCATTTGCTGTTTGGGGCCTAGATATGGTGGGACCATTCAAAACAATACCCGGGGGCTTGACACATCTGTTGGTCGCAGTGGAAAAGTTCACCAAGTGGATCGAAGCAAAGCCAACCAAAAAACTTGAAGGCTCGTCCACCATCAAGTTCTTCAACGAGATCATCACGAGATATCGAGTGCCCCACTGCATCATCACTGACAACGGGACAAACTTTGCAAAGGGAGTCTTCGCAGAGTACTGTGGCCAGAAGGGCATCCGGCTGGACTTGGCATGAGTGGCGCATCCTCAGACCAATGGGCAAGTGGAGAAAGCAAATGGGCTGGTCCTGGCCGGCATGAGACCAAGACTGGTCGAGCCTCTCAAGCATTCAGCTGGCTGTTGGGTCGAAGAACTGCCCTCAGTACTCTGGAGCCTATGCACTACCCCAAATCGTTCTGTCGGCTTCACACCTTTCTTCCTGGTCTATGGGGCTGAAGCAGTGCTGCCCACTGATACTGAATTCGATGCGCCCAGAGTTGTCCAGTACACGGAGAAGCAAGCAAAAGAAGCTCGTGAAGATGGCATCGACCTCCTCGAGGAGGCACGCGAATAGGCCTTGGCTAGATTAGCGCTCTATTAGCAGCAGCTACGACGATACCATAGCCGGAAAATCCGCCCACTCGCATTTCGCGAAGAAGATCTCATACTCCGGCTGGTCCAAAACACCAAAGGCATGCACAAGCTGTCCTCTCCCTGGGAGGGACCGTTCATTGTCAGCCGGGTGCTAGGCAATGGGGCATATTACCTCATGGACTCACAAGAGCCCAGGAAGAACAAGGCAGATAACTATGACAAGGAGACGGAGCATCCCTGGAATGTCAGTCTCCTAAGACCTTTCTTCTGCTAAGGCAAAAGCTTGTACCCCAAAAAACTTGTCAATGAATAAAGGATAACGGAGCGGCTAGTTACGGCCGGCTCCGAGGAAAACACTTCGTGTATGTTTTTCTTCCTGCGTTATTCACTTGACCGGCAGCCGGTTCCAGGCACCGAGCCATAGCCGGCAGCCCCAAAAACAATCGATTCCTCGTCAGCCGGATGAGTACTACGTATGAAGTAGGTCTCGAGCCCAAACCTCCATCTACCAGCTCCGCACAGCTGGACGGATAGGAGCCGATAGACCACATACGAAGGAAAGCCGCAGGGAAAAACCATAGACGATAGAAAATCGCTCAACTAAGCGTTGAAGATGGTGCTCGTTAACCATGCGTTGGCTAGCACGAGTCAGGTGCCCGATAAACCGAAGTACTACTTCTCACTCCGCGGCACGCTCCCACCCTAGGCCGGCATTCGGCTGCCGGCCCAAGGGAGACCAACCGGCACCAGGCTACCGGTTGGGGGTAGAAGGGCTGAAGGGTGGGGAGATTAAGGAAAAAGTTGAGGGAACCGGGCTAAAGCAAGCCAGTGAATGGTCGATGATCACAGTTTATCGATGCTTAGGCTGAGTAGCCACGTCAAAGAGGTTCGAAGCTAGAGCTGCTTCGCCCGGCGTTGGCACCGTATGCGGACAAGTTAGTTTCGAGCCAGCTGTCAGTCCAGCTATCCCAAAACTCGGGGGCTAGGGGGAAAGGGAATTGGCCCTTAGAAGTGGGCCGGCTCCAGTACCTCGCCGGATGTCCGGTCAGTTGGCGCTGCGACATGACTAGCAAACGGGCGACGAAATCGGAACTTAGCACCCGCAGAGAAATGGCTAAAGCCAGAAACCTGGAGATTTACTCTAGCCGCGGCAAGGGTTATGCAAAGGCCCAGGGAAGGGAGGCGTGCCGGCTCCGATCTTGCTCGAGCCGGCACAGGACTTGGCTTCCACTCCAATCCCCTTAAGCCGGGGTTAACTTGCATCTCCTGAAGCCGGCCAGCAGAGGCACTACTCCCTCCGCGCTGAAGCCAGAGGACCTCGCCAGAAGCATCTGCGTAAGCTAGTGGCTACCGTAGCCCCTACCTAAAAATTCACGCAGCAGCGGTTCTAGCGAAGGAAGAATCCTAGCTGTGAAATCATCACCGCGCGACGATGCAAACAGAAGACATTCACGCAATAGCAAACACACAACAAATGAAGAGAGACAAGTTTTCGTTAAGCAGAAGTCTGGTGATTACAAAAGCTTCCTAAGTTGCTACCCTCGCCCGGGAGATGATCCTCGCCTACCTCGGCCTGGCACGAGCGCTGCATGGACTTCGCCCCGGAGAAGCCCGCATTGGAGGTCGACGAAATCCGCCCTTCACGACCAGGCGGCAAAGGAACGGGCAGAGAGGGTGCCGTCGAAGAGGCAGACGGTGAAGTCCTTCTTCCCATCATGGCGAGTGAGGAGGAGGAACCAGCCCTCATGCACGCCATAGTCGATGAAGAACTTAGACCACCCGTCACGGAAGTAGCACACCCCCTGGCCATCGTAGTAAATCTCGACGCGGTACTTGGGCTGGCCGCCGCTGCACTCCCGCAGCTTAGCATAAGCCATCTCCTGGCCTTCCATCGAGTCCGCAAACTAGGACGGAAGGCGGAGGAGGTCCCGGGGCCCGGCAAGCATGGGGATTATGCAGGTGGACCACCCCTCGGCCGAGATGTAGGCCGGCGGCTAGAGTGCCGGTTTCTCCGACCGAAGCCGCGACGAGCCACCGGGAGGCGGGGTCGTCGCACGGGACCTCGCAGAGTTGGAGACAGCGGCCCTGGAGGCAGCAAGGGTTTTCTTGTTCTTGCTGCCCGGTGGTCGTCCGCGGCGGCGGGACGACGAAGGGGTGGCCGCCGCCGCGGGCACGGTTCCTCCCTCTCCCCTTCAGATGGCCAGGCCCCCGTTTCCTCGGGATGCCCACGTCACCGGGAGCCCTAGCCCCCCGGGTTGCGGCGGAAGTGGAAGGAGCGACGGCGGCCACGGCCGCGAGGGCCTCCAAGGTCTTCTTGTTGCGGCTCCCCTTCGGGCGACCGCGCTTCCGAGATGCAGGAGGCGTCATCTCCGGCGCCTTGGCCTCCTTCTCGCTCCCTTCCGGAATCTTGTCACCGCCGGCGGCAGAACCGCTGAGGGAGGACATGACCGGGCTGGGCTTAGAGAGGAGAGGTTCGAGGCAAAGGGAGAAGTGGGAGTGCGCCCTCAGCCACGGGCGCTCCCAACATTTAACGAGGAGCGGTGAAAGGGATGACACCCGACGTTTCGGTAACCACCCTCGCATCGTGTGCCCCTACTAGAGGGCAACCGCTGCGATCGCCACATCGGATCATGGGAGGAACTGACGGGACGCGCCGCTGACGCATGCCAGTCCACCCCGCATGACGATTCGGGAAGTTATTGTGGTGGTGACTCCGAAGTCAAAATGACAAGACAAGACACTGCGGCGCTGCGCTGGCTACAACGTGGGACCAAAGCCTGAAGCGGCACAAGTTCCAAGGGGCCGTGCACCGGCTCGCGGCCGCATGACGACAACTAGCCAGATCGGTGTTGGAGCCGGCGCATCCCGAGACGGCCGGTGAAACCCCGCAAGACTTGACCTCGAGATCAGTAACTTCCAGACCGGACGACGGATCCTGGGACTTCGACGGAAATGAGCAAGACTTCGGCGAGGAAAGGAACCCGCCGAAGCCTCATGCAAGCCCATGAGACTTCGCCAGTTTCGGGGGCTAGTGTCATGGGGATGACTTTAGGGTATGCCAAGGGCAGCGCTGTCTGCCAGCTGGCGTCCCAGGAGTCTCCACGGCGTCAAGCAAGAGAGACCAGCTCCAGCCAAAGGGCCGGCTGTGCCAGCAGCCGGCTGGCGACTCCACCGAGGAGAGCTAGAGCCAGACGATGAAGATAAGATTCCTCCAACGGCTGTATCGCTGAAAGTGGCTTGGTCCCGACAAGATCGACAGAGGCAAAGGACGGGAGTGACGCCCACCACGGCCGGACTCCACCAACCAGCGAGCAGGAGCCTTCCCCACGAAAGGATCCGAGGCAAAAGGGAGGGCATATGCCTCCCAGATGCCGGTCCAAAGGGGGAAAAGGCACTTTATAAAGTGCAACTGTCGTCATGGTGAAACAACATATGCCATGGGATGGCTTAAATGGGGGCCGAACTAGATGCTGGAGGATTCGGGAGAGGGGAACGAGCTGAAAAGCACGACAGAAAGGAACACAGATCTACCCAGGTTCGGGGCTCTCGTAAGGAGATAACACCCCTACTCCTGCTCTACTGGATATATATTTGGATCGATGGAGTACATAACAATGGCACTTCCAAGCTCTCTGCTAGAGGAGGAAGATGAATTGCTAAGTGTAGGAACACAGAATGACCAACCCCTCACTAGGGCTCCCTATGCCACCTTATATAGTGGTGGCTAGGGTTACAACGGTCACCTGAGACCAGAGACACCAACTACACTCCAAATAGGGCAGGCTGACGAAGGCAGAGACCCTTGACTTTCTCCCTGATTGCTCTCGATGGGACTCACCCTTGCTGTACCTTGTACTTCTTGGACTGTGACCTTACCACTGTGAGGTAAGGGATGTACTTGTGCACAGTGAGGGTAGGTAAACCGCCACTGTGCACCCTGTCAACACGATCTCCCTCCCTACTGGGCAGAATCTCTCCTTGATTGTAGGGATATGACACCTTGGTTGACTTATATACCCCGGATATGACAGTTGGCCATCTCCTGGACCTATATGCCGGACCAACGACCTATGAAGGTCGGGTAATCCGGCCTCCCCGCTCCTGCACAACATATCAAATAAGTTAGGCCGGCATATCTATGCATATGCCGGCACTCCTCAATAAGTATCCCGGTTATTCCGGCATATCTGAGCCCTAGCCGGGATACACTTATATGCCGGTCTGGCCGACGCTCTTATATTCCGGCCAGACCCAACTTTAGTCAGCCAACATAAAGTCAACTATATTCCTTGCATCTTTCTAGTCTCTTGACCCTACCGGGGGTCATCCCCCCGACATTAGTCCCCGAAGCTGTCGAGGTCCCCCAGTCTTAACTGAGGGGCCTTGGCAGGTTCAACATGATATCTCTTTTGTTATATCCTGGCTCATGACTTTACACCGGTGATCAAACTGTATGCCGGCTCTTCTTTCCTTTACACAAGTTAATCCGGCCGGTCCCGGGGTATTCCGGACGGAACTTATTCCCCGGGCAGTTACACCGGCATGATGAGACTTCCTTGAGAAGCCAAGCCCGATAGTTTGCATCGAAACTTGCAACTGCCCTGCCATCATGAACGGTCATACGATGTGATGGTTCATAGTGCATTTAGTGCGTGCTATCATTGCCTAGTGGCACGGTTACAAAAACCGCCGCCCCACTCCGTGCCGCCACGTGGCGACTTCTCTCAGAAACGGTCGGGGTAGTGGAACACTTACCACGATCCCCACGACCCTTTCCTGCGATATAAATACGGGGGTGGGGGTAAACTTGCTCTTTTTACCCCCATAGTGTCTTCTTCTTCCTCCGCTCCTCTGCCTCTTGCGCTTCATCGCCGGACCGAGGAACAGAGAAGGAACGCCGCCGCCGACCCGCTCCACGCCGGCGCCGACGCTCGACGACGTCCGACACCTTCGTCGACGATGCCGCTGCCGCTCCTCTTCGCGACATTGCTGGGAGATTGGATCTTCCTCTGTGCGCTCGCCGCCGTTACACCGCCGCTGCACAAGCTTCGGTAAGCTCTACTTCTGTCTCTGTTCTTCTCCCTTCCTGCTTCTCTGTAGCTCTGCCATGGTGACCTTACTTGCTTAGGTTTGTGGTAGTTTCTCTGCCTAGTATCTCCTTGACTCGATTAGCATTGCCAGTGACGTTCTTCCGCAGTTTACAGATGTTCTTCCTTAGGCATTATACTCATACTTGTTTCTGGTTTTAACTGCGCTGGTAGATCTTCTTTTTCTGCTAACTTCGGTGAGAGTAGTATACCGGCGAGGCTAACCTCCCTCTTTTCTCTGATCTTGATAGGACTAACACCATGGGACTCTGGCTCTCACGCCCTGTCCCGGCCACCAAGATGGCATCATCGAGTATGACGGCCACCTCGGCTTCGGAGGAAGATAACTCGGCCCAGCTCCAAGGACGCTCCGGCTGGGAGGGGTCGGAGGTTACTCCGGCCGACATATCCTGGATCACTACCACCAGAAGAGTTCCGGATGGCGTGGCATGCCGGCTACCGGCGGGAGAGACAGTCCCGGCACCTGAACCCGGCGAACGCGTCGTGTTCATCGCCCACTTCGAGCGGGGCTTTGGTCTGCCGGCGTCAGATTTCTTCCGGGACTTCCTCGACACCAACGATCTGCAACCTCACCATATCCCGGCCAATGCGGTGATGATCCTCTCCGCCTTCGCTGCTTTTTGCGAAGGCTTCGCCGGCATAGAGCCCTTCACCCAAGCTTGGGCGAAGTACTTCCAACTGCGGAAGCAAGTCATCCAAGAACCGCCCCGGAGCAAGGATGACCCGCCGGAGACGGCTCAGGAGAAGAAGGACCGCCCCATGACCCTATGTGGCGTGGCCACCATCATGTCCCGGAAGGGCTCGGACTTCCCCAATGTGGAACTGCTCGAGTCTTGCAAGAAGTGGCAGAAGAGCTTCTTCTATGTCAAGAATACTATGGACGTGGATCTGCTCAACCTGCCGCCATTCGTGGACGAGCCACCCTTGGCGATGAAGAACTGGACCTACAATCCAAAGAACTCCGTGATGCCGGTTAACACCCTCCACCGGGTTAAGGGCGAGTTACGGGATGCCGGCCTCACCCCACAAGACTTAGTGGCATTTTTTATCAGCCGGCGCATCTCTCCTCTGCAGCGCCGGTCACATAAAATTTGCCAGATGAGCGGGCCCATGGACCTCACCCGGCATTCTACACACGAGCTGACTCCGGCCGACATTCTGCGGCGGATTAAGGACATCTGCAAGTGTTCTCAGGCCACCTTTGCCTGGGGACTTGAACCATACAGCCGGGATCGCCCCGCCCCAACGGTAAATCCTTCTGGCCGATACATAATCTCTTGTCCGGCATATAGATACCTAAGCCGACACATATCTATTTATCGACACATATTATGCTCGGCCCGAGATATTGTTATTTGCCGACATATTCCTTCGTCTGATCAATTGACCTTGCTCTTATGCAGAAATTCAGCTTCCAGGCTATGGAGAACTCCCGCATTACCATAGCTGCAGACCGCACTGCCGCAGACCCTGAAGACCCGGACCACTAGGACAAGCTTCCCAGGAGCACCCGTGCTGCAGCTGCCACGGGTAAGGCCTCCTCACCCCGGCAATCTACTCAAGACCGGAGTGAGGATGATTCTGATGAGGAGATCCTGATGTATTATGACCCAATGCCACTTGCATATGCCTTTCCTCCCACACCCTTTGCTTATCCTATGCCGTCCTCAGCTATCCCGGATGATGAAGTGGTCGACGTTGTGCCATTAAACCAGGGACCTCCTCCTGCCGGCGCACGCACTGGCAAGAAGCGCGGGGTCAAACCCCAGCCTGAGCCGGCACAGAAGAGGCAGAAGGTTTCGGTGCCTCGCCCAAAGAAACCACGACCTGTTGCCTCGGGGTAAGTTTCTTTTCTTTGTATTGCTTCCGACACATTTCTTGCTTTGATTACTAACTTGGTGTTTTCTCTCTTTCAGGGCTCCTCTTGCGCTGGAACATGCTTCCAGCTCAAGCGCCAGCCCCAACATTGAAAAGCTGGCGGCCACTGCCAGCCCCGACATACCCTCTGCAAGTCACACGACCTCCCCGGCGCCGGCATCTTCGCCTGCGCCCGATAAAACCACCTCCCCGGCGAAGGACGATCCTCCGCCGGAGCAAGACAACTCTGCCCCCGACGTCCACATGGACTCGGGGGCTCAACAGGAACCTTCGGCTTCTGATGTCCATATGGACACAGGAGCCCAACAAGATGCCCCAGACTCCGGCGCGCCCACCAGCGGCGCCGGGACTACTGAAGACACCGGCGCAAGCAACAAGAGCGCCGGCATAGATAACAAAGGAAAGGGCCCTGCAGTGCCGGAAGTCCGGACTATTCTAGAACCTACCTCTGCTGGACAAGCTGCACCTGCCGCGCCGGAACAACCAGTGCCCAAGACTCCAACCACCGAGAAGACTCCTGCCCCGGCCAAGACTGTTGCCCTGGCCAAGACCTCTGTCCCGGACAAAACTTCGGTCCCGGTCAAGTCCGGCACCCTCAAGATCAAGCCGACCAAGTCTGGCACACAATCCGCCGCCACTGCACCTTCTAAAGCAGCATCCCGGCCCAGCTCTGCCCTGGCCCTTCATTTTGGCAAGGCAGCAGCCCGGCCCAGCTTCTTTGACACGCCGGAACTTGAGGGCCACGTCTCTCTGCTGACGAAAAGTGATAAGAGCCTTGGATCTCTTAAGGAGCACTGCATCAGGTGGAACGATGCGGACAGCATGGATACTGCCGACTCCAAGAGCAAGAAGTTGGCCGAAGCTTCGGCTACTGGCAATCCAGCTGATATCCTGGCCGCGAAGCCCATTCCTATTGCCTGCGAGCTCCTCAGCCTCCAACAAAGACTTCACCTCCTGGCCGATGCCACCAACGTAATTCTTTTCTACACATGTATCCCCAGTCCCCGAAAATGTCGGCTGTCCGGGATACGGACATCCGGGATTTTCCAATACCTTTTGCACTTAGCTGTTTTCGAATTAACCGTCCGGCATATAAGCTCGGTCCGAGCTTCAAATCCTAGTCACCGAGGGCCGGGATAGGTGCGCAGCACCTATTCCGGATCTTTAATGAACTAACATCTTAAGCACTTTTCAAATCCTTTTGACCGAGATATAAGCTCGATTCGAGCTTCAAATCCTAGTCACCGAGGGCCGGGATAGGTGCGCAGCACCTGTTCCGGATCTTTAATGAACTAACATCTTAAGCACTTTTCAAATCCTTTTGACCGAGATATAAGCTCGATTCGAGCTTCAAATCCTAGTCACCGAGGGCCGGGATAGGTGCGCAGCACCTGTGCCGGATCTTCAACATCATGAACACTTCACATAATCTTCAATTGCACTGATATGGTAGACTTCTCTTATAACCTTTCAAATCCTAACACTTTTGCAGCGCATGAATAACGCCCGCGCCGACATGTACCATGATTTGGTGTGCGAGCACCGGAAGCTATCTGACGCGCATAGCAAGCTCCGGCTGGAACTGCGCCAGAAAGGTAAACTCAGCCGTCATAACCATATATGCCGGATGTCTTGCCTTCTTTTACTCTGGAATATCTCTCTTGCCGACCCATAACCCTTTTACCGACATATTTCAGCTACTACAGAAGAACAAGTCACCGCGCTCCTCCAGAGGGTGAAGGAGTTGACCGGTATGTCGGATTCTGCTGATCTTTTACTACTCGACCTGTACTTCAAATCCTTTAACTCTTGTCACTATTTCTTATCTTCACATTCTCTTAACTTCAAATCCACGCAGATGAGAAAGCTGCACTGGAGGCCCGCCACCAAGACTGTACGCCCTCAGTGGATGTGGCCAAGCAATTGGATGACCGGGATGCCGCCCACAAAGTTGAGGTTGAGCAATTGAAGGGCCGGATTGCTGAGCTTCTGGAGGAGAAGGAACAGAGGGAGGGCCAACTCAAGAAAGCCCAGGAGCTGCTTGTCACCTCCGAAACTGATGCCTCCAATGGCCACGCCGAATTGACTAGCCTGAAGGAGCAGGCCACCAAATGGGAAGTTACAGTTGCTCAGCTCAATGCCGAACTCGCCAGTAAGCTTCAAATCCTTTTCCCTTATCCTGCCCGACATACCATGACCTTTTCCGGCACAACCTTTACGTCGACATATTCTCCTTTTGCTAACATACTCTCTATTTTTCAGACATGTTTCCTGCTTCCGTCGAAGACGTTGAGAAGGCTCTGCAGTTGGATCGAGTGGACCGGGGTGTTCCGGTTGACTTGGCCAACTGGGACATGTCGGAACAGCTGGTGGCCCTGCGAGCCCGGAAGAACGCCATGACCTCCTATACAGAAGACCTCTTTCTTGGCGCCCAGGAGGCATATTCTGCCCTCTGGCCGGGACAAAGGACACCCACTGATCCTGTTGATCTCGGCAACAATCTGCAGCTTTCCAAGGTTCGCCTCCGAGAATGGCGGGATTCCGGTGCAAGGGTGGGAGCTGATGAAGCTCTCAGCTACTTCCTCTCCTGGTACGAGAAAGCAGACTTGGAGACTTTACGCACTGTGCGCGAAGGATCCATCTGGACCACGGATCCGGAACATATCCGGCGTCGGCAAGAATTAGCCCACAGCTATGTGGATTATGCCGACACCGAAGCCTTTGTTCGGGACATCCGTGAGCCGGAGAAGAAGGAGGACGACGCCAAGGATGCTGCTGACGCTAAGGGCTCCGACTCCAGCCAAGATGAAGAAGAAACTGAAGAAGCCGACACCAACGTTCCGGAACAGGGATCTGTCCCGGCCGGAGGTGATGGCTCCATTCCATCTGCTGGGTCCGGCACTCCTGAAGCCGACATCTCCACTGCTACAGCCCCTCCAGCCGGCGGCTCTGCTTCTGCCCCTGCTCTTTGAACTTTGCACCACCAAACTTTAAGCTTTATTAGATCCCCGGTATGCCGGGTGCAACTATAAGATATACGTTTAATTTCCCTCTGGTTTGCTACCTGAACAAGTTTTAACTTGGTTTGCTTGTTTATCAATGCCGGATCATCTTTTGGCTAAGGCACCAAGTTTGTTTTCCTGTTTCCCTAACTCCACAACCTTGGCTACTTTTCTACCTCTTTTGGCTTTTGACTTATGAGTCTCAAGGTTGCTTCATTAAACATACAGTACTTCAACTTTGAAACTTAGACTTCAAATCATCCGACATTTCAAGTTTTATCTTTAGCAATAACATAAATGTCGGTTCGCTTGCTCTATATTTCCTTAGCCGTTTTCCATGTGTAGACAATTTCCGGCATCTACTCTTGCTAGCCATGAAGCCGGGTTTTGGACAGCAGCTGAGTCGAAGAGTGGCCTTTGGTGCCGACACACTACTAGGCCGACAAAGGAAACATTCAAATCAAGCCAGCCGGCATATACACAAAAACTGAAAATAAACAACGATATATCTCGGAGACAGTGCCCGACCTCCTCGGGATGCCAACACTTCATTCATTAGTCTTGTGCCGGCATAAAGCGTCGGCACACAAAGCAAAATATGGAAATACATACATTATGCTGCTCAGGAGTAAAAGGGACGGAGTAGGGCTATGTTCCATGGTCGCTTGGTTTCTTCTCCGGACCTGTCCACCTTGTCCTTCTTGGGGGCCTGCGCATCTATAAGATAATAGGCATCATTATGCAGAGCTCTGCTCGCAATGAATGGCCCCTCCCATGGAGGAGTTAACTTATGCCGGCCCTCTGTGCCTTGCCTCAGCCGGAGTACTAGATCTCCCTCTTGGAATCTCCTTGGATTCACCTTCTGCGCATGATAGCGTCTGAGGTTCTGCTGATATACTGCTGTTCTTGACAGTGTTATTTCTCTTGCTTCTTCCAGCAGATCAACATCATTTTCCCTGGCTTCCTTAGCCTCTTCCTCAGTATATAGCACCACTCTTGGTGCATCATGTATCACATCTGTTGGAAGCACAGCTTCTGCTCCGTACACAAGGAAAAATGGTGTATAGCCTGTTGACCTATTTGGAGTTGTCCTTAAACTCCAAAGCACTGCTGGCAATTCATCTAGCCAACATCCCGGAGTTTTCTCCAGTGGCTCTATCAGCCGGGGTTTTATGCCGGATAACACTAGTCCATTTGACCTTTCTACTTGGCCATTGGCACAAGGGTGAGCGACCGACGCAATGTCCAGCCGGATTCCCACCTCCTCACAAAATCTAGCAAATGGCCCTTGGGCAAAGTTCGACCCATTGTCAGTGATGATGCCATGGGGAACACCATATCTCAAGATTATATCTTTCAAGAATTTCACTGCTGTGTGACCATCACACTTGCTTATGGGCTTTACTTCAATCCATTTGGTGAATTTGTCCACCATGACCAGGATATGGGTCATCTTTCCCCTAGCTGGCTTAAAAGCCCCGACCATATCCAGGCCCCAAACAGCAAAGGGCCAGGTTATCGGGATAGTCTTCAATGCTGACGCCGGCTGATGAATTTGGTGAGCATATCTTTGACATCCATTGCACTTCCGGACCAAGTCTTCTACATCTTGCAGTGCCGTCGGCCAGTAAAACCCATGCCGGAATACCTTGGCCACCAATGCTCTGGATGAAGCGTGATGACCACACTCCCCCTGATGAATTTCCCAGAGCATCTCCAGGCCTTTCGCAGATTCGACACATCTCTGCAATACTCCGGTGGCACTTCTTTTGTATACTTCCTTATTTATGATGGTATATCCTTTGGATCTCCTTGCAACCCGGCGCGCCTCGGTTTCCTCCGCCGGCACTTGACCATCCACCAAGAAATCCATGATAGGATGCGCCCATGAGGGCACTTCCCTGACAGTGAACACTGCCTGATCTATCTCCATTATTTCGGCCGACACATAATCGATCTCCATGGGCTGCGAAGTCCCCGGGACTGAGGGATCAGTCCCCGGGTATGCCGGAGCAGTCCTCGGGTACACCGACACAACCTCTTGGTACATCTTACCCTTGCCTTTATTTCTGCTTCGGAATACTGCACTCACTGCATATGTCGGCACAGTCCCCGGGACTGAGAGAGCAGTCCCCGGGTTATCTGACCTGGTTTCGGCATCTATTTCCATCGGAACTGCATCCTCCGGGCTTGGCGGGACATAAATAAACGATGACTCCGGCGAGGGCTTGATTGACGGCTTCCTCAGATGCTCCAACAAAATGCCGGGCGGGATTGAATCTCTGGAAGATCCCAGCTTGGACAATGTATCGGCTGCTTCGTTCTGAGCCCGGGGAACATGCCGGAACTCACAACCTTTGAAGTAACCACTCAACTGCTGCACCAGGAAATGGTAGGATCCCATGTTTGCATCATGTGCATCCCATATGCCGGAACACTGCTGAATCACTAAGTCAGAATCACCGAAACACATAATCCGGCGAATTCCTATGTCCTTAGACACCTTCAGGCCATGCACAAGTGCCTCATATTCCGCCACATTATTTGATGCTGCAAAATGAATCTGCAGAACATATCTCAATTGGTCATTCTTGGGTGAACTGAGAACTATGCCGGCACCTAGGCCATGTATTGTCTTGGAACCATCGAAATGCATCCTCCAATAGTTTGCATCTGGCAATGGTGGCTCATATTGTATCTCGGCCCAGTCAATAAAGAAATCAGCCAACACCTGGGACTTGATTGTATCTCTCTTGTCATATTGAGGAGTATATGGTGACAACTCTATTGCCCACTTGGCTATCCTGCCACTGGCATCTTTGTTGCCTATGATCTCCGAGATAGGGGCCTCGGCCACTACCCGGATTGGATGCTCTTGGAAGTAATGCTTGAGTTTCTTGGCCGCCATATAGACACCATACGTCATCTTCTGATAGTGTGGGTAGTTTTGCTTTGAGGTGGAGAGGACTTCACTCAGATAATATACCGGCCGCTGCACGGTTTTGCCTCCTTCCTCTCGCTCCACTACTACCACTGCACTGACAACCCTGTTAGTTGCCGCTATATAGAGCAACATTGGTTCCCTGGGCATCGGAGATGCCAACACCGGCGCTGTTGACAACATCTGCTTCAGCTCTTTGAAAGCTGCATCTGCTTGCGTTGTCCAGACAAATGTGTCGGACTTCTTCATCAATTGATATAATGGCAAAGCTTTCTCTCCCAGTCGGCTTATGAAACGGCTCAGGGACGCAAGGCACCCAGTGAACTTCCGTACCTCCTTCAAATCCGTCGGTGGCTTCATTCTCTCTATGGCACGAATCTTGCCGGGATTCACCTCAATACCCCGGCTAGAGAACAGGAAACCGAGCAACTTGCCTGCCGGCACACCGAAGGTACACTTAGCCGGATTCAACTTCATCCGGAATCTCCTCAGATTCGCAAAGGTTTCCCGGAGGTCATCTATTAGAGTCTTGCTCTTCTTGGTTTTTATGACGACATCGTCGACATATACCTGCACGTTTTTATCTATTTGGTCATGCAGACACTTTTGCATACATCTCTGGTAAGTTGTGCCGGCATTTCTTAAACCGAACGGCATGGTGAGATAGCAATAAGCCCCGTACGGGGTAATAAAGGATGTCTTTATTTGATCCGGCTCATACAAAGGGATCTGGTGGAAACCAGAATAGGCATCTACAAATGATAACAATTCACATCCGGCCGTGGAATCAATCACTTGATCGATCTGAGGGAGCGGGAATGGATCTTTAGGACATGCCTTGTTCAAGTTGGTGTAATCAACACACATCCGCCATATTTTTACTACGGCGGGCTCATCCTTCTTCTTTTCCACCAAAACCGGATTAGACACCCAATCCGGATGTAGTACTTCCTTGATAAAGCCGGAGGCCAGGAG
The DNA here is from genome assembly GCA_007115705.1 of Dactylis glomerata. Taxonomy (NCBI): domain Eukaryota; kingdom Viridiplantae; phylum Streptophyta; class Magnoliopsida; order Poales; family Poaceae; genus Dactylis; species Dactylis glomerata. The sequence continues at coordinate 1,663,962 of QXEO01000155.1, read as the reverse complement.
CCTGGCCACTTCCTCCCATATTGCCTTCCTCCTATCGTCCGCATTCCGCCGGAGCGGTTGCTTCACCGGTTTAGCATCCGGTCTTACATGTAGTGCGCGCTCAGCCAGCTCCCTCGGCACACCTTGCAGGTCTGCAGTAGACCATGCAAAGATATCCCGATTCTCACGGAGGAAGCTGATGAGCTCGCTTTCCTATTTGGGGTCCAAACCTGCCCCGATGAGGGCATAGCGCTCCGGGAAAACCTCATCCAGAGGCACTTTCTTGACTTCCTTGGCCACTTGGAAAGAGGTGCCGCCACTCGGGTTTGTCATACCCGGCAAAGGTGTGCCGGTCACGACTATCTCTGCTATCTCCACTGCTCGCTTGAGCCTTTTCTTTTCCTCCGCAATGATCAGAGTCTCGGCCAGATTAGATCCGGCAGTGGCACATGCCATCGAGCGCTTATAATCACCGATGATGGTGATCACTCCCTTGGGCCCTGGTATCTTCATCTTTAGATATGCAACATGCGTAGAGGCCATGAACTTCGCCAGTGCCGGCCTTCCCAGCAAAGCATGGTAGGGGCTTTCCAGATACACCACCTCAAACATGAGGTTCTCCACCCTGCAGTTATCCCGGTTACCAAACATGACATCCATCCGGATCTTGCCCATCGGCGCACATGAAAGTCCCGGCACAATGCCGTGGAATGTGGTCTTGCTCGGCTCCAGCATATTCTCCTTGATACCCAGCTTCTGCATCGTATCCCGATACATGATGTTGATGCTGCTTCCATTGTCAATGAGGACCTTGCTGAACCTCACATTACTAGCTGGCCCGACAAATGTCGGATCCATCACTAGCGCATATCCGCCGGGGTTTGGCATGATCCTGGGATGATCTGCCCTGTCCCAGCCGATGGCCTGGTGTCGTGGGGATGACTTAGGGGGCGTACCACGGGCCAGGCAATATGCCGGCTAGCGTCCCAGGAGTCCCCACGGCTCCAACACGAGAAGACCGGCTCCGACCGAAGGGCCGGCTGCACCAGCGGCCGGCTAGCGACTCCACCGAGGAGAACTGGAGCCGGGCGATGAAGACAAAGCTTCACAACGGTTGTCTGGCCAAAAGTAGGTTGGCCCCGACAAGTACGGCAGGAGCGCAGGACGGGAGTGACGAGCGCCACGACCACGTCCAGCCAATGAGAGATCGAAGACCCTTCCCCATGATGGGATCCGAGGCAAAAGAGAAGGGATATGCTCTCCAGATGCCAGCCCAGGGGAAAGGTGCTTTGTAAAGTGCCTTTGCCAGAGCAGGGCCAGAGGATGACGCCAAGGACGCCGCCGCCGAGGAGCCGGCAGCCGGCCGATTCGCTACCTAAACCTGTAACCAGGCCCCCGCCTATATAAGAGGGCCTAGACCCTTAGCGTAGGGGGGATCCGATCTTCTTCTTCCTTCTCTAGCCCGAACAGCTCGAGGAGCATTGTAACCGATACTCTCCAATCAATACAAAGCAGGCAGGAAGTAGGGGTTTACCTCCAACCGGGAGGGCCCTGAACCTGGGTAAACTGAGGTGTCTCTGTTGGCATGATCCCGAGCCGGACCCATCGTCACCATCGTCGAGCCCCTCCGATAAGCCTACCCATGGCTACTGTCTCTAAATTCCCACGACAGTTGGCGCCCACCGTGGGGCTAAGCGCGGTGGCGAGCGGAGTCAAGTTCCGGCCGGGACCCTCCGGCGAGAAGGTCGCCTCCGGCCTCGTCTGGAGGTTTGGCACCTTCGACTGCGTCGATGACAACTTGGCCCACTTCGAGAACGGCTTCGGCAACAGCGGCTCCTTCCTTGACGTCGGCAGCCACCGCTTCTACGTCGCCAAGCCCTTCCCGGAAGAGGTAACCGATGTGCCTGACCCACTCTGTGACGCAGACTCCGACGACGGCGAAAGCAGCGACTTTTGCAACATGGTCGAAGTGCGGGCCCTAGAGGAGGATGGTGGCGGCGGCCTACCGCGCTCCGCGCGCCCGCCGCTCGAACGCCCACCTCCACCGGAACAAGACCTTCCACCTCCAGAGCGGGATGTGCTGGACGCAGCCATCACGGACCTGCGCGCTCCGCTCGACATCTCTGCGGATCCGGTCAAGGCCTCCGAGGATCTGGAGCGGACGCGCCTCAACCTCCTCAAGGAAGCGGTCGACGTCGACGACACCCGTCGGCGCGTCCTCTCCACGATCAACGAATACAACGTCGCCCATGGCTTCACCCCAGCTGGAGATGGCCCAAGCCGGGCGGGACAAGTTCGTCAGCGAGGCCGCGAGCTGGGCGCGGAGCTGAACCAGGCGGCGCCCTCGGCGAAGCTACCTCCGATCATCAACAAGCCCGCCTACAGCACGCCTACGAAGAATCTCCGCGCCGCGCGCTACATCACCTCTGAACTGGATGGACTGCAAGGCGAGGACCTACGGGAGAAGCAAGCCCGGATCCAGGAACTCTTGGACGCTGCCGATCTACAGCAGCAGGCGATGGAGCCACGCGGAGAAGCGAGCGGCACTCGAGGCGAGAACCGTATCGTCGTGGCCGGTCAGAACAAGTCGCATGGAGAAGCCTCGTCGCCAAACCACGGCCCGGCGGAGCACAGCCGGAGCAATCGAGCTCCAGGCAAAAGCGGTGGAAACAACCGTACCCAGCATTCTGGCCACCACAACCGGCAGCCTCGAGATCCCGCCGCGGTTACCAGCAAGCCGCGCCACCCTCCTTGGGCGGACGTGGTGGAACCGGCGCGCGGCAAGTCTGTGGCGCCAGCCCAGCCGGCTCAGGGAGCTGGCCAGGGCGCTCAAGGTCATCACCCAGCCCGCTCGCACGTGAGCCAGAGGATTGGGAACGCGTCGACCCGCCAAAGGACGACGCACGCCATCGGCTCAACCTGCTGGCGGACTCCAAGTTTGACGAGGAGGAATCCTCGGCAGGGCCGGTCTGTTTCAGCCCTCGCATCCGCAACAAGCCTTTCCCGGCCAAGTTTGCGCTCCCACGAGACATGCCCAAATACACTGGGGCAGTGAAGCCGGAAGACTGGCTGTCAGACTACGTCAGAGCCGTCGACATCGCGGGCGGCAACAAGAGGACAGCGGTGCGCTACGCACCACTCATGCTGACGGGATCTGCTCGGACGTGGCTCAACAGCCTGCCGGCTCTGCAGATCAATTCCTGGCATGATTTCCAAGAGGCATTCATCAAGAACTTCACGGGAACCTACAAGCGACCGCCCCGCCCACGACAGCTGGCCCTCTGCAAGCAAGGCTCCGATGAGCCAGATCGTGACTACCTCATGAGATGGTCCGAGCTGCGCAACTCATGCGAAGGAGTGGGCGAGGAGCAAGCCATCGGCTACTTCACGGACGGATGCAGGCAAGGAACCCTACTGAAGCACAAGCTCCACAGAGCCGAGCCGAAGTCAATGGCGGACTTCATGGCGATAGCGGACAAGTATGCTTCCGCCGACTCCGCTGCAAGGGTGCAGTGCGTCGAGCCAGCGCCAGCCGGAGGCCAATCTCAGCCGGCAGCCGGCCAAGGAGGACATCACAACCGTGATCGACACGGCAAGAGGAAAGATGAGCGCCGTGACAATAAGTACGGCTCTCAGCAAGTGGCTGCCGTTCAAGGAAGCCCGGGGGCTACGGGTGGAAGCCAAAAACGCAAAGGGGACAAATTCAGCAAGGACAAGTACACCATCGAGGTGATGCTGGACCAACCCTGCAAGTTCCATAGCGCTTCAGGCAAGCCGGCAGTGCATACCACTCGGCAGTGCAGTTTCACCAGGGATCTGGAGCAAGGAAGCCACCAACTGCCTGGACCCCCGCCAGGCCTGCCAGTTGAAGCGCAGGGAAACAAGAATCGACAACCGGCCAAGGCAGCGGGGGATTACCCCGAGGAAGCAAATGTGGAACAATACCACGTGTTCACTTCCCAAATGGAGGATCCAAAGGATGAGCCGTGGTTTGGAGTCGAGGTGAACGCTGTCGTACAAGTTGGACCGCATTTCATGCACTGGTCTGATGCGTCCATCACCTGGGGGCGCGAAGATCACCCGCCACTCATGCCGAAGCCCGGGGGCTATGCGCTGGTCTTGAACCCAATCGTGTTCTCTGAGACGCACACCTGCCGATTCTCATGTGTACTCATTGATGGAGGCAGCAGCATCAACCTTCTCTACCGCACTTCGATGGAGAAGCTCGGGATCCCAGAGATCCAACTGAAGCCAACCAAGCTCACCTTCCATGGGATTGTGCCCGGGCACTCCTATATGCCGATGGGAAGGATTGAGTTGGAGGTGCTATTTGGCGAGAAGGACGATCATCGTCGCGAGCCGATCTGGTTCGAGGTGGTAGACCTTAACAGCCCCTATCACGCACTGCTTGGTCGACCAGCCTTGGCCAAGTTCATGGCAGTCCCGCACTACGCTTACTTGAAGATGAAGCTCCCAGGCCCTCGCGGGGTGATTACTGTCACTGGATGCTACAAGAGGTCCATAGAGTGCGCAAGAGCCAGCTCCAAGCTTGCGGAGGCCTTGGTCATTGCTGAAGAGAAGCGACAACTGCTGCAGAGGGTGGCGGCAGTCCAGCCGGGCTGCCTGGCGACGGGACTGCCGACTCCACACCTCAAGCCGGCAAGCCTCCCCAAGGAAGTCCCGCCCGAAGCGGGCAAGGAGTCAGAAGCTCTTGTCTCGGGGGCTGGCCCCTCCTCGAGGTAGGGGGAAGCCTTTCGCAGCTTCGCCTGAGACAAGTCCAGATCGCTTAAGACCTTCGGCTAAGCCAAGGCAAAAACCTTGTATCTCGAACAAGCGTCGTTGAATAAAAGAATGTTGGGCGGCATACGGCTGATCCCTGGAAAAAGTGCTCTGAAGTACCTTTTACCTTTCTAAGCATTATTCACGGGGGCTGGAAACCGGCTCCAAACGGGAGATGCCAGCCCCAACCCGATGAAACGATCCTCTTGTCAGCCGAATGAGTACTGTGTGCGGACCGGACCCCGAGCCCAACCTCCACCCTACGCCGCGTGGGATGGAGCCGGCAGGTCACCCACCTAGGAAAAGCGCTAAGAGGAAACGCCCGCGACCCGACGAATCGAATCCCGTGTCAGACGAACGAGTACCGTGTGCGAACCGGACCCCGAGCCCAAACTCGAACCCAAGTCGAGGGCAATGGAGTTGGCAGGTCACTCACACTGGAAAATCGCTAAGAGGACAAAACGCGGAGCCGTTAGCGGGCGCTCACCCAAAAACCGCGCGCATTGGTTAATAGTTGTGCGTGGACTGGACCAAGCCAGATCTCTTGTACGCCGAAGTACTACTCCTCATCCCACGGCACGCTCCCACCCTAGACCGACATTCGGCTGTCGGTCCAAGGGAGACCAGCCAGCACCAGGCTGCCGGCTGGGGGTAGAAGGGCCGAAGGATGGGGAGATAAAGGAAAAAGCCGAAAGGGGTCAGGTCAAATCCGGTTCACAAACAACTAGAAACCAATGCGTAGAGAATTCAGGGTGAAGTGCCATTGACACACACGAACGAAATGTTGTTGGGCACGACACGAGTTCAACGTACACAAGAACGAATAAGAAAATCCTAACGCACTCAGGGTGCGCTTGGCGAGCCAGCCGGCTCCAGTGGAGTAGTGTCGCCAGCTCGAGACGCCAAGACAAAGTCATCGCCGCTGGGGGATGGTGGAATGGAGTGACCAGCGAGACCCTCGGGGGATTTTTGAGGTCCTTCCGCGGAGCCGGGCTCTTCAAAGTCCATGCCATCCAAAGATCCGTCACTATCCCCAGCATCGAAAAGCGCGTCGGTCTCGGCACACTCAGCAATGGCACAGGCGCGTCGGTGGAGCTTGGCTTTGTCAAGGCCTGCTAATCCGCCTTCACGAAGATTCTCTAGCTGGTCCAGGTTGACGCCTGGATACCAGGAGAGCACGAACTCCAGAGCCTGTTCAGCACCGGCCCGAGCCCGGACTCCTTCCAGATGTCGAGCCGGTTGGACGCGAGAAGGATCCACTGGAGGAGCGCCTGGATCTCGCCAGGCACCGCCTTCCCGGCCACAAGGTTTCAAAGACGGAAACAAGGGCTTCGTGGAGATCCTTGCCCAGCTTGGCAACCGGATGGAGTCGGCCTTTGGCCAACACTACCAACTCCCCTGAGGAAAGCTCGCCTTGGGATCACTGCTGGGGACGATCTTCTATTCCGCCCTGTATTCCTTCAGCGCGCCGCGGCAGTCTTGTCGGAGTCAGGGAAAGCTCCTGCAAGGGCAATCAGGAGTGAGGGGACGGCATGAAAGAGCAAGAGCCGAGAAACAGGAAAAGAAGTATACCGCGAAGAGCTTCCTCCAGCCCCAGCAGGCCGGATTGAACCTTGCGGTCGCGGGCGCGCCAAATGCCAATCTCCTTGTCATGACGCTCGCTGTCGAGCCCCCGGAGAGTCTGCAGCTCGTCAATTTGGGCGCCGCGGCTCTCGACTTCGCTCCCCAAGGTCGCGCAAAGCTCGTTCACCTTGCCGTCGTACTCCGCAGAGAGGATTTTTCTCTCTTCAGCCAGCTGGCGATCAAACTCCAGCCGCAGCGACGACTCTGCCTTTCGAGCCTTCGCCAGCTCAGTCTCCAACTCCTGAGTCTGGATGGCCTGGGCTCGCAGGCCCTGAAGCTCCTCTGCGTGCTTCCTTGAGCGACTCAACAGCGTCGGCCGACATCGAGTCGGCCAACTGGGACTCAAGCAAAGCTATGAGCGAGGCAGCATCTGAGAATGGAGGTGTGAGAATCGAAGGGGCAGCAGCAACACATCGAAGCAAGGGGCCAGAGCTTATCGGACAGCTTCTCCAGCTCTTTCTTCAGATCCCGATACTGAGCCTTCCTGGTGCGATACTTCGCCAGCAGCTTCTGGAAGTGGCTCGAAGTGCGTTCAGGTCCTGGGAAAGACAGAAAGGCAACGATTCTTAGCGAAGTCCATTTTTGAGTCAGCTATTTCTACAGCTACCTCGAAACTCGGGGGCTAGGAGGTATGGCAAGAAGGACCATGAAGACGCAGATCATGTCTCCCGACCAGTAGAAGAGGCCAGAGGCTAAGGGCGCAGCACTCACATTGGTGGTCCGTATAGCGTCAAGGAGTTGAAAACCGGCGTTCTGAAGCGACCCCTTGACAACAGCAAACTACTTGTCCAGCTCCGCCAGAGTCGGCTTGCTTCCCTGAACCTTGAGTTTCTCTCCGGCATCGGCGCTTGAGGCGGTGTCCGCCCATTCCTGCTGAAGTTGGCTGGCAGAGCTCAAGCTCCCAAAGCTGGGCTCAGCCACGGAGACAAGAGCCTTTCCACGGGAGGCACCCGTGGTCACTACTTCAGGAGCTGGCAAGTCATCACCACGTTCGCTCCTCGCCACCCGAGTGGTGAAGAGCCCGCGCGAAGCTTCGCCAGAGCTGGAATCAGTAGTCGCGTCAGCCCTCGTCCCAACCGCAGGCACAGCACCCTGCACGCTCGACACAAGCTCGAGGCTGGAAGGGGTTTGGGCAGCCGGCCCCGGGAGCTCCAGCGGCCTCGCGTGCACCGGGGCCTCCTCCGCGGCTCCCGCCGTGACCTCGCGTGCGCCTTCTTGACGGGACAGGTCGGAGGACGCATGGATGGCGGCGTCGTCCCCCACCGTGACGACTCCGGTGGTAGGAGGCGCCGGCGTGATAACCCCGTCCGAAGTAGTCTCCTCGGCGGGCGTGGAGCCAGTCTCATGTGCGGCGACTGGGTGGGGAACAGCGTCCGCGGGCACCTCTGGATGCGCAGGATCCTCTGCCCTAGTGTCGCCCACCACAAGCTTCAACCGTGGGGAGCAGCGAACGTCTTCAACGCGACCCGAGTCGCCGCCCATTTCCTCCCTGCGCGCCCTCTTACGGCAGGAGGGCTCGAGAGCCGAGGCCACGATTCCCCCGGAAGCGACGGTGGGAGGAGGTTGAGCAACCGAATCGACAGAAAGAGGCGACCTGCGAAGAGCACGACCCACGACCGAGTCAATTGGGGCTGCAACGCTAAAGTAAGGATGAGAGGCAAGGAAGCGGGAAGCTCACCCGGCTACGGCGATAGCCTGCCGCTTGGCCACCTTCTTCGTCTTAGGACGGCGCAGGTCCCTCGCCGCCGGCTCCGGTTTCTTGCGTTTCTCAGCCGGCTCGGAGGAAGCCGGCTGAGCCCTTCTCTTGGTGCCGGCTGAGTCATCTCCGGCCTCTTCGCGGCTTGCCGGCTCTGAGGCGACAGGGTGCGGCCCTGGAGACTCTGGCAAATCCACAATTGGGGGAGCTTGAGCCCCAGCCACGGCTGCGGCGGCCACGTGAAGGGCGACACCCCCGAGGGTGGTAGCTGGTCCTGTTTCACCATCATCATCCTCGAACCGATCTCCTAAGAGGGAGGGGCCTGGGAACTTACTGGAATGATCGAGGGGCTCGCCTGAATCCTCGAACTCCTCACTTCCTTCGTCACCGTGGAGGGCGCTTGAGCTTTCAATGGCAGCTTGAGAGCTAGCATCCTCTACCTCCTCGGCTTCGTCCCAAACGACTTTGTCATCCGATTCGGCTCTGTCAGTGGCAAAGCCAGCTTGACGCTGAGTCAAATTCTCCGCCGCCAGCAGAGCAAACAAGTTCTGCCCGGACCAAGTAAACAGAGGACAGTGGATCAGAGTCACGAAGGAGGAGAAGGACAGGGTCCAGGACCGACGAGCTCACCTCAGCAATTGGATTGTCCCGGTCATGAGGTTCCAGTCCCCACGTCCACGAGGCCTGAAGCTTGACGTCTGCGATGCGGTTCGCCTTCTGAGCCACCTCCAGTGCGGACAGCGCCTTGGAGGAATGATGAGTAGGATCCCTGGCGGATCCCAGGAAGGACATCTTGTGCGAGCGGCGCTGGAGCGGAGACACGCGAGCGACCAGGAAGGCGAGGAGGAGGTCAGTCGATTCCAGGCCACCCTCCGTCTGCAGGGTGGTGACCCGCAGAAGAATCCCTTCCATGTCCAGCGACGGGCGAGGAAGAGCGGCGCTCCAGTTGTCCCGCTCGGGCCCGCCCGCCTCGAAGGGCGGCAGATTGATATGGTCTTCGCCCTCCTTCAGGTTCTTCGCGTAGAAGAAGGAGCGCTGCCATTTCTTGCAAGACTCCTTCCCTTTTATGCCGGGGAAGTCCGCAGTCTTGCGCGCGTAGAAGGAGGCGGTGCCGCATATCACCGGAACGGTCTCCGCCGTCTGGGTCTTGAAGTAGATCAGCCGGCGGAACAGCTCAACATTGGGCCAGATGCCCAAACACGCCTCTCAGAGGGTCGCGAACGCGGACAATATCATCATCGCATTCGCCCCAATGTGATGTGGTTGCAGTGGAAAGTGATCCAGGAACCGGCGCATGAAGCTGCTGGTGGGCAGCGCGAAGCCCCGGGAGAAATGGTCGTAGAAGACCACCGCCTCTCCGGGTCTGAGGGCGGGGACCCATTCACTGCCAGCGGGACGGCAGCCCACGAGGTCCGCGGGCGGAAGCACTCGACCCCGGCGCAGCAGCTCGATCTGCTTCTCCTTCACCCACGAGCCTTCCCAGGATCCCTTTGGCAAAGCGGGCGGAGCGGCGTCTTTGTCCGCGACCGCCCCCTTCCCTTTAGACCGGGACGCTTTGGGAGCCATCCGGGTGCAGATCTGGATGAGCGGAATGGTGGCGGAGCTTGGGAGCAGGGGATTCTAAGTGGAGCAAATGCGGAAGGAAGAAGAGACGCAGGCGACCGATGCTCTGTTTCAGGACGGTCCTTGATTTGAAAGTGAGGGGGCGGGTCAGTTGCCCATCTCACCCACGACGGGTCGGCAACTGACCCCTTTCGTCATGAGCCACGATCGTGTAAAGATCGGGCAACCGCCGTGGTTGCCGCAAAGGATCGTGGGCCGGGGCCGAATGGACGTGACGCGACGGCGTGCGGACAAGTGTGCCTCGGTACAGCCCCTGAGGGAGCAAGTTCTGAGGAGCCGGACGACGGCAGACGGCCGCGTGGCGGCCACCAGCCGGGTCGGTCTCGGAGCCGGTTCGTCCCGAGGCGGCCAGCAATACGCCGCAGGACCTGACCTCGAGGCCAGATTCTTTCGAGTCAAATAGGGAATCCTGGGACTTCGACGAGAGCGAGCAAGACTTCGGTGAGAAGAGGAACCCGTCGAAGCCCCATGCTAGCCCATGAGACTTCGCCAGTTTCGGGGGCTAGTGTCGTGGGGATGACTTAGGGGGCGTACCACGGGCCAGGCAATATGCCGGCTGGCGTCCCAGGAGTCCCCACGGCTCCAACACGAGAAGACCGGCTCCGACCGAAGGGCCGGCTGCACCAGCGGCCGGCTAGCGACTCCACCGAGGAGAACTGGAGCCGGGCGATGAAGACAAAGCTTCACAATGGTTGTCTGGCCAAAAGTAGGTTGGCCCCGACAAGTGCGGCAGGAGCGCAGGACGGGAGTGACGAGCGCCACGACCACGTCCAGCCAATGAGAGATCGAAGACCCTTCCCCACGATGGGATCCGATCCTTGCCTTCTCTACTGCTTCATTTCTCTATTCTTCATCTGCTCCAGCGAGGGTCCTAGTGTGCAGCTTCCAGGCGCTGCTCTCCTAGGTGGTCTCCATGGCTCCGGAAATTGTTCTTCAAGCTTTGCTGTTATGGTCGGTCCTGGTCTGATTGGGATTTGGGGATGACGACGGTGGGGTGGTCTGCTATGTTGAGATGGAGTGTCTAGGAGGGGGGAGTGAGAGGAGACGTGCTCTCCAGGAGGACTCCTTGGACGCGAGGCGGCAAGTAGGAGGTGGCGAGGCGCTCGGCCCTGCGTCCAACACGTAGGTTCCTAGAGGAAGAAGCAAGACCAAGTTTGCAAAAAGGACCTCGACCTTTGGGGTTCCTTTTTTAACAACTACAAACATAATTGCTTGCACTAATTTATAATTCAAAACAAGATCAGTAAGTTATAAAAATATTCAGTGTCTTTAATATATCAGAAGGTTCACATATTTTTGTTTTGAGTTGTCAAACATTTTGAACACATCAGAAAATAGAGGTCGGGTTTGAGCATTTTAAGATTTCCACTTTATTTCAAAGGTGGATTTTTTTCTTGGTGGATTTTACATGATGCTCATGATGCACAAATCAACTCCTATTTTGGGTTAGCTAAAAGAGGGATGTTATAGATTCCCCTCTCCGGCAGGGTGCCGGGAAGAGCTTCTGGACCCTCCCGATCTCGGATCGACGATGGCGGTGGATCGCGATGTGTTTCTAGAAAAATGATTGGGTTCTTAGGTTTTTCCCATCGGGGGGTCTTTATAGGCGAAGGGGCATCGTCAGAAGTGGACCGAGGCGGCCTCACACATAGGGGGTGCGGCCAGGGCCTGGGCCGCGCCGCCCTACTGTGTGGCCGGCTCATGGCCCCTCTCCATCTCCTCTTCGGTTCTCTGGAAGCTTCGGTAAATTTCTGAATGTTCGGCTTTTATTTCGTCCAATTCCGAGAATATTTCCTGTGTAACTTTTCCGAAACACAAAAATAGCAGAAAATAGGGAACTGGCATTGTGGCATCTTGTTAATAGGTTAGTTCCGGAAAATGCATAGAAACGCCACGAAGTGTAACGAAACACTAAGCAAATGGTGTAAAAACAAGCATGGAGCATCAAAAATTATAGATACGTTTGAGACGTATAATAGTCCAAGGTAGACTACTCACACATCACTCCAGAGGCGACCATGGTGATGAGGAAGGCCTCCGGCAGGGTGCCAGGAAGAGCTTCTGGACCCTCCCGATCTCGCGTCGACGATGGCGGCGGCTTGTATTAGGTTTCATGAAAAATTCATCAGGCATTAAGATTTTTCCCGTCGAGGGGAATATATAGGCGGAAGGGCGGCGTCAGGAGGTGGACCAGGCTACCTCACCCCCTGGTGGCGCGGGCCAGGGCTAGGCCGCACCGCCCTAGGGTGTGGCCGGCCCCTGGCCCCCCTCTGTCTCATCTTCGGACTTCACGACGCTTCGGGAAAAATAGGAGGTTCGGCTTTTGTTTCGTCCAATTCCAAGAATATTTCCTGTGTAGCTTTTCTGAAACACAAAAACAACAGAAAAGAGGGAACTGGAACTGTGGCGTCTCGTTAATAGGTTAGTTCCGGAAAATGCATAAAAATGCCACGAAGTGTAACAAAACACAAAGCAAATGGTGTATAAACAAGCATGGAGCATCAAAAATTATAGATACGTTTGAGACGTATCAGGGGTCATCTTGGTGGATTTAACCAGGTGACTTAGGTACTCATGGTGGATTTAACCATGTGCCCCTTTAAAGTCTTTCAAAGATTAAAAAGTTTTGATTTGAAAATGATAGGAAAAAATTTGCTTTATGAAAATCAGCCAAAAGCTCCACCAGCCAAATATCATGTAGATAGCTCTTTCACAACAGCCACCAAATTATGTTATTTGCCAGTACATCATTGTACTGATCCCCATTTATGGGGCTGCATATTCAAATGTGCAGGTTATTTCTGAGGAGGAGTAAGTTGATAGGATCTCGAGTCTACATTCCAACATGACTGCCTGTGGCGCATGATGAAGTTGGAGGCTCACCACTACCTTAGTTTCCGTTGTGTTGAAGTGATGTTGACTCTGACATTTGAGCTAGTCCATGAGACTGAGCTAGTATGTAAGTTTAAAGACTTATGTATCTGGATCTGCGCTGTAATCTTTGATGCTATGCAATGAATACTATATTTTGTTCTGTGGTGCTATCAGTGATCCAGGGAATAGCACTTAACACAGGTGTTCCACCTTAAACCAAAGGTGGGTGATGACCCACAAGTATAGGGGGTGTATCGTAGTACTTTCGATAAATAAGAGTGTCAAACCCAACGAGGAGCAGAAGGTGTTGATGAGTAGTTTTGATCAAGGATTCACTGTAAATACTAGCAAACAGGTTTTCAGGGGTATTTGGTAATACAAGTAAATAAAGTGCGAGTAAATAAAAGACAGTAGTAACAATTGCAGCAAGTGGCCCAATCCTTTCTTCAGCAAAGGACAAGCCGGTTGTGTAACTTATAATAACCAAACGTTCTCAAGGACACACGGGAGTTTCTGTCAAGAGCTTTCGCTTCATAAAGCCAATAGTCTTTATTGGTTTGATAGGTGTTATGGGGGTGAACCTGTGCTAGCGCACTACCCTTACTAGGATAAATACACACTTGTGATTATACCCTCCTGCAAGCATCCGCAAATACAAGAAAGTAATTAAGATAAATCTAACCACAGCCTTAAACTCTAAGATCCTACGCTCCCTGGTGCAAAGGTTTCCCAACGGAGGTTTAGGTTTCTGTCACTCCAGCAACCCCACAATTGGTAGCCAAATACACAATGCATCTCACTAGGCCCATAAATGGCGAAGTATCATGTAGTCGACATTCACATGACACCACTAGTGAAATAGCACCACAACAATATCAAACCATTAAATATTCTCAACAATAATTCACTACTAACATCTTGACTTCTCCCATGTCCTCAAGAACTAAACGAACTACTCACAAGACATCATATGGATCATGATCAGAGGTGAAATAATGGTAAATAACAATCTGAACATAAACCTTAATTCAACGGTTCCACTCAATAGCATCAACTACAAGAGTAATCAACACCGGGAAAGTTTCCCCTATGAATATAACAAGATCCAACTCAAGATGTTACAGCGGGATGGCGTGGTGATGGTGGAGATGAAGGTGCTGGTGATGGAGATGATGATGATGATGATCCCGATGAAGTCCGGTGTGATGGTGATGACGATGGCGACGATCTCCCCTCTCCGGGAAGGAATTTCCCCGGCAGATTTATGCCTGCCGGAGAGCTTTTCTCTCTCTGGTGTTTTCCGCCCCGCAGAGGCGGCGGTGTCTAACTCTGAGCCCCCCCTTGACTTAGGTTTTCGGGAACGATGAAGTACGCGAAGGGGTGAGACCAGAAGTGGGCCAGGGTGGCCTCACACAGGGCTGGCGCGGCCAGGGGTCAGGCCGCGCCACCCTAGCGTGAGGGCCCCTCCTGGCTCCTCTCGACTCCTCCTTCTGGCTTCCTGAGTCTTCTAGAAAAATATAATTTCCTGGTATTTTTCTGGAATTTTCCTGATCTTCAAAATATGGTCCCTTGATGGTCCTTTTTCCAGCAGAATCCTGACTCCGGCAGCAAATCCTCCAATGATCATCAAACATGTAAAAACAAGGGAAATAACATAAGTATCAACTCTAAATATGAAATATATCAATGAATAACAGTAAATTATGATACAAAATAGTGATGCAAAATGGACGTATCAACCCCCCCAAGCTTAGACCTCGCTTGTCCCCAAGCGAAAACTAAACTCGGTAAACATGACCACAGGTTTATGGAGTGAAGTGTTGATAATCAAAATACGGACAAGAAGCATCACATTCACCAAGGCACAAATTATAATAGACAGCAACTTCCCTTTATAAGATATAGACTTGCAATAGGTAAAAGGGAATCACATGTAAAGATGCACAAGGTAAACTATAATTGGCAATGGCAAACCTTAGTTCTTGGTCAAAGAATGATGAACACGCTATTCTTTCTTTTAAACGGAGCCTTTGAAAATAGAGCTAATATAGCAAAGACCATATGCTCAACAAAATAAACTTTTGCATTCATAGAAAGCTTTCAAAGATATATTCCTTCAGACAAAAGCATTGTACAAAACAAGGAAGATAGTAAACATGATTAAACGAATCAACATATGGATGAGTGAAACATAACAACTCAAATGCTTGCTTGAGATAGAGGGGAATAGGTTGACTCAACATAAAAGTAAAAGATAGGCCCTTCGCAGAGGGAAGCAGGGATTAAACATGTGCTAGAGCTTTTCATTTGCAAAATAGAGGTAAAAATTGTTTTGAGAGGTGGTTGCTTTTGTCAACGACTAGCAACGGAGTTCTTGATATCTTCCATACTAAATAAGTCAGAGCGGTTCCGAGATGTTTGATTAATTGGCACATTGGTGCTCTTTTATAGCTTTGCACTCCTCCCCACCTTTTTTCCTTTCTCAAACCATGGCTAACCGATTCCATCAGGTGCCGACCAACTTTCACATACCATGGAGGAGTGCTCTTTTCTTTTTAAGATTATAATGGTCTAACCAGCTCCCTTGCAAAATTAATGACGAGCAGATGAAGTTGCCTAGTCGAGGGGTACTTAATTTAGTATGGAAGATAACAAACCCATCCACTACGTCCTCATGAGCTAAAAACAGTGGCACAAAATGAGAAGTGTTTGAAGGTTTTTGAAAGGTAGCACATGAAAATTTACTTGGAATGGCTTGAAATACCATGCATAGGAATTTATAGTGGACTCTTTGGAAGTGACTTGGCTTTGGGATTTGGATGCACGAGAAGTATTTCCTCTCAGTATAGGTTTTTGGCTAGCAAGGTTGGGTAGCAAGCATAAAAGTTGCATGAAAGAGACAAACATACATATAATAAGAACAATCATGCAAACTCCCTTGAAGGTACAACGATTTTGACTTTAGGAATAACAATGCTTATAAGCCAAACATGAAGGATAAACTAAAGTGATGTAACTACAAGCACTTCTTTATTCTTTTCTACTCAAACCTCAAGGTAAAGTTGCTACTGACCAAGCTAGGTTTGCCAAAACCAACTAAATTTACTCATGCTCCCAAAGTGATACCAATACCAATCAACAAGACTAGTCATACAAGAGAGATTGCAAACTAACATAAAATGTGCGGAAAGTAAACGATAAAACTTCTCATTAATATTTTATTACCGCAACTCACACCAAGGGATACATAGATAACCAACTAAGGAGGATACTTCCAAACTGCAAACTATTCTATAAGATAACTTCTCTATTCATGATATGACTCTACTTGAAAAGTAAATGAGCAAAAGGTAATGATGTGATACCGCGGCACTCCCCCAAGCTTGGAACAAGCCAAGGGGATGCCTATACCGATGACGAATTATTCTTGGCGGTGGCGGTGGATCTTCATCGTTGTCATACTTCCAAGGCAGGGGTCCTCCATCAAGGAAGGATGTCTTGGTATCCAAAATCCTGAAACTTGCAGCAGCACTCATTTGTTGAAATCTAGTTTCATACTCACAATTTTGGTTCTGCACGTCGTAGAGTTGTGCTTGTAATTGGCCAGTCGTCTCCTGGAGCGAGAGGATATCCCTCCAGAGCTCTGTAGTCTCCTTCTTGTACTTGGCAACAAGCTCTTGATTAATCCTATAGATAATGTCCACCTCGCATTCTGCCATCTTCTTGTATTTGAAAACTTCTTGCTCCAGTGCTTCCATCCTCGCTTCGAGACTTCCTTCTCCCTTGGGTCCTTGAACATCTTTAATCTGCAACTCCCCATACTTGAGTGACAACTCCTTTAGATGCATCCTCAGCTCCCTCATATACAGATTGATGGAATCCGCAAGAGGGTTCTCCTCAGATGGACCGGACAAAGACATTGTAACTCCAAAGCCGAGAACAATCCCTGACAAAAACAGCTCGAAACAAAACACGACGAGAAAACGATATACAGACCTCGGGGACTCCGGGGGGTTAAATAGGCGAAAATTATACATCGAAACGAAATCACAGGAGGAAACTGGGACGGAAACGAGTTCCGGGGTGCTCTCACACCTGGGTGGCGCGGCCAGGGGTGGGCCCACGCCACCTATGTGTGAGAAGCCCACGGACTCCTTTTCCTGCCCGTTTTCATCTCGTGATTTTTCATATTTAGTAAAAATAGCAAAAATATTAAAGGAAGAGCTTTTCGCAAAACTTCTCTGACTAGAACTATTACCTATTCAAAAACGAACTCTGCAGGTACCTACAATTTGTCTTGGATGAATTCTTTCAGAGAAACTGTTTCGATAACATCAACATCTTCATTATAAGAATCTCCAAAAATATAATGTTTGAGTCTTTGCCCATTCACCACTTGTGTAGAGTCATCCTTTAATGAAGCAATCTTAATAGCACCTGAGCGGTACACTTCCACAATAACATATGGTCCTTCCCATTTAGAGAGTAATTTTCCTGCAAAAAATCTGAGACGAGACCTATACAATAGAACTTTCTCACCAACATGAAACTCTCTTTTAAGAATTCTCTTATCATGCCATTTCTTGACTTTCTCTTTGAAAAGCCTGGCATTCTGTGGGGACCCGGCATACCACTGCATGTTGTAGTATGCAAGTCGTTGATATAACACTTGCGGAACAAGCCTCCACAAATATTACATCCCTCAGAATGGTACAACAGAAACATTGCGGGCCCAAATACAAACTGATCCACATATTATTACAGAACAAAGCGTGATGATTACGAAATGCTCCCGAAAAGAGAACACTTCAAGTGCTTAGTGTTTACAGCAACTGGAAAGCTTCAAGTAAATAAACAGATGAAGAACTCAACAACTTATTCATATACTACAGTTGCTCGGTTCCTCAACTGCAATACTACTCTATTAGTTAGTACTCCTTCACTCTGACTCCTCGCCTGAAGATGCTCCGTAGCGAATGAAGTAATCCATGCCTTCGACGCCTCGAGAGAGATCTGGCTCCTCGTAGAAGATGTCCTGCTGTCCTTCGATTGCGTTCAGAGTGGCTTCGTTGAGCTCTTCACAGTCTAGCAAGGGTTTAAGAGATTGGGGTGAGTAACGAGCGTTACCCAGCAAGTTTCTTTAGAAAGAAGTGGTGTGATATGCACTATCTACAGCCACAGACCCAAAAGAGTCATAGTCCTATGCAAGGTTTTATCAATGTTTCTTGAAAGATTGCTTTTACTTTAGAAAACTATGCCCATCAGCCAACACAGGTAGTAGTGCCTTGAGAGCACCTTTCCTGCGGCGTTCGCAGCTCCTTCCCGGAACAAGGGGTAACATGTCACATCTTTTTACACTCTGCAGAGGTGTGTCCTTCCAAAAGAGATCAAAGCCTTGCTGCACAACCGGGCGTACATTCCCGTCCACACTTCCATGGTGTGGGGCCCAGTCATTGATCCAAGCCAATCACTGCCTTCTCCGCACAACGCATGCCCACCCAATTCACGCAAGCAGGTTGTGCCCCTGATATTCACCCCCAACGATGAAGTACCTAGGCGTCCCTTGCGGACCATCATAGACACCAGTGGCCGTGGGCACTAAGCGGTCCCACCCATGTGCACGTATTCTTTCGAGATATACGGCGAACGGTAGCTGAGTGTCCATTGACATGCGAAGGAGAGAAGATACAGCTGACTTTCCCGTCCCATTCCAAGTCTCTTGGATGACACGGTTTTTACGGCGCTAGAATAACTCTAGCATTGGTAGGTAATCCTAGTTTTACCTTCCCGTGCAAGTGGAACCTCCACCACCACAATCTTACCGTGGTTCCACCTGCCAGCCCTCCTAGGTTATCACCACTGGTCGATAACCACTAGTCATATTACTTATGAAAATAGGTTTTCCATCCTTTTTGAAATGTTAAAGTTTGAAGTCAACACTTTGCAAGAAGTTTCAAAATCAGTGCAACCAAAAGATATGAGCAAGATAAACTTGCCTTGCTACTGAAAGGTAATGGAGTCGGATACTTGGCGATGCTCCTGATCTCCTTGTTCTACAGAAATCCAAGCATTGTCTGGTAAAGACAATGTTTCAAGAAACAAATGGATGCTATGCACGATGATATGCTATGCATAGTGATTCATGAACTTGGTTTTCTTATTTGTGTGTTTTACCCAAGACTTGGTAGGGTTAAAGTGTTTTAATAGAACATAAAGTACTATTTGTGTGTTTTACCCTAATTCTATATTAAAACAATTAATTAAGGTTTGAAATCATATTTTAGGTTATAAAACTTCTATTGAAGTTATTAGAAAAGAGAAGGGTTAATTAGTAAAGAATAAACTTAATTTTTATTACATTTCATAACAATTAGGATTTTTGGAAAAATGGAAATTAAAAGATTTTAAAATTTGATTTGAGGAATGAATAAGAAACATGATTTTATTCAGATATTTGATTTATTAAAGAATAGGAAGTTATTTTATAAGGTTAAATGAATCCATGTTATTTTAATTTTGAATTAATTCAAAAGAAAACATCATTTAAATTTGAAATTTGAATTGGGCAAATGGGCTTTGGCCCATGTGACCCAACCGGCCCACCTGGCTCGGTTAAGTCAGACCGGCTCGGGTCTGGGTCGGTCAACCGACCCAGCCCAGCCCCCTCACTCTCACACTCTCCTCCTCGAGCTCTCTAGCGAACCCTAAGTCGCCGCCGCCATCGCCCGGCCAATCCGGCTATCTCCGGTGGCCTTCGCCGCCGATGCTTGGGGCCAAATCGCTGCCCCTGCTCCCTCTACCACTAACTCCAAGTGGAATCGGCGGAAACTTCCCCTCCGGGGAGATCTGGGGTGGTTTCTCCTTGGTACCCGGCACCGTTGGTCGCCTCTGATTTGCTGCCTCGCCGAGCCTTCTCTTCTGCTTGTTGTGCCACCTCCGGTGCTGGTGATGCGCGAGTACTCGCCGGTGGAAGCGCCGTGGTGGGGTACTCTCGGTGTGCGCTCGGTGAAGTCATCCCCGGGCAGCCTCTGGCCGGCCGTGTAGGCACTGCCCTGCCATGCCGTCCAGACGAGTACCTGGGCGACGGTGAGTGTGATTTCTTCCCCCTCTAACCTTCTTCTACTACTCTGGCCACGGTCTCTGGCCATCTGGTCTGGATCAGTGAGCCAAGCTCACAGGCCTAGCTATGTGATGCTATTGGTTGATGCTAGCTGGTTTTGGTGGTTTCAAATCGGTGATGATATGCTTGATCAATGGTGATCTTGCTGTATCAAATACACGGTCTGTGTGTTTCTCTAACAGATAAGTTGTTCTGGAGCTTGCCTTGTTGCAAGTTTCAGTAGGTGCCTGTGATAGATATTCATGATTCCTAGCTAATGAGACTAGGAAAATGATTTAACTAGAATTCCCTGGTACAACTTGTGTACAGTGAGGTTTGTGAGCTTTGCTTTAGACTCTATCTATGAAGCAATGATATCAAAGATAAATGTGTGTAACTGAGTTTCTGAATTCAGTTAACTTGCTGTTGGTCTTACTGATTCCTAGCAAAAGCTAAGGAAAATGATATGTGTGGACTTCTTAGGTTGATTTTCAGCTACTATGATTGTTTGTGTTGAGGTGCATGACCATCTGGTCATGTGCCCAGCAACCAATCTTATCATGACTATTTTCTGGTGAAACTTACCCATTTAACACAAGCCAATGATGCTGGTCTGAGACTTATTTAGCAGTGAGATGCTTTGCATATCTTAGTGTCCTCTGCTAGGTTTAAATGTGTTGCTGGTTTGACTGGTGTGATTGAGGTGCATGCCTTTAGGTCATGTGCCCAGACTAATCTCCTGTGAGTGTTCATGGCTTCAGTGATCTGCCTATGAAGCCACAGCTGAGGCTATTCAAATGAATATTTCACTTTGGCTTTGGAAATTATATTTCCAATGATGAACTGAACAAAGAATTTCTTTGTCAGTCTGAGGAAAATCTACAATAACATAACCATGCTTGATGCTGCATGTGTACCAAACATTGGTTGCTATCCAGTGCAAAATGCCAACCTGATGTGGTTATGATCTTGGGGTTGATCTGCTCTTTCTACTGGTTGAGTTGTGGCTAGCTCTTGCTTGCCCTTCTCCTCCTGGTTCAGCTCCTAGTTCATCTCCTAGCTCTTGTCCTTCTCCTCCTGAACGTGCTGCTGGTCCTTCTCCTCCCGAGCTTGATCTTGAGCTTCAGATCATCTCCATGATTTTTGCTGGATGATTACTATTGTGTTTGTGTGCTGTGAAAGAACAGTGATGTTCTTTGTGTTGGTTCCCTGTTGTTTCGAATGTGAGCTGCTTCTCCTGGTTCAGCTCCTGGTGATGCCCATCTAGCCGACAGCTTGGCTTGTAAGCTACTGTGGTGCTACCAGCACCACCCTCCTTGTTCTGTGACTAAGCTACTTGTGAGCTGTGTGCTTGCATGCCTCACTCAGGTTGATCTCATCCTCACCTGGTCGTGCTGTGATACTGCTATGTGCTCTTTTGATTTGTACCCCAGTGGCTTTAAAGAACAGATGCTACACTTGGCCATAAACTCAATGATGCAATGGCAAAATATTTGCCCTAGTCTGAGAGTACCCTCACATTAACCTTTAATCTATTTCTTTTGTTTATTTTTGCTTTGCTTTGCAGGTTATAATATCAAGATGAAGATCATGAAGAATACTGTAGTTAGCTTAGTTTTAGGTTTCTTTCTTTTATTAATCTCTGATGTAATCTTCTTTCTAGTTTGTATAAAGATGTAAAGACATTGTATATAAGTTTTAATATCAATAAAGTAATATTTCATCTTGTGTTATTATTTATTCAATTCGTTTTATCCAACTCAATTTATAATTGAGTTATTTCTTTATTAATGTTTAAGAATTCAAATTCTGAGATATTTAAATAATCATTTTAAATTCCCAAAATCACTTAAACCACATAATCAAGAGATCATAGCAATGCCCTTAACATTCTAATAACCTCTAACCCTAAAGGTGATTAGATAGAAGAAATGCTCTCTCAAGTTTTTGAATTTGCAAAAAATTTACTCAGGTTTTAAGATGCATGAATGCACAATAGTCCTAAATCTACCCTTCGTTTTGACCAAAATGCTGGGATATTACAGTCTTCCCCCCTTATCAAAACTTCGTCCCAAAGTTAGAACCTTGTGTACCTGAAGAGTTCTGGATATGCTTGTCTCAAATCCTCTTCTTTTTCCCAAGTTGCTTCTCGTTCAGAGTGATGCTTCCATTGTACTTTACAGAACTTAATTGCACGGTTCCGAAGCCTCTTCCTGTTTTCCTCTAATATATTTATTGGCTTCTCCTCATAAGTCAAATCTGCTTGAAGATCTAGGTCATCATGCGTAATAGAGTCTTCGGGTGCTTTCAGACATTTCCGAAGTTGAGAAACATGGAAAACATTGTGAACTTGCTTCAGTATTGCTGGAAGCTCTAATTTAAAAGCAACACTTCGGTTTTGACTCAGAATCTTGAATGGTCCAATATATCTTGGGCTTAACTTCCCTTTAATATCAAATATACCTTTTGATTCCTTTCATAGGACTAACCTTCAAATAAACTAAATCTCCAACTTTGGGTTCCCATGTCCGCCTCTTTTGATCTGCATAACTCTTTTGTCTACTCTGAGCTATCTTTAAACGGTCACGGATGGTATCAATGATGCCTTGCTTCTCTTGGATGAAATCCGTTTCAAATTCATGGTTGCCTCCCGGCTCAAACCAACATATTGGAGATCTGCACTTGCGTCCGTATAATACTTCAAATGGTGCTGCTTTCAAGCTGCTTTGATAACTGTTGTTGTAAGAAAATTCTGCTAATGGTAAGTGCTCATCCCACGAACCTCCAAAATCTAGAGCACATGCACGTAGCATATCCTCCAAGATTTGATTTGTTCTTTCCGTTTGTCCACCAGTTTGAGGATGATAAGCGGTGCTAAAATCCAACTGTGATCCCAGTGCTGTATGAAGATCTCTCCAGAATGTGGATGTAAAAATAGACCCTCTATCAGAGACGATCTTCTTGGGTACTCCATGCTTGCTGACGATCTCTTTTACATAGATCTCTACTAGCTTTTCTGCACTATCTTTTTGGTTCACAGGCAAGAAATGTGCACTTTTGGTGAGTCGATCAACTATCACCCAGATCATATCCTTGTGCCTCTTGGTTAAAGGTAAACCGGTAATAAAATCCATCCCGATTTCCTCCCATTTCCACTTCGAAATGTCCAAAGGTTGAAGTAACCCTGCTGGACTTTGATGCTCTGCCTTGACTCTCTGACAGGTGTGACATTCCGCTACATACTTGGCTATGTCCCGCTTCATGTTATTCCACCAGAACAATTCCTTGAGATCCATGTACATCTTCGTACTTCCCGGATGTATGGAGTATGGTGTCTCATGAGCCTCCTTGAGAATTAGTCCTTTGATCTCCGGTATATCTGGCGCACAGATTCCGTTTTGAAACCAGAGTGAATCAAAATCACCCAAGCGAAATTCAGATGATCTACCCTCTTCAATCATGCGGATTTCTTCAGCGATGAAAGGATCTTCATCTTGTCTGTTGATTATAGTGTATTTCAAATCACTTTGTCTTTCCTCCATCACCCTCATAGTATGAATACTCCCCAGAAATTTGACCTCTAGACATTGAATTTCCAGTCTTTCCAGGTCCTTAAGCAATTCCTCCGGAAGTTCTCTATCCCTTTGTTGTGTTACAGTGCTCTTCCGGCTTAATGCATCGGCTACCACATTAGCCTTTCCAGGAGTATAATTAATAGTAAGATCATAATCCTTGATCAACTCTAGCTATCTTTTCTGCCTCATGTTCAACTCCTTCTGAGTAAAGAAGTATTTAAGGCTCTTGTGATCGGTGTAAAGCTCACATCTGGCTCCATAGAGGAATTGCCTCCATTGCTTGAGAGCAAATACAACTGTTGCCAATTCAAGATCATGTGTTGGGTAATTGACTTCATGTGGCTTGAGTTGTCTTGAACCATAAGCAATTACCTTTCGGTCTTGCATCAGAACACAGCCCAATCCATTCTTGGATGCATCACAGTAAACTGTGTAATCCTTTCCAGTTTCCGGTACTGCTAGGATAGGTGTTGTTGTGAGTTTGTTTTTCAGCTCTTGAAAGCTCTCTTCACATTTCTCAGACCACTCAAATGGAGTATTTTTCCTTAACAATTTGGTCATCGGCCCTGCTATCTTCGAGAATCC
Source organism: Dactylis glomerata (assembly GCA_007115705.1). Classification (NCBI taxonomy): domain Eukaryota; kingdom Viridiplantae; phylum Streptophyta; class Magnoliopsida; order Poales; family Poaceae; genus Dactylis; species Dactylis glomerata. The sequence continues at coordinate 1,640,129 of QXEO01000155.1, read as the reverse complement.
TTCGATGAACCTCCGATAGTATCCGGCTATTCCTAGAAAACCTCTTATTTCCTTCACATTGGTTGGTGCTTGCAATCCAAGACTGACTGAACTTTGTTTGGATTAACTGCAATCCCTTCCTTGCTAATCACATGACCAAGGAATTCTACTTGATCCAGCCAAAATTCACACTTGCTGAATTTAGCATACAGCTGATGTTCCCTTAACACTTACAATGCCATTCTGAGATGTTTAGCATGATCCTCTTTATTCTTGGAGTAAATCAAAATGTCGTCGATAAATACTATCACAAACTTGTCCAAGTATGGCATAAAAATCTTGTTCATCAAATTCATGAAGATTGCTGGAGCATTGGTTAAACCAAAAGGAACAACTAAGTATTCATGATGACCATACCTTGAGACAAATGCAGTCTTTGGTACATCTTCTGGCTTGATCTTGATTTGATGATAACCAGATCTCAGATCAATTTTTGAGAAAACCCCAGCTCCATGAACTTGATCAAACAGATCTGGAATTCTTGGCAAAGGGTACTTGTTCTTGATGGTGACATTGTTCAGATTCCTGAAATCCCCACACATTCTTCTGCCTCCATCTCTTTTATCAACAAATATGACTGGCGAACCCCAAGGTGATATACTTTCTTGGATGAATCCCTTACTTTCCAACTCATCTAACTGCTCTTTCAGTTCTTTCAACTCTTTAGGACCCATTTTATAGGGTGCTTGAGAAATTGGTGTTGTGCCTGGTTTCAAATCAATAGTGAATTATATTTCCCGATCCGGTGGCATTCCCGGTAATTCTTGGGGAAATACGTCCATGAACTCATTAACCACTGGAATATCATCTAACTTAGCCTCTTTCAGTGAATTGAGCTGAATTCCAATCTCCACATGGGTATGCTTATCTGCTTGATAAGTGATTCTCCCACCTCCAGGCTTCCGGATTGACACAGTTTTCTCTTCACAATCAATGTGTGCTCCATGTTCGGACATCCAATCCATTCCCAGAACAACTTCAATGTTTTTGAGTGGAAGAACATAGAGATCGGCAAAGTAAGGACAGTCACAGATCGTAATGACCTGGTGTGGTTTGAATTGGGATACTAAAAGTTTACCCCCGGCCGTCACAACAGTCATAGGATGAGCTATCGCCTGACACCTTAACCCATATTTTTTGACAAAATCTTTGGAAATGAATGATGTAGTGGCACCGGTATCAAAAAGAACTTTGCCGGGATGAGTAAGGATGCTGAGCGTACCTATGACCGCCGTTTCTGAATTGTTAGCTTCCTCCAGAGATGTGCAATTTAGCCTCCCAAAGTTCCGGCCTCTTTTTCCGTTGCCATTCTTGCTACTACTGCCACCTCCAGATGCAAGTCGACCACCTCCTCCTGTCTTGCCTCCACTATTAGCTGGCCAACCACCAGCTGGTTTGTTTGGACAATCTGGATGAATATGCCCCTCTTTTCCGCAGGCGTGGCATATAATCCTTGGCTTCATACATTCCCCCCTTGAAATGTCCTGGAAGTCCACAGTTATGACAGATGATCTGACCTCTTGGTGTGAACGTCTTCCGATTAGGTGGAACTCCTCCTGTCCTGACTCTGGGTTTGAAACTCAGATTTGGAGTACTCCGGGTTGGTTGCACTTTCTTGGCCTCAGTCTTGGCCCTCTTCAGTCGGCTCATCTGAACCAACTTTTAATCATTCTCCCAGGTAATGGCTGTATCCATGAGTTCTTGGAAGTTACGCGGCTTAGTCAACTTCATCTGCATCGCCGCATATGGATCCAGTCCCCTGAGAAACCTTTTCATCCTCTTACTGTCAGTACTCACCTCGTCACTTGCGTAATGAGAGAGTCTCGTGAACTCCTTGATGTAAGCCATCATTGTTGCGCTCCCCTGCTTGAGGTCTTCAAATTCCCTCCTCTTGAGCTCAACCACACTTTCTGGCACATGAAAGGTACGGAATTTTTCTTTGAACTCTTCCCAAGAGAATACCTTCTCCAGAAGTTGGAGTGTCACTTCATTGTCCCACCACGCTGTGGCTGGTCCCGATAGAAGGTGTACCACATAACGAACCTTCTCCTCGTCATTGGCTCCCACAGCTTTCAATTTCCCTTCAGTGTCCATGAGCCAGTCTTCCGCATCCATTGGTTCCACCGCGGAAGCAAAAGGAAGTGGTTTAGCATTGAGGAAGTCAGAAAGACTTACCACTCTTGCCTCCGGGACCCCTCCGGCTCCAACATGCCCCATGAGCTCTTGCATAAATTTGTTCCGTGTCTCTTGCATGAACTGCATATATTGCATAAAGCTTTGTTCCTCCAAAGGCCTAACTGGTGGTGGTGGTAAATCAGCTTGATTTTCTTGATCAGCCTTTGCTTTGGCTTCCATTTCTGCCTGCTGGTCATTCATTGCCTTCGTTTGAGCTTCTTGTGCCAAGCGTTGCTCCTCAGCATCGGCAGCTAAACCCGTATCCATAGCCCCTCTAGTCCTGTAACATAAAGAGAAGATCTCATAATTACACGATGCCCATGCTTTCTGAGCTTCACTTCATGCTCAGAACTAGTCCCACAATGGAAAACAGAAATCCAAATCCAAATGGAACATCACAAGAAAACCAAATACAAGTACATATTATACATCTCATACAAACAGATACAAGGTCATTATTACAACACGTACTCACACACGTGGAGTACTCTCATAGATCGAGACTGGATAATTCTAGCGTCTCTCTTATTATTACAACATACTATTAGCACTAGCTGCATTCACAGATACAACTAAGCTTCTGTCTTGGTCTTGACATCACGTCCGGATCTCACGGCTCGTAGTACATGCCCGGAGTCCACCCATGCTGGCGTGAAGTCCGGCGCACTGTCCCGGGAACAAACGGCCTACCACCCGGAACATAGTCCGAGTCAGATGTGTCCATCGTAGAGGTATCGCTCAACACAAGTCCATTCAGTCCTAGGTAGCTCTCAAAGAACACCCTGGTCTCGTGAGTCGTCATAGTAGGAAAAGGCTCTGCCTCCCCATAACATACACTCTCCGTGCAGTAGGTGTGATCAAACGGTACTTCCTGCTCCATAGGTGTCTCAACTGGCTCCTGACTCTCAAACTGAACCTCCATCGGATCCTCCTCCTCAACAGATACAACATGAGTGACTACGGCATCACCACCTCCTGCTGCGTGAGCTGTCCCTCCATACGAGCTAGTATACTGCTGGCCGTCTCCCAGCCAGTCAAACCTCCACCCATCAGAGTTCTAAATAGGAAGCTCGGACTCCGAGACCCCCTTGAGACCCTGCTTCGCCTCCATACTAGAAGTGATAACTGGGTAATGTATAGGCTCAGGAGTGAGTGAATACCTGGAAGGCCCAGGCTATGTCGGGTAACTGTGCTTTCCCACAACCGGTGAGAAGTGAGATCCCTCCGACTCCTGCCTAGTCAACTGTGCTCGCTCCTACCTCCTAGTAGTGTCTGTGAGGTCATCAAGCATCTCCGCCTTGTCCTCCACAATGACCTGGTGAGTGTTATATAGTGATCCTACCATCTTCCTATACCTATCAAGAAGTCTGGCTGCTAACTTCAGCTTCTTCTTCACCAGAACATCGTGATCCATTCCCGGCTCATCCATTAGTGAGTCATGAGGAATAGCGGTAAAAGTGGTACCTGCTAACTCCACCGCTCTGTACTCCCTGATAGTCGCAATAGCTCTCACTACTGCCTCGTGATAAGCTGTAGTCTCACCTCTTCCCTCTCCGGAAGGCTGAACTATACTAGGTCCTAATCCATCTGGTAGCATGATCACGACACGGTACTTAACCATAGTCCCGTCATCCTTGTAAGTATAGGTCTTAATAGGGATGTCGGTGCTGAGTCCAAAAGCCCGTAGTAGTGACCCTAACTGCTCAGTCAAGGTTCCCTCATAGTCTTCCAGAGTCTTCCTCTGTGACCAAACGGTACGTGCAGGAATTCTCGATGCCATAATAGCTGTTACAAGAATAAGATACAGAATTAGTATGATGCATCATAATAAATAATTGTAACACTAAAAGTATGACTAAGTTATTCCCAAGTGAATAACCATCATAGATTTAGAGAACTCTTTACCGTTGCTACTAGACTCCTACAGGTTCTATCCCTTTACTAGGTTTCCAACCTAAGGTCAAAGCAATTGCTCTGATACCAGCTGCGGGGACCCGGCATACCACTGCATGTTGTAGTATGCAAGTCGTTGATATAACACTTGCGGAACAAGCCTCCACAAATATTACATCCCTCAGAATGGTACAACAGAAACATTGCGGGCCCAAATACAAACTGATCCACATATTATTACAGACCAAAGCGTGATGATTACGAAATGCTCCCAAAAAGAGAACACTTCAAGTGCTTAGTGTTTACAGCAACTGGAAAGCTTCAAGTAAATAAACAGATGAAGAACTCAACAACTTATTCATATACTACAGTTGCTCGGTTCCTCGACTGCAATACTACTCTATTAGTTAGTACTCCTTCACTCTGACTCCTCGCCTGAAGATGCTCCGTAGCGAATGAAGTAATCCACGCCTTCGATGCCTCGAGAGAGATCTGGCTCCTCGTAGAAGATGTCCTGCTGTCCTTCGATTGCGTTCAGAGTGGCTTCGTCGAGCTCTTCACAGTCTAGCAAGGGTTTAAGAGATTGGGGTGAGTAACGAGCGTTACCCAGCAAGTTTCTTTAGAAAGAAGTGGTGTGATATGCACTATCTACAGCCACAGACCCAAAAGACTCATAGGCCTATGCAAGGTTTTATCAATGTTTCTTGAAAGATTGCTTTTACTTTAGAAAACTATGCCCATCAGCCAACACAGGTAGTAGTGCCTTGAGAGCACCTTTCCTGCGGCGTTCGCAGCTCCTTCCCGGAACAAGGGGTAACATGTCACATCTTTTTACACTCTGCAGAGGTGTGTCCTTCCAAAAGAGATCAAAGCCTTGCTGCACAACCGGGCGTACATTCCCGTCCACGCTTCCATGGTGTGGGGCCCAGTCATTGATCCAAGCCAATCACTGCCTTCTCCGCACAACGCATGCCAACCCAATTCACGCAAGCAGGTTGTGCCCCTGATATTCACCCCCAACGATGAAGTACCTAGGCGTCCCTTGCGGACCATCATAGACACCAGTGACTGTGGGCACTAAGGGGTCCCACCCATGTGCACGTATTCTTTCGAGATATACGGCGAACGGTAGCTGAGTGTCCGTTGACATGCGAACGAGAGAAGATACAGCTGACTTTCTTGTCCCATTCCAAGTCTCTTGGATGACACGGTTTTTACGGCGCTAGAATAACTGTGGCATTGGTAGTTAATCCTAGTTTTACCTTCCCGTGCAAGTGGAACCTCCACCACCACAATCTTACCGTGGTTCCACCTGCCAGCCCTCCTAGGTTATCACCACTGGTCGATAACCACTAGTCATATTACTTATGAAAATAGGTTTTCCATCCTTTTTGAAATGTTAAAGTTTGAAGTCAACACTTTGCAAGAAGTTTCAAAATCAGTGCAACCAAAAGATATGAGCAAGATAAACTTGCCTTGTGACTGAAAGGTAATGGAGTCGGATACTTGGCGATGCTCCTGATCTCCTTGTTCTACAGAAATCCAAGCATTGTCCGGTAAAGACAATGTTTCAAGAAACAAATGGATGCTATGCACGATGATATGCTATGCATAGTGATTCATGAACTTGGTTTTCTTATTTGTGTGTTTTACCCAAGACTTGGTAGGGTTAAAGTGTTTTAATAGAACACAAAGTACTATTTGTGTGTTTTACCCTAATTCTATATTAAAACAATTAATTAAGGTTTGAAATCATATTTTAGGTTATAAAACTTCTATTGAAGTTATTAGAAAAGAGAAGGGTTAATTAGTAAAGAATAAACTTAATTTTTATTATATTTCATAACAATTAGGATTTTTGCAAAAATGGAAATTAAAAGATTTTAAAATTTCATTTGAGGAATGAATAAGAAACATGATTTTATTCAGATATTTGATTTATTAAAGAATAGGAAGTTATTTTATAAGGTTAAATGAATCCATGTTATTTTAATTTTGAATTTGAATTAACTAGTCTTCCACCCGTGCGCTGGCGCACGGGCTCATAGTTGAAAACAGAATGGGAAAACTTTCTAATAATTTTTCAAAATAAATAATACAGCTTGAAATACACTAAAACTTTGTAATACCTTTTCATAAATTATTATAAGAAGCTTGAACGGTACTGATAATTCAATCTATCAATACCTTAGTAATAGAAATCAGTCAGTATAGAAAGCCTTGCAAAAACTAAGGTACATTAGCTGGCGGCAACATGAATTTAGCATGCCTGTGACAATGTTGCGTGAGAATAATTCCATAGTTAAAAATACACTAAAAATGCATATCACATATGATGAAGGCTTTGATAATGGTTTCTTCTATTCCGTAATCTCCTCTATGCATCTTTTCTATTGAAACTGAAAGAACATTAAAAATTAGTGCAGAAAATATCATCATCACATCTGTTTTCTTTGCTCCATACACGAAAATATTGTTATTTTCGAGGTGTGCACATAAAATTAATCAAGATATATCACATCTACCGAATAGATTATTATAATCTTAATGAGTATAGTAGTTCTCGGTATGTGAGGTTAATTCTCTGAAGCTACATATGGTTTTGCACGTGCATAAGTGATAAGACACACCTTAAATAGAGGCCACCGGTTGGCAGGACTACAATAACTTGCTGCTGAATCTAGCTTATCTACCACCATGATGTGAAAACCCCGTAAGAGTAGTGGTGTGCAAATCAGTAAAACCACGAATTGCCTCCTACAATATCCTATAAAACAATTTGATCGTCCGAGCTTAGACCTTTGATGGGGGTAATTAGGCAGCTCCTGAAGTGATCAATAAATGATGACAGATTACCCCACGAAGTCAACCGACCCAGCCCAGCCCCCTCACTCTCACACTCTCCTCCTCGAGCTCTCTGGCGAACCCTAAGTCGCCGCCGCCGTCGCCCGGCCAATCCGGCCATCTCCGGTGGCCTTCGCTGCCGATGCTTGGGGCCAAATCGCCGCCCCAGCTCCCTCTACCACTAACTCCAAGTGGAATCGGCGGAAACTTCCCCTCCGGGGAGATCTGGGGTGGTTTCTCCTCGGTACCCGCCGCCGTTGGTCGCCTCTGATTTGCTGCCTCGCCGAGCCTTCTCTTCTGCTTGTTGTGCCACCTCCGGTGCTGGTGATGCGCGAGTACTCGCCGGTGGAAGCGCCGTGGTGGGGTACTCTCGGTGTGCGCTCGGTGAAGTCATCCCCGGGCAGCCTCTGGCCGGCCGCGTAGGCACTGCCCTGCCATGCCGTCCAGACGAGTACCTGGGCGACGGTGAGTGTGATTTCTTCCCCCTCTAACCTTCTTCTACTACTCTGGCCACGGTCTCTGGCCATCTGGTCTGGATCAGTGAGCCAAGATCACAGGCCTAGCTATGTGATGCTATTGGTTGATGCTAGCTGGTTTTGGTGGTTTCAAATCGGTGATGATATGCTTGATCAATGGTGATCTTGCTGTATCAAATACACGGTCTGTGTGTTTCTCTGACAGATAAGTTGTTCTGGAGCTTGCCTTGTTGCAAGTTTCAGTAGGTGGCTGTGATAGATATTCATGATTCCTAGCTAATGAGACTAGGAAAATGATTTAACTAGAATTCCCTGGTACAACTTGTGTATAGTGAGGTTTGTGAGCTTTGCTTTAGACTCTATCTATGAAGCAATGATATCAAAGATAAATGTGTGTAACTGAGTTTCTGAATTCAGTTAACTTGCTGTTGGTCTTACTGATTCCTAGCAAAAGCTAAGGAAAATGATATGTGTGGACTTCTTAGGTTGATTTTCAGCTACTATGATTGTTTGTGTTGAGGTGCATGACCATCTGGTCATGTGCCCAGCAACCAATCTTATCATGACTATTTTCTGGTGAAACTTACCCATTTAACACAAGCCAATGATGCTGGTCTGAGACTTGTTTAGCAGTGAGATGCTTTGCATATCTTAGTGTCCTCTGCTAGGTTTAAATGTGTTGCTGGTTTGACTGGTGTGATTGAGGTGCATGCCTTTAGGTCATGTGCCCAGCACTAATCTCCTGTGAGTGTTCATGGCTTCAGTGATCTGCCTATGAAGCCACAGCTGAGGCTGTTCAAATGAATATTTCACTTTGGCTTTGGAAATTATATTTCCAATGATGAACTGAGCAAAGCATTTCTTTGTCAGTCTGAGGAAAATCTACAATAACATAACCATGCTTGATGTTGCATGTGTACCAAACATTGGTTGCTATCCAGTGCAAAATGCCAACCTGATGTGGTTATGATCTTGGGGTTGATCTGCTCTTTCTACTGGTTGAGTTCTGGCTAGCTCTTGCTTGCCCTTCTCCTCCTGGTTCAGCTCCTAGTTCAGCTCCTAGCTCTTGTCCTTCTCCTCCTGAACGTGCTGCTGGTTCTTCTCCTCCTGAGATTGATCTTGAGCTTCAGATCATCTCCATGATTTTTGCTGGATGATTACTATTGTGTTTGTGTGCTGTGAAAGAACAGTGATGTTCTTTGTGTTGGTTCCCTGTTGTTTCGAATGTGAGCTGCTTCTCCTGGTTCAGCTCCTGGTGATGCCCATCTAGCCGGCAGCTTGGTTTGTAAGCTACTGTGGTGCTGCCAGCACCACCCTCCTGGTTCTGTGACTAAGCTACTTGTGAGCTGTGTGCTTGCATGCCTCACTCAGGTTGATCTCATCCTCACCTGGTCGTGCTGTGATACTGCTATGTGCTCTTTTGATTTGTACCCCAGTGGCTTTAAAGAACAGATGCTACACTTGGCCATAAACTCAATGATGCAATGGCAAAATATTTACCCTAGTCTGAGAGTACACTCACATTAACCTTTAATCTATTTCTTTTGTTTATTTTTGCTTTGCTTTGCAGGTTATAATATCAAGATGAAGATCATGAAGAATACTACGGAGAAATCGTCCATGAAGACCTCCACAATTTCTTCACAAAAGCCATGAAAAATGGCAGACATGCATCTTTGAAAAGTAGCAGGAGCATTGCATAAACCAAACGGCATACGTCTATAAGCATAAGTTCCATAAGGACAAGTAAAAGTGGTTTTCTCTTGATCTTCCTTCTTAACAGCAATTTGAGAAAAACCAGAATAACCATCAAGGAAACAAAAATGAGTCTTCTTAGACAACCTTTCTAGCATTTGATCTATAAACAATAAAGGGTAATGATCTTTCTTAGTAACTTTGTTTACCTTCCTATAGTCAATGCACATTCTATAACCAACTACTACCCTTTGAGGAATAAGCTCGTTATTCTCATTAGGCACAACAGTCATACCTCCTTTCTTAGGAACACAATGAACAGGACTAACCCATCTACTATCAACAATAGGATAAATAATACCAGCATCAAGGAGCTTTAATACCTCATTTCTTACCACATCCTTCATCTTGGGAATTAGGCGGTGTTGATGCTCCACGACTGGCTTCGCGTCTTTCTCCATATTAATGGCATGCTGACATAAAGTGGGAGAAATCCCTTTTAAATCATCAAGAGTATATCCCATAGCTCCGCGGTGTTTCCTCAATATCTCCAATAATCTTTCTTCTTCCTTTCCTAAAAGTTTAGAGCTAATAATAACAAGATATATTTTCTTATCATCTATATAAGCATATTTCAGATTATCAGGCAAAGGTTTTAATTCAAACACAGGATCTTCCTTAGGTGGCAAAGTGGTACCAAGATTCTCCACAGGTAGATTATGCTTGATTAATGGTGGTTGACGAAGAAGAATGTCGTCAATCTCTTCTCTTTCCTTGCTGAAAACATCACTTTCGTGATCTTCCATGAATTGCTGCAAGGCATTATTAGGAGCAAGAGCAATAGAAGCAAGCTGTTCAACTCAAAAAAATTCATTAGGCGTGTCATTTTCATAAGAAGTCTTAGCAAACTTGGAAAAATTAAACTCATAAGACTCTCCATTGAACTTAGTAAAAAATTTCTCCTTCTTACAATCTATCACGGCGCCACAAGTGTTCAAAAATGGTCTACCAAAAATAATAGGACAAGTTTTACTAGCCTCCTTACCAAGTACTAGAAAATCAGTAGGGTATTTAGTCTTACCGCAAAGAACTTCCACATCTCGAACAATACCAAGAGGCCAAACAGTTTCTCTGTTAGCAAGCTGAACAACCACATCAATATCTTCAAGTTCACAAGCGCCAATCTCATGCATAATTTCTTTGTAAAGCTCTAAGGGAATAGCACTTGCACTAGCACCAATATCACATAAACCATAATAGCAATGATCTCCAATCCTGACAGAAATAACAGGAACACTTGTTTTCCTATGCTTTTTAGGATGTGAGAGAATGTTAGAAGCATCTTCACAAAAAAGAATATATTCACCCCCTACATCTTTAGTAACAAGATCCTTCAATATAGCTACAGGAGACTTAATAGTAATTTGCTCATCAGGTTCTGCAGCTTTCTTAGTACTTTTATTAGACACACTTACCAAAGTAGAATACTTCTTTACCTTAGCAGGGAAAGGTGTCTTCTTAAAATAAGGCTCAGGCACAATGCTATCAACAGTACAAACTTCAGTAGCTGCAGCAGGTATATGACTAATAGAGTCTTTATAAGGCGCATGATATTTGTTCCAATCTTTCTTTGGAACATCAAGATAAGAGGCAAAGGCCTTAAGACAATTAGCAAGTATTTGTGAATCAAGGCCATAAGCAGTGCTAACACTATGAAAGTCATCGGTCCCCATAAAAGATTTAATGCATTCATAATCATAGTTTATACCTGACTTCCTACCTTTGTCGTTTTCCCAACCTTCAGCATTCTCTTGTATACGGTCAAGAAGTTTCCACTTAGCATCTTCTTTCATATGAGTAAATGATCCAAAGCAAGAAGCATCCAAGTAATCCTTATCAGGAAGAGTAAGCCGCGCATAAAAATTATCAATAACAATATTATTGGGGAGCTCATGAATGGGGCATTTGAGAATTAGTAACTTCAATCTCCCCCACGCTTGGGCAATACTCTCTCCATCATGAGGCCAAAAATTATATATCCGGTTACGGTCTTTATGAATTTCACTTGGAGGATAAAACTTGGAATAAAAGAGAGGTACAATATCCTCCCATGCCATAGATGGACCATCTTGGAGTAGTCGATACCACTCTTCAGCTCTGCCTTTCAATGATAATGAGAATAATTTCTTCTTGACCTGGCTTGGTGAAATACCTGCACATCTGAACAACTCGCATAATTCATGTATAAATAATAAGTGATCACCCGGATGGACAGTTCCATCTCCTGAATAGCAGTTATCCATAATACGCCCAACAATTTTCATAGGTATTTTAAAAGGATCAATTTCAGCAGGTGGTGGCGGTGGTGGTTCATCCACATGTGCAGCAGTAGTAGAAGTGTTTCCAAATAGGAAACCAAATGGAGAGTTCTCCATAGCAGAGTAAAATAAAAATAAAAGACAAAATAAAAACAATACTCACAGTGACGGTTACCTTTACCAATTCCGCTCTTCAATAGCGCTACACTCCCCGGCAACGGCGCCAGAAAATAGTCTTGATGACCCACAAGTATAGGGGGTGTATCGTAGTACTTTCGATAAATAAGAGTGTCGAACCCAATGAGGAGCAGAAGGTGTTGATGAGTAGTTTTGATCAAGGATTCACTGTAAATACTAGCAAACAGGTTTTCAGGGGTATTTGGTAATACAAGTAAATAAAGTGCGAGTAAATAAAAGACAGTAGTAACAATTGCAGCAAGTGGCCCAATCCTTTCTTCAGCAAAGGACAAGCCGGTTGTGTAACTTATAATAACCAAACGTTCTCGAGGACACACGGGAGTTTCTGTCAAGAGCTTTCGCTTCATAAAGCCAATAGTCTTTATTGGTTTGATAGGTGTTATGGGGGTGAACCTGTGCTAGCGCACTACCCTTACTAGGATAAATACACACTTGTGATTATACCCTCCTGCAAGCATCCGCAAATACAAGAAAGTAATTAAGATAAATCTAACCACAGCCTTAAACTCTAAGATCCTACGCTCCCTGGTGCAAAGGTTTCCCAACGGAGGTTTAGGTTTCTGTCACTCCAGCAACCCCACAATTGGTAGCCAAATACACAATGCATCTCACTAGGCCCATAAATGGTGAAGTATCATGTAGTCGACGTTCACATGACACCACTAGTGAAATAGCACCACAACAATATCAAACCATTAAATATTCTCAACAATAATTCACTACTAACATCTTGACTTCTCCCATGTCCTCAAGAACTAAACGAACTACTCACAAGACATCATATGGATCATGATCAGAGGTGAAATAATGGTAAATAACAATCTGAACATAAACCTTAATTCAACGGTTCCACTCAATAGCATCAACTACAAGAGTAATCAACACCGGGAAAGTTTCCCCTATGAATATAACAAGATCCAACTCAAGATGTTACAGCGGGATGGCATGGTGATGGTGGAGATGAAGGTGCTGGTGATGGAGATGATGATGATGATGATGATCCCGATGAAGTCCGGTGTGATGGTGATGACGATGGCGACGATCTCCCCTCTCCGGGAAGGAATTTCCCCAACAGATTTCTACCTGCCAGAGAGCTTTTCTCTCTCTGGTGTTTTCCGCCCCGCAGAGGCGGCGGTGTCTAACTCTGAGCCCCCCTTGACTTAGGTTTTCGGGGACGATGAAGTACGCGAATGGGCGAGACCAGAAGTGGGCCAGGGTGGCCGCACACAGGGCTGGCACGGCCAGGGGTCAGGTCGCGCCACCCTGGCATGAGGGCCCCTCCTGGCTCCTCTCGACTCCTCCTTCTGGCTTCCTGAGTCTTCTGGGAAAATATAATTTCCTTGTATTTTTCTGGAATTTTCCTGATCTTCAAAATATGGTCCCTTGATGGTCCTTTTTCTAGCAGAATCCTGACTACGGCAGCAAATCCTCCAATGATCATCAAACATGTAAAAACAAGGGAAATAACATAAGTATCAACTCTAAATATGAAATATATCAATGAATAATAGTAAATTATGATACAAAATAGTGATGCAAAATGGACGTATTAGTGGGGCGTTACAACCACATTCCTCACGGCCTGCTCTTCCATGTTGTGCAGCTCTTGTGGATCAATCTCTCCAAAATCTACCTCCCATCTCACGACTGTATCTCTCTCGATATTCCGCATGCTACCATCACATAGCAAAGCCTTAGATGGAAAGAAGTGGACAATGAACTGGAAATTTCTCCCCGCAACATCACCCCTGTTTTGAGTGACGCCGTGTGTGAGGTTGCGGGAGCATACGAGGGACAATTTGCATTGAAAATCAGAAAAATAGATGCATTTACCTATTCAAAGGCGGCTCCATCTCGTTGCCCCTCGTTTAGACCCCGCCCCACGGGAAATCTAGATGCACAAATTGGCAGAGGAGACTAGGGCCCAGAGTCAATCAAAAAGCAGGTGCTAGGGTTACCAAATCACTCACCAGTCACCATGTAAACCGCTGCTTCATAGAATGAACTGGCTGCCACCGCAGAGAACAAACTGGCCGCCGCCGGAGAAGAAGAAGAAGAAGGGGGCGATGGTGAATGGTCGAGAATGGGGTGGCGCGAGGGAAGTTTCAGGAAAAAATGTCGGATGGCAAATAAGTGGGACCCACCTAAAAAAAGTAATGTCTTAATCTAACCTCACATCTCCTTAAAAAACATCGTACCGGAGCGTTAAGAGATTAAACCACCCATGTCGCGTTGAGGCTATTTGAGACATGCGAAATGTCACTCCAGAACCATTACAGCGAATGACAGCGTGTTCCGAACAATACCAATGAAATGTGTCACATATATAGGAGCTATCAACCCGATAGAAACCCACATATCTTTCAATCATATATTATAAAATTTACATAACCACTTGTTTAGTATAGTATATTTGATTACTCTAATAGTGGACAATAATCCACACAGAAATAAGAATCACTAGTAGAAAATGGGTCTTTGGTCCAGCACCAAAATGACATCTGTCCCGGTTTGGTTTGTCAATGGGGACCAATGACAGGCATTGGTCCTGGTTCATGCCGCCTGGTGGTCGGTCCCGGTTCATTTCGGAGTATCGGTCCCGGTTTGTGGCATCAACCGGGACCAATGCCCCCCCCCGCGTGGCACGTGGCGCTCTGCGGAGCATTGGTCCTGGTTCATGCCATGAACCGGGATCAAAGACCCTCCCCTGGCTATAAATAAGCCCAGCCCTTTTCCCTTTGCCACAAAATTTTGCTGGATTGTGTGTGAGGTGTGGGTGCTAGCTTTTTTTCCTTTGATTGCACACAAGGTGTTCGACAAAATGTCCAAGCCACACTTAAGTTCGCACAACACGGTATCCTTGGCCGAGGTTAGCAACCTTATCTTCTTCATCTGTAACTGATACAAAAATATTGCATGTGTCCATGTAGGGTGGTCATTTCACTATTCACGATGGTATTGTAATGGTTAATTATTATGACGCAGATCGATGCGTGGATGCGATGGATGTACGGCGACCGACGCGATTCCGATTTTATTGCAGGCCTGCATAAATTTATCGATGTGGCTAAGGTAAACAATGTGGATAATTTTATGCCTTGTCCCTGCGTCGACTGTCGGAATGTGATGGAGCACTCTGTCCCGAGAATCCTTCAAAGCCATCTGCTTCGGAGAGGTTTCATGCCCGGATATTATTGTTGGGCCATGCACGGAGAAAGAGGGGTTAGGCTGGAAGAAAATGAAGAAGAGGAGGATGATGACAGCTATCCTATGTCCCCTAAAGAATACGGTGATACTGCAATGGAAGACAATGAAGAAGAGGGAGGCAGCAATGAAGAAGAACAACGGGCATCGGATGAGCCCGCTGATGGTCTTGGTCAGGTCAGTTTTTATGCAAAGCAACAATGCAATACAGAAAGGGAGAAGCTGAAGTTGGAGGCCATGCCAAAGGATCACAAAAAGTTGTTGTACCCAAATTGCGAAGATGGCAGCACAAAGCTCGGTACCACACTTGAACTGCTGAAATGGAAGGCAGAGGCTGGTTCATCTGACAAGGGATTTGAGAAGTTACTGAAAATAATGAAGCCGAAGCTTCCAAAGGATAACGAGCTGCCCGAGACAATGTACAAAGCAAAGAAGACTATCTGCCCTCTAGGATTAGATGTGGAGAAGATACATGCATGCATTAATGACTGCATCCTATACCGCGGTGAGAAGTACGAGAATATGGATAAATGTCTGGTATGCACTGCATGTCGGTACAAGATCAGACAAGATGACCCTGGTGATGTTGAGGGCGATGACGAGCCCCCCAGGAAGAGGGTTCCTACTAAGGTTATGTGGTATGCTCCTATAATACCATGGTTGAAACGTCTGTTTAGAAACAAAGAGCATGCCAGGTTATTGCGATGGCACAAAGAAGAGCGTAAGAAAGACGGGAAACTGAGACACCCGCCGATGGGTCGCAGTGGAGAAACATCAAGAGAAAGTACTCGAACTTTGCAGGTGACGTGAGGAACTTATGGTTTGGTCTAAGTACAGACGGCATGAATCCTTTTAGGGAGCAGAGCTGCAGTCACAGCACCTGGCCCGTGACTCTATGTATCTACAACCTTCCTCCTTGGTTGTGCATGAAGCGGAAGTTCATTATGATGCCAGTGCTCATCCAAGGACCGAAGCAACCCGGCAACGACATTGATGTGTACCTAAGGCCATTAGTCGATGAACTTTTGCAGTTGTGGGCAGAACCAGGTGTAAAGGTGTGGGATGAGCACAAACAGGAGCCATTTGACCTACGAGCGTTGCTGTTCGTAACCATCAATGATTGGCCTGCTCTTAGTAACATTTCAGGACAGTCAAACAAGGGATACAATGCATGCACGCACTATTTAGATAAGACTAAAGGTACATATTTGGATAAATGTAAGAAGGTTGTGTACCTAGAGTGTCGTAAATTTCTTCCGACCAATCATCAAGTAAGAAAGAAAGGCAAGCATTTCAACGGTGAGATCACCGGAAGAAGCCTAACTCCCTAAAGGTGCTGATGTATTTGGTATGGTGAAGGACCTAGAAGTAATCTTTGGAAAGGGTCCTAGCGGTCAATCTGTTCCGAAAGACCCCATTACTGGACACACGGCCATGTGGAAGAAGAAATCTATATTTTGGGAGCTTGAGTATTGGAAAGACCTAGAGGTCCGTTCTTCAATCGATGTGATGCACGTGACGAAGAGTCTTTGCGTGAACCTGCTAGGCTTCCTGGGTGTGTATGGGATGACAAAAGATACACCAGAAGCACAGGAGGACCAGCAACGTATCAAAGACCCATACAACAAGCATACTGATAAAGGCCGTCAATACTTAAGCAGCTACGCTCTTACCAAAGCAGAGAAGGAAATCTTTTTTGACTGCCTAAGCAGTATCAAGGTCCCGACTGGGTTCTCGTCAAATATAAAGGGAATAATAAATATGGCAGAGAAAAAAATTCCAGAACCTGAAGTCTCATGATTGTCACGTGATTATGACGCAGTTGCTTCCGGTTGCATTGAGGGGGTGGTGGCGCGGTGATGATGGTGTAAAAGCTTCTTCTTTAATACACCGCAACGGCGACAGAAAGCTTCTACAACCAAGTTGACGTGGGAATGTGTAGTAAATAACCGGCCAGTTGGAAAACCCCAAGAGAAGGTTTTGATGAAGATAGCAGCAAGTTTTCCCTCAGTTATGAAACCAAGGTTTAATCGTCCAGGAGGAGGATCTCAATACGACTGAAGGTGATGCCCACTAGCTGCGTGATGCTCTAACAAGGGCACCGTTAACGATAACTTGTTAGCGTGTCTTCAACCAGTAGCAACGTGGAACCTGCACACAACACAACCAAATACTTTGTTCCCAACTTACGATGAGGTTGTCAATCTCACCGGTTTGCTTGAAACAAAGGGTATGAGCGTATCGAGTGGAAAGTGATCATAGTAATATGTGAGTAAAGTAAGCAGTGCGAGTAAAGTAAACAGGTGATAGCAATGTAAAAGAAATAGGACCGGGGTCCACAGTTCACTAGTGGTGTCTCTCCATAAGATAAAATAATACATGCTGGGTAAACAAATTACAGTTGGGCAATTGATAGAATAAAGACAACGTGCATATGTCCAGAGGATCACTATGAGATTTACTCTGGGCATTACAACAAGATACATAGACCGCCATCCAACTGCATCTATGACTAATAATCCACTTGTGGCGAATCAATCCGAGAACTCCACAAGTATTAAGTTGCGAACAACAGATAATTGCATTAAGCAAAGTGTGTAATGTAAACAAAGCATATGCCCTCGAGCATATGAATGTTGTTTTCCCCCTAGTAGCAACAGCACATCTACAACCTTAGAGGTTTCTGTCACTCCCCCAGATTAAATAGAGGCATGAACCCACTATCGAGCATAAATATCCCCTCTTGGAGTCACTAGCAACTACTCAGCCAAGATAGCTACTAACAATGGAGAGCATGCAAGATCGTAAACAACATAGAGATAACATAAGATAATATTCAGCACATCAACTCAATCATAACACCAATATTCATCGGATCCCAACAAACACAACATGTAGAATTACATAACGGTGATCTCGATCATGTAAAGCAGCTCACGAGATCTAAACATGAAGCACATGGTGGAGAAGACAACCAACTAGCTACTGCTATGGACCCATAGTCTAAGGTAGACTACTCACTCATCGCGCCGGAGGCAAGCATGGCGATGAAGAAGACCTCTAGTGGCGATTCCCCTCTCCGGCAGGGTGCCGAGAAGAGCTTCTGGACCCTCCCGATCTTCGGGTCAACGGCGGTGGCGGATCGCGATGTGTTCTGGAAAAGTGATCGGGTCTTTAGGTTTTTCCCGTCGGGGGGTCTTTATAGGCGAAGAGGCGGCGTCGGAAGTGGACTAGGGGGCCCACACCACCAGGGGGCGCGGGCCAGCCCCAGGCCACGCCGCCCTATGGTGTGGCCGCCCTCTGGTCCGGCTCCATCTCCTCTTCGGTGTTCTGAAAGCTCCGTGAAATATCTGGATGTCTGGCTTTGGTTTCGTCCAATTCCGAGAATATTTCCTGTGTAACTTTTCTGAAACACAAAAATAGCAGAAAATAGGGAACTGGCACTGTGGCATCTCGTTAATAGGCTAGTTCCGAAAAATGCATAAAAATGCCACGAAGTGTAACGAAACACTAAGCAAATGGTGTAAAAACAAGCATGGAGCATCAAAAATTATGGATACGTTGGAGACGTATCAGCATCCCCAAGCTTAACTCCTGCTCGTCCTCGAGCAGGTAAGTGATAACAAAAGAAATAATTTTTGAGGTGACATGCACCTACACAATCTTGACCAACTATGTAAGCGTTGTGCGCTGGGATCAAAAGAACTTAAAACATGGGCATGAAAGATATAATCTTGATAGAAGAAACTTAGCAACCATGTTATAACATGAAAATGAACACAAACAAAAGATCATGAAAATGAAACAATGAAAGTCAAACGTGTGTTCAAATCATAAGGAAAAACATACAAATGGTTTTCAGCTTGTCCCTCATGGAGAGCAAAACATAAATGCATGGACACCTTCAAGTTTAAGAGGGTGACTAGATACAAGTAATTTGAGAACAAATGAAACCAACAATATGAATCAATCAATGAAAACTTTGGGACAATGCACATTATACTCAGAATGACAACTATGCTCTCTTAACGGTGCATAAACATAGAAGGTGGAGACTCAACATAAAAGTAAAAGAGAGTCCCTTCGCGGAGGGAAGCAGTGATTAAACATGTGCTAGAGCTTTTCATTTGTAAAACAGAGAGATAAAAATTGGGTTTTGAGAGGTGGTTGTTTCATGTCAATGACTGGCAATGGGGTCTTACTATCTTCCATAATAAACAAGTGAGAGCGGTTCCGAGTTCTTTGAAAATTTGGCACATTGGTGCTCTTTTATAAAGCTTTGGCACTCCTCCCCACCTTTTTTCCTTTCTCAAACCATGGCTAACCGATTCATCGGGTGCCCACCAACATTCACATACCATGGAGGAGTGCCTTTTTTCTTTTCTTTTAAAAATTAGATTGCAATGGTCTGACCAGCTCTCATGCAAAATTAATGACGAGCAGATGAAGCTGCCTAATCGAGGGGTACTTAATTTAATATGGAAGATAGAAATTCCGACCACTACGTCCCCATGAGCTAAAAACAGTGGCACAAAACAAGAAGTAGTTGAAAGTTTTGAAAGGTAGCAGATGAAAATTTACTTTGGAATGGCTTACAAATACCATCTTATATTTACTAATTGGAGGCACCAAACGAGCTCCCACGTTAATCCTAGAAAACTGTCAAAAAGGAGTCATAGGATCTAAAAAGTGCGGTCACGATCGAATAACTGAGCGAAGGGTTACATTTTATTCCGGAGACGTCATACCCTGCGTGGCTCTTATCTATCCGAAAGAAAAAAAATATCATCGTCATCTCTACTCTACACGGCTGGGCGTGTTCAATCCAATCTTCATGTGCATCTTCTAAACTGCTTCCGATTGATTTTGGGTTCACGGCTGTTTAACATGGAGAAGCCACGCCACCTCTTCCTACCAACATCATGCAAGCTAGCAATGATCATCGGCAGTAACAGCGGCCAGAATCTACGGGGTACGCGTTTGGCAGGATCTCTGCGGCATATGCTAGATGGAGCTTGGAGTAGAATCGCCCGACACATGTAAGCAATCCAGATTCTCTTTTCAATTACATTCGTGGGGGTAATCTGTCATCATTTATTGATCACTTCAGGAGCTGCCTAATTACCCCCATCAAAGGTCTAAGCTCGGACGATCAAATTGTTTTATAGGATATTGTAGGAGGCAATTCATGGTTTTACTGATTTGCACACCACTACTCTTACGGGGTTTTCACATCATGGTGGTAGATAAGCTAGATTCAGCAGCAAGTTATTGTAGTCCTGCCAACCGGTGGCCTCTATTTAAGGTGTGTCTTATCACTTATGCACGTGCAAAACCATATGTAGCTTCAGAGAATTAACCTCACATACCGAGAACTACTATACTCATTAAGATTATAATAATCTATTCGGTAGATGTGATATATCTTGATTAATTTTATGTGCACACCTCGAAAATAACAATATTTTCGTGTATGGAGCAAAGAAAACAGATGTGATGATGATATTTTCTGCACTAATTTTTAATGTTCTTTCAGTTTCAATAGAAAAGATGCATAGAGGAGATTACGGAATAGAAGAAACCATTATCAAAGCCTTCATCATATGTGATATGCATTTTTAGTGTATTTTTAACTATGGAATTATTCTCACGCAACATTGTCACAGGCATGCTAAATTCATGTTGCCGCCAGCTAATGTACCTTAGTTTTTGCAAGGCTTTCTATACTGACTGATTTCTATTACTAAGGTATTGATAGATTGAATTATCAGTACCGTTCAAGCTTCTTATAATAATTTATGAAAAGGTATTACAAAGTTTTAGTGTATTTCAAGCTGTATTATTTATTTTGAAAAATTATTAGAAAGTTTTCCCATTCTGTTTTCAACTATGAGCCCGTGCGCCAGCGCACGGGTGGAAGACTAGTGCATAGGAATTTATAGTGGACACAATGGCAAACTTGGTGACGAGGGTTAACTCGACAAATGTCCTAGATGAAGGACTTAGGATCGGGGAGATAGGGCGTCGGATGAACTCGAAGGTAAAGTTAGTCGAAATAACTATGTATCGAAAGTAAACTTGGGTGTTTAACCTGGCTTGCTTTCAATCTGCCCTACACCGTCCCCTCCTGGCCCCTACATATAGGTGGCCAGGTCTCGAGGATCGGGTAGGGTACGATACAGATTACAAATATCGACATACGGTAAGAACTCGTATTCGACTATCATTACAATTGGGCCTAGCTTAACGGGCCTCAGGGGTACTCAACTAACGGGCTCTATTATCTATACCCTTGTCAGTAGCCCCTGAGATTCTACCAGAATTGTAGATTCAGGTTGAATCTCTAATCTTCAAATCTTCGACTTGATCAATTCTTCGACTTCTTCATATCTTCAAATATTCGACTTGGTCTTTCGACTTATTTTCATGATATTCTTTTGCAAGGGGTCTTGATGAACAAGCCTGACAACTCTGATGGATCAAGAGGTCAGTTAACTGCCGGAACAGATACTTGTCACCTACTTCAAATTTAATCCCCTTGGACTTGAATTCGGGATACCGGTCAAATCCACTCTTTTGCCTCATTTAGGACTTACAAAGAATGAATCCCAGTGGTTCTCAGGGTACCCAGTGCGTCCACCAGGATTTTCTTCGCGTCGTAGACACGGATACATACCAGCAGAGCGCATCCATGTGCGTATACCAGGCCACACAGGACGGATCCCGGGGTCTTACCTTCGTGATAAATCACGGCATTCGAGTTTCGTTGCGATAACGTAACTCGAGAATCTCATATTCGCAGCCAAATTTTTGACTGATAAAACCTTCGAATTTTAAATTGATCTTCTTCGCTCCCGATGGGAGTAATTTGTCGACTACGTAGTCGAAGTTTGTGTGCTTATCCTTCCGCATCTCGAATATTTATTATCTATCGGGTGCGCGCTCAGCGCTCCCGATGGGAGTAGCCCCCGAGGCTATGTTTGGCGACTTGTAGTCAAGCATAGGCTCAAAGTTCAGCTCTTCTTTCTTCCATGGATATCTTACTATTTGGCGAGCCCCCGAGTCCAAGTCGCGGTTTCCATATCGTGCGATCATAATCTCCTTTTCTTGTTTTTCTTCGTTGATATTATCGTCTGTTGTACGCAGAATTTAACTCCTGCTGCAAAATATGTTTATGGGCTGTGCTGTAACGCGGGGGCCCAATAATACGTGCTTATAAATAAAGCACCATCTGGTAAAGGTAAAAACCCTAATCAGATTCGTCCTCCGCCGCATCGTCTTCTCTTCTTCATCTAGGGTTTTCCGAGGGTTTTTTTTCCTTGTTCTCATGGCAGATGCTGAAGGTTCTCGTCTGAACCTTGGATCTCTGGTGGCACCACGAGGTCGGGGCCGCCCTCGTGGTAGAAAAAACAAAAGCAATACCACTCTGGCCGTCGCCGGAACTTCATCGGATGCTCCTGCTAAGCGTCGTCCCGGCCGCCCACCTGGTAGCAAGAACAAGCCCAAGGTGACTGGCGCCTCTCTAGGCCCTGCTGCTCCTCCTCCTGCTGCTCCTGCCGCTCCCGCTGCTCCTCCTCAAATCTTCTCCTTCCTTTGCATTGCCATGGCGCAGTGCCGTGAGATTCAGCGCCTGCCGCTGAATTTTACGAAGTTTATGGATGGCCGCGAACTGCGAGAGGCGGTTCTCCGTGAACAGTCTGGCGGTGGCATCCCATACGAGGTGGAGGTATGGTACGATGGCGACGGCGAGCAGTACTTCAGGGGTGGCTGGTCGCAGTTTGCTGAGGACCACGACATCCATCAAGGCTTCTTCATGGCCTTCGACTTCCATATCGGCACGTCGAAGTTTGACGTGAAGATCTACGATGGCACTCTTTGCCAGAAGGATTATGAAGCTTGAAGTCCGCTTCTATTAGGACTTGTTGTTTTTTATGTAATTTCATTTGATCATGTCCTTGCTACCATGCTTATCTGTAATGAATATTCGTACTTGGTGTCGATGTCTTTTGCTAGTACCATGAGAACAAGTCGTGTTCTGAGGTATGGTTTCCATATATCGGGCTCTTTGCGAACCAAAAAAGGTAGGAATAATATCGGGTTCTTCTTATGAACCAAGTTCTCTCAATATTCATCGGGTTGTCTAAACAACCTTACAATGAAGAAAATCCTCCAACTTGCCATAATAACTCTTTTCGTACGACCCAGGGGTTGAAGCCCCCGAGCGGAGAAGTAACAAAAGAATCGTACAATTTTGTCGAGTTCAACCCAAAGAACCCGACCTGTGGCCTCGTGTTCTGGGTTCAGAAGGTTAACTCGAATATATTGATACCTCTATATTTAGTCTACGCGTAAAAACGTCGTAGCTGTTCTGCATTCCACGGGTTGCTCTCGTCTTTCCCAGTCTTCTTATCTTGTAGTCGATATGCTCCTCCTGGTATTACTTCGGTGACGATGTAAGGTCCCACCCAAGGGGACTCCAATTTGCCGTGGCTGTCTTGCCTGAGTCGCAAAACAAGGTCTCCCACCACGAAGGATCGTGGACGAACTCGACTACTATGGTAGTTTCGTAAGCTTTGTTGATACTGCATAGCCCTTTCTAATGCTTTATCTCTTGCTTCATCTAGAGCATCGACATCGTCTTGCAATGCTTCTGTCGATGTTACTTCGTCATATGCTGTCACTCTTGGAGCCTCGTGTGTAACTTCTACTGGAAGCACGGCTTCGGCGCCATGGACCAAGAAGAAGGGAGTTTCTTGAGTTGCTGCATTGGGCGTAGTTCTTAGGCTCCAAAGAACGGAGGGCAATTCTTCTACCCAAGCGCTCTTGGCTTTCTCGAGAGGTGCTAAGAGCCTCTTTTTTATTCCACTACATATCAGGCCATTGGCTTTTTCGACTTGCCCGTTCATCTTTGGGTGCGCCACAGATGCAAATTTGAGCTTGATCCCCAATCCTTCGCAGTAGCTTTTGAATTCTTTTGAAGTAAAATTTGTCCCGTTGTCTGTGATGATGCTATGTGGTACACCAAAACGAAAAACTATTGACTTGATGAAGCTAATCGCTGCTGTAGAATCTTGAGTTGTTACTAGGGCCGCTTCCACCCATTTGGTGAATTTATCGACTGCCACTAGCATGTAGACATGCCCTCCTGGCCAAGATTTGTGCAACTTTCCCACCATGTCACGGCCCCATTGTTCGAAGGGCCAAGATAATGGTATTGTTTGTAGCTCCGCTGCTGGTGCATGCGGTCTGGATGCAAACCTTTGACATGCTTCACACTTTCGAACTATATCTTTTGCGTCCTCGATGGCTGTTAGCCAATAGAATCCTGCTCGGAAAGCTTTTGCTGCTATTGCTCTGCTGCTAGCATGATGGCCACATACTCCGCCATGTATGTCTTTCAATATTGCTTGCCCTTCCTGGGGTGTTACACAACGCTGTAAAATGCCGGTAATACTTCTCTTGTATAATTTTCCTTCCAATACGACAAACGCTTTCGATCTTCGAGTTATCCTCTTAGCCTCCACTGCATCTTCTGGTAGTTTTTTATTTATCATGTACGCAAGATATGGCTGCATCCATGTTTCTTCTATCATCATGACCTCCTCTGGTTCTGTTGTAGCCCCCGAGCCTGCTGTGGTAGTCGAACTTTTGGCGCTTTTTATTGATCTTTCCGCTATTTCCTCCCAAAATACTCCGGATGGCACAGGTAAACACTGTGACCCGATATTTGCTAAAGTGTCGGCTTCTTCATTGCTGTTCCTGCTTACGTGCGAGACTTCACATCCATCGAACGTTCCTTCTAGATAATGGTATAAATTCTTGTAGGCCATCATGTTGTCATTGATTGTGTCACATCTGTTCATAACTTGCTGAACAACAAGGTTGGAATCTCCAAATACTTTCAGGCAAGTTGCTCCACAAGCTTTAGCCATCTTCATTCCGTGCAACAAAGCCTCGTATTCCGCTTCATTGTTAGAGGCCTGCGGAAAGCTCATCCTTAAGACGTATTTTAATTTGTCGCCATGAGGTGATATCAACACTACTCCTGCGCCTGCGCCTTGGACTCGCTTAGAACCGTCGAAGTACATTGTCCAAGTACTCGATAGATCTGGTGGTCCCGTGCTTTGCAGCTCGAGCCACTCTGCTATAAAGTCTGGCAAGACTTGCGACTTGATCGCCTTCCTTTTTTCATACGTGATGTCCATGGGAGATAACTCGATTCCCCACAAAGAGACACGTCCTGTCGCTAGAGGGTTGTTCAATATGTTCGATAGTGGCGCTTCATTGACCACTATAATTGGGTGCACTGCAAAATACTGTCGTAGCTTACGTGCAGTTGTAAAGACACTGTATGCCAACTTCTGATAATGCGGGTACCTCTGTTTTGTTGGAGATAGCACTTCACTGATGAAATACACCGGCCTCTGGACACCATGGGCTTTTCCTTCTTCGCTTCTTTCGACTACTAGAACTGTACTCACCACCTGGTGGGTTGCGGCGATATACAACAATAGTGGCTCTTTTTCTTTTGGTGCGACCAGCACTGGTGGTGTGGAAAGCACTTTTTTCAATTGTGCAAACGCTGTGTCTACTTCTTCTGTCCACTCAAATTTATCGTCTGACTTCTTCATAAGTACGTAAAAAGGAAGCGCCTTCTCCCCTAGTCTAGCAACGAAGCGACTTAGTGCCGCGACGCGTCCTGCCAATTTCTGTACGTCGTGGAGTTTCGTGGGTTTCCCCATTGTTAGAATTGCTTGAATCTTCTCTGGATTTGCCTCTATTCCTCGTGCTGATACCAAGAACCCCAAAAGTTGCCCTGCTGAAACTCCGAAGGAACACTTTGTCGGGTTGAGCTTAAGCTTGTACTTGTTCAGGTTGTCGAAGGTTTCTGCCAAGTCGTTGATTAAAGATTTTTCCTCTCTTGTGGTGATGACTACATCATCAATGTAGACTTGTATGTTGCGCCCTATTTGGCTCCCGAGGCAACTTTGCATCATCCTTTGATAAGTTGCTCCTGCATTTTTTAGGCTGAACGGCATCACTTGGTAGCAAAACACCCCATACGGTGTGATGAAGGCCGTTTTTTCTTCGTCTTCTTTCTTCAGTTTGATCTGATTATAGCCAGAATATGCGTCCAAGAAGGAAAGCCTCGCGCATCCCGCTGTGGAATCGATTATCTGATCGATGCGGGGTAGAGGGAAGGGATCCTTTGGACAATGCTTATTGAGAGATGTGTAGTCGACACACACTCTTTGTACGTCTGTATTCTTCTTGGGTACTATGACTGGGTTCGATACCCAACTCGAAGTTTTGATTTCTCTGATAAATCCGGCATTTTCTAGCCTGTGCAATTCTGACGCTATCGCCTTCCTTTTAGGTTCATCAAATCGCCTCAGTGGTTGCTTGACTGGTTTTGCCTTGGGATCTACATTTAGTGCGTGCTCGACGAGTTCCCTGGGAACCCCTGGCATGTCGGATGGACACCAGGCGAAGATTTCCCAGCGCTCACGGAGGAACTCGACGAGCGCGCCTTCCTATGCGGGATCCAAGTTCACCGCAATTGATGTTGTCTTGTTTGGATCAGTAGGGTGGACCTGAATTTTCTTTGAGTCCTGCGTTGTGTCGAAAGCCTTATCTGGCAGGGATCGTCCAACGTCGGGTAGCACATTATGATCTGTTTCTCCTTTTAGCCTCTCATATTCTGCTGTCATGCCGAAGGTTTGCGCCATCTTGTTGAATTCTCTGTCGCATGTGTTGGCTACTTCAAAGCTCCCTTGTACTGTAATTGTTCCTTTGGGCCCTGGAATTTTTAACGTGAGATACGCGTAGTGTGGTACTGCCATGAATTTTGCAAATGCTGGGCGCCCCAAGATTGCATGATATTGTGACGGCCAATCCATAACTTCGAACTCCAGTTTCTCTCTTCTATAATTTTTGCTGCTGCCAAAACAGACATCGAGTTCTATTCTTCCCAAAGGGTAGTTTGCTGCTCCTGGTACTATTCCGTGGAAAGAGCAATCTGTTGGCTTCAGACTTGTCGGCGAGATGCACATTGCCTTCAGTGTTCTAGCATATATTAAGTTTATGCCGCTCCCTGCGTCCATGAACACTCTTCCGATGTCGTACCCTCCTATTTGCACTTTTAGAACCATAGGCGAGTGGCCCGGCCTAGGAACTTTCCTTGGGTGGTCTGCTCTAGTGAACTTGACTAGTTGCTCTGACCATCGTAGGTACTCTGTGGTAGCTGGTGGTGATGATATTGCTAGGTTTACTTGCCTGGATATGCTCTTTCGCTCTTTCTTTGACTTGGGCACCGGTTGAATCATGGCTGATATGTATACTTTCGACTCTAAGTGCTTTACTAGCCTTTGCATTTGATGCCCTTGACTTCTATGCCTTTCTCCTTGCCTCCCTTCTTGGCTTGAGCCCATGGCGCTTTGCAACCTTAAGAATGTTCTGCAATCCTTCATCTGGTGATTTGAAACTCTTTTCCCGTCGAGATACGCATAGTGGATTCGACAAGGTCCATATAGCATATCCTCGGCTGAGGGGCCAGAGTATCTTGATTTTTCTAGTCCTTTTGCCTGGAACTTCCTACTTTCATATCCTTCCTCTTCTTCTAGTATGTAACCCGCGGCTACCTGACTTCGCCTTCCTTGATTATCCCTGCTGCGGTGTCGCCTCCTCTGTCGGCTTGTTCTGTCGACTTCTGGCGATCGTCCTCTTTTGTTGTTATACGCGTCCTCTCCATCAGCAAATTTGTTAGCTTGTTCCATTAGCTCTGCTACTGTCGTAGGTCTTGTTCTTCCTATTTCTTCCACAAGATCTAAGCGACGAAGTCCTTCCGAAAAGGCGTCTATTGCTCTTTCGTTGGAGATGTCTTCTGCTGAGTTTTTGATTATACTCCAGTGTTGTATATAAGAACGTAGTGTTTCGCCTTTCCTCTGCACACATGCTTTAACTTCTTCCAGTGATGCTGGGCGCTTGTAGGTGGATCGGAAATTTCTTGTGAATTGACTTTTGAGTTCCCCCCAGCTTCCAATGGACTCATCGGGTAGGGTGTTCAACTAGGACCGTGCGGCGCCGGTGAGGTGTAGCTGCAAACTTTGCATTGCAGTCGCCTTTGTTCCTCCTAGTATCTGTACTGCCTGTAGATAATCTGATAGCCATAAGGTAGGTTCTTGCGACCCGTTGTATTTATTCTGGTCATGTGGTAATTTGAATCCTTTGGGTACCCGCGTTTTGCGAACCCTGCGGGTAAAGCATAACGCACCCATATCTTTATCGTCGTCTTCGTAATTTTCTTCCCTCCAAGCATGCCGCGATTTATTTACTCGAGCTTGTGCTATTATACTTCTTGCATCCTCCTTCCTTTTCTGTCGCTTTTTCTCTTCTGATGACTCGCTATAGTCATCGTCTGAGTGATTGTATCTGAACTTCTCCTTGCCGTTTCCCTTGTAGCTTGTCGACTTTGTCTCTGGGCCTTGCTCCCTGATTTTACCTTCTACTATTCCAAGGCTTCGTATCGCGGCTCGGTGCATATCTTCCCGCGGGTCTCCATGTTCTGGTCTTGTAGCTAGTAAATATGCTTGTGCTGCTGCTAATGCTGCCTCTGGCATTTTTTGTGTCGGGTCACCTTCCTCCTCTTCTAGCTGCGGGGTGGGGCTCCTCGAGTACCTTTCTTCTCTGCCGCATGTTGTCGCCCCCCTGTTGTGTTTTGGGTCTCCGTGCCTTTCTCTACTATATTCTGAATCTTCACTATAGTCTTCCCAGTATTCCTCCCTTGACATACTGTTGTTGTTTTGAAACACCATGTCTCTTTCCTTTCTTAGTTTTTTCCTGTGCTGGTATAATGCATATTGATATCCCATTAGAACTTCTCTCCTCGATCCTTCGGGTACTTCTGTACCATTATTGATAGCTGATTTGATCATTCTCCATTCGCCAGCCGAGACGTGGACTTTCTCTTTTTCCTTTTTGTTGTGTTCTTTTACCTTGTCGACTTGCCTGTCGACGTTTTTATTTCTTTCGCTGTTACTTTCCTCCTCTGCTTCGGTGATAATGACGCATAACTGATGCACTTTGGAGACGCCACTGCTTCCTACGGCGAGGTCCTCTTCGTTGCTGTGCGTTTGATACGCTTTTTCCTCTGAGTCGAAATTTTCCTGAGTTTTGCCGCCTTCTGCGATTGATGCTTTTTCTAAGCTGACCGGTGAGTTTACCTCACTGGAAGAGCCTTCTGATGACTCCAGTGTTTCCTCTATTTCAGGCTTGCCTGCCGACGGATCTGGTTTCGTCGAATCCGAGAGGCGGGATGAACCCGATGTCCCGATGAGGATGCTCAAACTTCCAATTGTCAACTCCATCTCTTGATTTTCATCGAGTTCTGATTTGCTGTTGGCTAAAAGCGAAAAAGCCATCGAATTCATGATTCCGATGCCCAGAGTCCCCACGGTCGGCGCCAATTGACGAGGGTTAACTCGACAAATGTCCTAGATGAAGGACTTAGGATCGGGGAGATAGGGCATCGGATGAACTCGAAGGTAAAGTTAGTCGAAATAACTATGTATCGAAAGTAAACTTGGGTGTTTAACCTGGCTTGCTTTCAATCTGCCCTGCACCGTCCCCTCCTGGCCCCTACATATAGGTGGCCAGGTCTCGAGGATCGGGTAGGGTACGATACAGATTACAAATATCGACATACGGTAAGAACTCGTATTCGACTATCATTACAATTGGGCCTAGCTTAACGGGCCTCAGGGGTACTCAACTAACGGGCTCTATTATCTATACCCTTGTCACTTGGTTTTTAGGAGTTGGATGCACGAGTAGAGCTCATACTCAGTACAAAATGAGGGCTAGCAAAATACTGGGAGCAACCAACTAAGAGAGCAATAATGGCCATAATCATGCAAAGCGACATTAAAAGAAGCATAAGATGGCATCAAAAGTCAAAAACTAAATGATCATAGAGGCAATGGTGACTTTGTATGAGTCTAACATGTGTGAGCATGCGCCAAGTCAACCCAAATAAAGCATCAAAGGAGAAAACCAAAATAATGCTTCCAAATAATTAAAACAACGCATGATTTTTTCAAAGGCTCATTAAGCAATCTCAGTTATTTGAGACAAGTCATGCTACAGCAAAACCACTAAGCATACTATCAAAAAGAGATCAAGCACGACATGCAAAAGCCTAAGCCATAGTCTACACAAGCTCCTTCTTGTACCACTTTTTTTTGCATAAAGCTTTTTCTCTTTTCCAACACCATTCAAACTTTTTATAAACAACTCTTTTGATGAAAACCAATATGGACCAGAGGCAAAAATACACCTTGATGAAAATATATAAGAAGATCTGAATACAAATCAAGGCGAAAAACGAAAGCTAAACATAGTTCTAGAAAAAGAAGAACACTCGTTGAAACGATAAGAGTGAAAAATGGAGTGTTCTTCGCAAATGAAAAACAAGGCAACTTCTCCAAAGGAAATTTGTTGGGGTCCAACCATTTATTGAAGCAAACAAAACTAAACAAAACTGAAAACTAAAAACAACTGACGCTCCAAGAAAAATGCATAATGCATGAAGCAATAAAAATATAGTGGTGACCTAATTTTTGCCGATGAAGAAGGGGTGTATCGGGGGCATCCCCAAGCTTTGACGCTTGTGCTTCTTGGATATTTCTTGGGGTGATATGGGCATCCCCAAGCTTGAGCTTTTGTCCATTCTTCAACTCATCTCATCATTCTCCAATCCCTACACTTGAAAACTTCCTTCATACAAAACTAAACACAAATCTATTAGCAACATTAGTGTAAGCATAACATCGAAGCAACCCCTTTTTGCTTCAGGTTTCAACCTAAAACCACCACATATAAAGCATATACTACTGTAGAAACTTCCCCAAAATTTCCGTGATCAAAAGAACTAAAAAAGAAAACGATAAAGCGGCAAACACAAATATTGGCAGAAATCTGTCAAAACAGAACAGCTGACAAAGGTCGAATTTTTAGAGGGTTTTCGGTTGCTCAAATCAAAAAGTGTTCACTAATGAAAGTTTGGATATAACCTGGGGCATATGCACAAGAAATCGCAGGTCCAAAAGATATACAGAGAATTTTCACAAATTTTTACGGTGCAGCACCGAAAACTATTTCAGGACAGCAACATCCCCAAATATTACCTCACTCAAATTAGAGGCTTCTCTTGGCACAACAACGAAATAAAAAGGATAAGGAGAGGTTATTACAGTAGTAATAACTTCCAAGACTCAAATAAAATAAAAAAGAACTGAATGTAAAAACATTGGGTTATCTCCCAAGAGTGCTTTTCTTTAACGCCTTTGAGCTAGGCGCAGAAAGTGCGAATCAAGTAATATCAAGTGATGAAGCATCAAGCTCATAATTTGCTCTAAGAATAGAGTCAAAAAGTAATTTATTTCTCTTTCTAGGGAAGTGTTCCATACCTTTCTTGAGTGGAAATTGATATTTGATGGTGCCTTCCCTCATATCAATGATGGCACCTACAGTTCAAAGAAAGGGTCTTCCCAAAATAATAGGGCATGAAGCATTGCATTCAACATCCATGATAAGAAAATCAACGGGAACAAGGTTATTGTTAACCATAATAAGAACATCATTAATCCTTCCCAAAGGTTTCTTCTTAGCAACATCAGCATTTGGAACATCATAATAACACTTTTTAAGCGGTGGTAAATCAAGCATATCATAAATCTTTCTAGGCATGATAGAAATACTAGCACCTAGATCACATAAAGCATGGCAATCAAAACCATTAACATGCATATCAATGATGGGTTCCCAACCATCTTCTAACTTCTTGGGAATAGAAGCTTTTTGCTTCAACTTTTCATCCCTAATTTTCATGAGAGCATTGGTAATATGCTTAGTAAAAGCACCATTTAAAGAACTAGCATTGGGAGTCAAAGCAAGGTTTTGCAAGAACAAAATAACTTCAGATATATTGCAGCCATCAACATCAAAATCATTAAAGGAAATAGAGCTATCATCTCCTACAC
The DNA here is from genome assembly GCA_007115705.1 of Dactylis glomerata. Lineage (NCBI taxonomy): Eukaryota > Viridiplantae > Streptophyta > Magnoliopsida > Poales > Poaceae > Dactylis > Dactylis glomerata. Next base: position 1,608,248 of record QXEO01000155.1, on the reverse strand, counting down.
TCCGAAAAATTTTAGCACTCTTTTGAGAAAAAGTTTTTGCTGTTTTAGGCTTTTTAACACTAGGAGTAGGAGTTTTCTCTACACCAATCAAAGTAAGAGGATTGCTAGCATTAGGAATAACATCATTAGAGGTAGTAATGGTACATACCTTCATCTTTCTAGCCATCTCATCTTCTCTTTCCCACCTGGCATGCAATTCTGCTAGCATCCTAACATTTTCATCAATTCTAACTTGGATAGCATTAGCAGTAGCAAAAGGATTGTTCTCTTTCACCTCATTAGGCAACACTTTTAATTTCAGAAGTTCAACATCATGAGCAAGGCTATCAACTTTAGAAGCAAGAATATCAATTTTGTCTAACTTTTCCTCAACAGACTTGTTAAAAGCATTTTGCTTACCGATGAAGTCCTTGAGCATTACCTCAAGCTTGGAGGGCGCGGCCCTAGTGTTGTTGGAGGAATTACCATAAGAATTACCATAACCATTACCATTGGTAGAAGGATACGGCCTATAATTGTTACTAGCAAAATTGTTCCTATAAGGATTGTTATTAAAATTATTATTTCTAATGAAGTTTACATCAACATGCTCTTCTTGAGCAACCAAAAAGGCTAAAGGAACATTATTAGGATCAACATGAGTCATATCATTAGAAAGCATAAGCATAATAGCATCAATCTTATCACTCAAGGAAGAGGTTTCCTCAACAGAATTTACCTTCTTACCTTGTGGAGCTCTCTCGGTGTGCCATTCAGAGAAATTTACCATCATATTGTCGAGAAGCTTCGTTGCGGCGCCCAAGGTAAGGGACATAAAAGTGCCTCCAGCAACTGCATCAAGTAGGTTCCTTGAAGAAAAATTCAGTCCTGCATAAAAAGTTTGAACAATCATCCAAGTAGTCAGTCCATGAGTGGGACAATTCTTTATCATAGATTTCATTCTTTCCCAAGAATGAGCAACATGTTCATTATCAAATTGACTAAACTTCATAATATTGCTACGCAAAGCTATAATATTAGCAGGAGGATAGTATCTACCAATAAAAGTATCCTTACACTTAGCCCATGAATCAATACTATTTTTAGGCAAAGACAGCAACCAATCCTTAGCTTTTCCTCTCAAAGAAAAAGGAAACAACTTAAGCTTAATAATATCACTTTCAGCATCCTTATATTTCTGCATCTCACATAGCTCAACAAAATTGTTGAGATGAGCTGCAGCATCATCAGTACTAGCACCAGAAAATTGCTCTTTCATAACAAGATTCAACAAAGCAGGCTTAATCTCATAAAAATTTGCAGCAGGAGCAGGTGGCGCAATAGGAGTGCAGATAAAATCACTATTATTAGTGCTAGTAAAATCACACAACTTGGTGTTCTCAGGGGTAGCCATTCTAGCAAAACTAAAAGCAGACAAGTAAAAACAACTATCAAGGATACTAATTTTTTTGTGTTTTTGATAAAATGATGCAAGTAAAAATAAAGTAAAGCAAAACTTAAAACAAAGTAAAGGATGTGCATGCGAAACTCCCCTTGCAGAAGACTTCTTTCCTCCCCGGCAACGGCGCCAGAAAACTTGTTGGTGGTGCGGTGATGATGGTGTAAAAGCTTCTTCTTTAATACACGGCAACGGCGATAGAAAGCTTCTGCAACCAAGTTGATGTGGGAATGTGTAGTAAATAACTGGCCAGTTGGAAAACCCCAAGAGAAGGTTTTGATGAAGATAGCCGCAAGTTTTCCCTCAGTTATGAAACCAAGGTTTAATCGTCCAGGAGGAGGATGTCAATACGACTGAATGTGATTCCCACTAGCTGCGTGATGCTCTAACAAGGGCGCCGTTAACGATAACTTGTTAGCGCGTCTTCAACCAGTAGCAACATGGAACCTGCACACAACACAACCAAATACTTTGTTCCCAACTTACGATGAGGTTGTCAATCTCACTGGTTTGCTTGAAACAAAGGGTATGAGCGTATCGAGTGGAAAGTGATAATAGTAATATGCGAGTAAAGTAAACAGTGCGAGTAAAGTAAACAGGTGATAGCAATGTAAAAGAAATAGGACCAGGGTCCACAGTTCACTAGTGGTGTCTCTCCATAAGATAAAATAATACATGCTGGGTAAACAAATTACAGTTGGGCAATTGATAGAATAAAGACAACGTGCATATGTCGAGAGGATCACTATGAGATTTACTCTAGGTATTACAACAAGATACATAGACCGCCATCCAACTGCATCTATGACTAATAATCCACTTGTGGCAAATCAATCCGAGAACTCCACAAGTATTAAGTTGCGAACAACAGATAATTGCATTAAGCAAAGTGTGTAATGTAAACAAAGCATATGCCCTCGAGCATATGAATGTTGTTTTCCCCCTAGTAGCAACAGCACATCTACAACCTTAGAGGTTTCTGTCACTCCCCCAGATTAAATAGAGGCATGAACCCACTATCGAGCATAAATACCCCCTCTTGGAGTCACTAGCAACTACTCGGCCAAGATACCTACTAACAACGGAGAGCATGCAAGATCATAAACAACATAGAGATAACATAAGATAATATTCAGCACATCAACTCAATCATAACACCAATATTCATCGGATCCCAACAAACACAACATGTAGAATTACATAACGGTGATCTCGATCATGTAAAGCAGCTCACGAGATCTAAACATGAAGCACATGGTGGAGAAGACAACCAACTAGCTACTGCTATGGACCCACAGTCCAAGGTAGACTACTCACTCATCACGCCGGAGGCAAGCATGGCGATGAAGAAGACCTCCGGTGGTGATTCCCCTCTCCGGCAGGGTGCCGGGAAGAGCTTCTAGACCCTCCTGATATTCGGGTCGACGGCGGCGGCGGATCATGATGTGTTCTGGAAAAGTGATCGGGTCTTTAGGTTTTTCCCATCGGGGGGTCTTTATAGGCGAAGAGGCACGTCAGAAGTGGACCAGGGGGCCCACACCACCAGGGGGCATGGGCCAGCCCCAGGCTGCGCCGCCCTATGGTGTGGCCGCCCTCTGGTCCGGCTCCGTCTCCTCTTTGGTGTTCTGGAAGCTCAATGAAATATCTGGACGACTGGCTTTGGTTTCATCCAATTTCGAGAATATTTCCTGTGTAACTTTTCTGAAACACAAAAACAGCAGAAAATAGGGAACTGGCACTGTGGCATCTTGTTAATAGGTTAGTTCCGGAAAATGCATAAAAATTCCACGAAGTGTAACGAAACACTAAGCAAATGGTGTAAAAACAAGCATGGAGCATCAAAAATTATGGATACGTTGGAGACGTATCAGGGGGCTTCTACCGAAAAATGTTCGAGTACCCATTGTGAAGCTATGTGTATTCTTCAATGTAATATCTCAGAAGGTGATCCATCGAGAAAGTATGGAAAGGCTACAAAAGGATGTGGTCCAATGTCTTGTTAGTTTTGAGTTAATGTTCCCCCCGTCCTTCTTCAATATTATGACGCATCTCTTAGTTCACCTAGTCGAAGAGATTTCCATTCTCGGTCCTGTATTTCTGCACAATATGTTCCCCTTTGAGAGGTTCATGGGAGTCTTAAAGAAATATGTTCGTAACCATGCTAGGCCAGAAGGAAGCATCTCCAAGGGCTATGGAACAGAGGAGGTCATTGGGTTCTGTGTTGATTTTCTTCCTAACCTTAAGCCGATTGGTGTTCCTGAATCACGGTATGAGGGGAGACTGAGTGGAAAAGGCACACTAGGAAAGAAAGCAATGATATTTAGGGACGGGCATTCTTTGAATCAAGCACACTACACAGTTCTACAAAGTTCTACCTTCGTGGCTCCGTATATCAAGGAACACATGAATGTTGTACGCTCTAAGTTCCCGGGGAAGGATGACTACTGGATTAAAGAAAATCACATGGAGACTTTCGGCACTTGGTTGCAATTACATCTCATGAATGACACCACTATTGGAGATCAGCTCTACTTGTTGACCGCGACACCATCTGCGACTGTATTGACTTTCCAAGGGTACAAGATAAATGGGAATACATGATCGCCCAAGATAAAAAGAGCACCAACCAAAACAGTGGTGTCCGCTTTGATGCAACATGCGAGAATGGGAAAAAGGACACATACTATGGTTACATAGAGGAGATATGGGAACTTGACTATGGACCTACTTTTAAGGTCCCTTTGTTTCGGTGCAGTTGGGTCAACATGAATGGAGAAGGGGTAAAGGTAGACCAGCTGTATGGAATGACAACATTGGATCTCAAGAATCTTGGTTACAGAGATGAATCATTCGTCCTAGCCAATGATGTGGCTCAAGTTTTCTATGTGAAGGACATGTCCTCTAGACCAAAAAAAAACAAAAAAATAAGGAAATGAATACATCAGACGATGAGCCCAGGCATCACATAGTTCTTTCAGGGAAAAGAAACATCGCGAGAGTCGAGGACAAGACAGACATGTCAGCAGATTATGATAAGTTTGAAGAAATTCCGCCCTGCACCATGAAAACTGACCCTTGCATCCCGTTAAATAATGAAGATGCTCCATGGTTACGGCCTAAGAAGCGATCATAGGCAAGGGATCGACATACGCGACAAAGGATTCATACCCTAAACCCTATGTAAATCTATGTAATGTATGAAAACTATGACACGTCATTTTGTGAAGGATTTTTTATGATGTTTGCAATTTTCTAAGTTCAATATTTTTCCTTGCAGCTATGACACATAATATGACACCACGCGAAGGTTTCACATTGTTTGGATCATTTTGAATTTCTTATGCCCGTTTCAAACTATATTCAAAACGGCGGGCATGAAGCTTCTTAGCCCGGGGCTGAGCCTTGCTAAACTTGAAGTGGATCTCTAATGAAATAGCATGTTATGAACCTATAAATGATTTTTAAAAAAAATTCACAAGCATTATATCCTATACTTGTAGTTCAAATCTGGGCACCCTCCTACCGATTTGGCAGGAATTTGTCTTTTTCATGAGGGATGGACGGAAAGGTTCCAGATACACCGGTTGGGAATTTGTCCATCTAAGGTGGTCTAGTATTTTTGAAAAATGGGTCGGTACGAATGCCAAACTTTAATTTGGTGGTTCCTTCATAGAACACCCCGATTTCGGCACCTCAAAAATGGAAATTGGCTATTTCGTGCGTCAAAAAGGAAAACTTCCTCCTGCAACATCGTAAGCCATCCCAACATGCACATGTGTGCACAATATGGGCACATTATCACAAATTATGCCCTAATTCTAGCCATAACATTGGTGGTTTGACCTAAATGCCATGAAACCTCGAACATGATAGGTCATTTTGTGAAGGATTTTTTATGATGTTTGCAATTTTCCAAGTTCAATATTTTTCCTTGCAACTATGACACATAATATGACACCACGCGAAGGTTTCATATTGTTTGGATCATTTTTGAATTTTTTATGCCCGTTTCAAACTATATTCAAAACGGCGGGCATGAAGCTTCTTGGCCCGGGGCTGAGCCTCGCTAAACTTGAAGTGGATCTCTGATGAAATAGCATGTTGTGAACCTATAAATGATTTTTAAAAAAAATTCACAAGCATTATATCCTGTACTTGTAGTTCAAATCTGGGCACCCTCCTCCCGATTCGGCAGGAATTTGTCTTTTTCATGAGGGATGGACGGAAAGGTTCCTGATACACCGGTTGGGAATTTGTCCATCTAAGGTGCTCTAGTATTTTTGAAAAATGGGTTGGTACCAATGCCAAACTTTAATTTGGTGGTTCCTTCACAGAACACCCCGATTTCGGCACCTCAAAAATGGAAATTGGCTATTTCGTGCGTCAAAAAGGAAAACTTCCTCCTGCAACATCGCAAGCCATCCCAAGATGCACATATGTGCACAATATGGGCACATTATCACAAACTATGCCCTGATTCTAGCCATCACATTGGTGGTTTGACCTAAATGCCATGAAACCTTGAACATGATAGGTCATTTTGTGAAGGATTTTTAATGATGTTTGCAATTTTCCAAGTTCAATATTTTTCCTTGCAACTATGACATATAATATGACACCACGCGAAGGTTTCACATTGTTTGGATCATTTTTGAATTTCTTATGCCCGTTTCAAACACGTTAGTGCATTTTTAATTGAAAATGGTAAAATTGTTAATAGTTTGTACAGTTAGAATAAATAATTTTGAAAATAGAAAATGGTTTTGGATTAGTTATTTAAATTGAAGCACCTCTCCAGCTGAAAGTTTTATAAATTCCAAATTATGCAATAAATATATGTTAATGCATTTTTTATAAAAAATAGTAAAATTGTTTAGTTAGAATAAATAATTTTGAAAACAGAAAATTGTTTTGGATTAGTTATTTAAATTGAAGCACTTTTCCTGTTGAAAGTTTTTTCAAATTTCAAATAAAAGAAAGTTTTTTCCTGTTAAAATGAAAATAGAAAGTTAAAATGGAAAACAAAAAGTCTTTTCCTAATAAAACCTTAAAAACGGGTCATTGGTCCCGGTTGCTGGCATGAACCGGGACCGATGATCCTGGGCACGTGGCGGCTCAGCAGCGCCCCCCACCCAGGTCATTGGTCCTGGTTCATGCCATCAACCGGGACCAATGGATCAACGGTCCGAGTTGATGGCACAAACCGGGACCAATGACCCCGATGTATATAGGGTGAGCCCTTCTTCCTCTCCACTTCCCCCCAAATCGCTGAAACTGCTAAGGAAAATTGCGCGCCGAATGAAACCACGCCGGCAGGCTGCCCGTCCCCGCCCCGGAGAAGCTCTCTTCTCCCGCCGCCGCGACCTCTCCCTTCCACTCCCTCTTCCCCCACCGCCGCTCACCCTTCTCTCTGCAGGCCCGTCCGACGCCCCAGAGAAGCTCGCCGGCTGCCGCCCCAGAGAAGCTCGCCGGCCGACGCCCTTCCTCGATGCCCCCTGCAGAGCACGCCCTCGACGCCCCCTACAGAGCCCGCCCTTGATGCCCCCCGCAGGTGCTGACCTCGCCGCGGCCGACGCGCCGCCCGCAGGTGCCGATCGCTCGCCGCGGCCGGGCCTACATAAAAATAAAAATTTCGGGATTAAAAATGAATTTGCATAACTACTTTAAAATTTTAGCACCGGTGAACTTGGGTGCTAGAAATATTGTCCCTTCGAGCATGTGTAAATAGAAATATATGTATTTTATATCATATATGTATTTTATACATGGTGATATTAGATCAATGTCTATAATTAAATTCCTATCGCAAGTTAAAAGTTAAATTCTATTTGGATTTAGTTTATTTAAGGTTGAAAATAAGAAAAATTTCATCCACGTTAGCTTGTCCTGGAATTTAAAACTTTTATGTTGAAGTCTAAATAATAATGGAAATGAATAGTGTGGAAAATTATGTCATGTGTATTTATATTTTCTATTGTGATTTATAAATCATGGTGAATTATAATAAAGATTTGTCAGATTAATGAGTGTACCGATGTATTGTAGTTACATGTATACCCATTTTTGCCACCTATTAATAATAAGATTCAGGAGATTAGTACATCAATTGGGACTATAAATGTGTATTAGCACGGTGTATAAAAAACCATATCTCACTCAAAATCCATCGCTATTGCCTTGACAAATACAACTACCGGAACAATTCAACATTATTGACTTACCGGTGTAAAGTTTGATGCCTGCAAGGTGTTGGTGTCGAGAATATGGTTAATTACTATTAGCAGTTGTTTTTGCTATTAATAAAATGGTTTTACTTTTATAGTAGAAAAATCTTGATTATTTGCATTATAATAACTTGCAATTCTTAATTTGCAGATACTATGGATCCAGCACATGGCACAACTCAAGATGATGAATACTTCCTCCAAGGAATGATCCGCGAAAATAAAGATATCGATGTCACCAGGACGTTTCTGAACGATTCCGGTAAGGGAGATGAATCTCTCAACCATGGAGACGGCTCCGGTGAGGTAGAAGCCGAAGCCTGGGATGGGGGAGAAGCTGGTGAGGGAGAAGCCGATAAGGGAGAAGCCGACGAGGGAGAAGGCGACGGCTCCGGCGGAACCTTAAATCTCGGAAACTCCGGCGAGGTGTATATATGTATTTTTGTAATGCTGCTGTCTATATATATACATGCATATATTAACACTCTTTCTTCTTTTAGCCCTCCGGATCGAGCACTTCTTCCATAAGAACAAAACGAGGCCCAACAAAAAAGTTGGATACCACTATGAGGTATAGGATCAAAGTGGTTGGTGTAGACGGTGAACCGCAAGCTCCCGACGATGTCGCAAAAAAATTTGTCAAGCAATGCGGAGTTCTTGTGAGGGACTACATCCCGATCACCGTTCAAGAATGGAATGGGCCAAGCAGCGGTGGAGTCCGGTATGTCGGCGACGTTGCCAAAGATAAGCTTTTTGACAGGCTCATGATTAATGTCCTCCTGCTGAGGCCAGATGTGAATCCAGATGAGGAGAAGAGAGCAAATGAGGATCTACTACAAAGAGTCAAGAAGTTTGCTCTCATCAAGATGGCCGAGGCATTCAAGAACTGGAAGAAGAAACTGTACCTTAACTTTGTCAAGTTAGACAAGACTCTGGATTTCAATCAAGCCGGCTATGCTAAGTTAAGACACCAGTGGGCTGATTTTGTGAAGTACAAGACATCGGAGAAAGCTTTGGAAAGGTCTAGAATAAATAAGGAGAACGCTGCTAAGAAAGTGTACCACCATAATATGGGGTCTGCTGGCTACACCGATTGCATGCCTAAGTGGGATGCACTTGAGGTCAAGTATATTGCTGCCGGGATCAGACCAGAGCCCACAACATGGACACCACAGGCGAGAAACTGGTTTTACGGCCATGGGGGCACGTTGGACGAAGAAGGGAGGTGATACGTCCAAAACGTATCTACTTTCCCGAACACTTTTGCTATGGTTTCTCCTCTAATTTGTGTGTTTTGAATACAACTAACACGGACTAACGCTGTTTTTAGCAGAATTGCTCTGGTGTCTTGTTTTTGTGCAGAAATCCAACTTTCAGGAAAAATCTCGGAAAATATTGCAAAAATCCTATTTTGCCAAAAGACCCACGGAGCCAGAAGGAGAGACGAAGGGAGGCAGTGGCCTGGGCTCACCACCAGGGGCGCGGCCTAGGCCTAGCCGCGCTCACCTGTGGTGAGACCGCCTCGGCCGTTGCCTCGACCCCTCCTTCCGCCTACATATACCCTCTGACCTGAAAGAAGCGGGGGTTTGCGTTTTCCCCAGATAGACTTCCGCTACGCCGCCGCCATCAGAAACCGCGATTCGGAACCAGAAACTCCGTTCTGGCACCCTGCCGGGATGGGGATTTGGAGGAGATCTTCATCACCATCATCACCGACGTCTCTCCATCAACCATCCATGACTCCCCCATCCATGTGTGATTAATTCTCGTTGTAGGCAAAGGGGATGGTAGGGATTGGATGAGATCATTCATGTAATTTGCTATGAGATTGTTAGGGCATAGTGCCTAGTATCTACTTTTAGTACTTATGACATTGTTGCAACTTGTTGTGCTTAATGCTTGTCACTTTGGGCCCGAGTGCCATGATCTCAGATCTAAACTTGTTATTGTTTTCTGATGATACTTGTTGTTTATGATCTTACCTGCAAGTTGTTTACACATATCGTTATCCGGAACCCGAGGCCCCAAAGTGACAGAAATTGGGATAACCGGAGGGGATGGCTATGATGTGAGGATCACATGTGTTCACCGAGTGTTAATTCTTTGCTCCGGTACTTTATTAAAAGGAGTACCTTAATTACCAGTAGTTTCCCTTGAGGCCCTGCTGCAACAGGCTGGTAGGACAAAAGATGTCATGCAAGTTTCTCATTGCAAGCACGTACGACTATATACGGAACACATGCCTATGATTGTTTAGTACTAGGATGCTTTATCATTATTTATCTGCAATGCCCATGTCTCACTGATTTCATGAATTATCTTATCCATGCAACGCCCGTACATCCATCCCTATGCCTACAGTATTTTAATCCTACTGTTTACTATTGCTACTATTACTACTTTTATTTTACTATTGATGCTACTGTTTTGCTACTATCACCACTATAAAACTGTTTCTACTGATAAACCGCTGTGAGCAAGTCCATTTCCAGGTGCAGCTGAATTGACAACTCATCTGTTAAGGCTTATAAATATCCTTTCCCCTTATGTCGAATCAATAAATTTGGGTTTTACTTCCCTCGAAGACTGTTGCGATCCCCTATACTTGTGGGTCATCAAGACTATTTTCTGGCGCCGTTGCCGGGGAGCATAGCTTTATTTGTAAGTTCACTTCGAATTCATATTGTTCACTGCAATCCTTTCATCATGGGTAAACCTCGTGATGTAAAAGTTCCTATATTGCCATCCACTACAATAAGAGGTACGACTCTGAACACCTCTGTTGCTCTTGATTCACCATCTGTTGTGAGTAAGTTGCTTACACCACCACATGCACACGCAACTGCTACTTCTTCTACCGAGTTTGAAAATGCCACTGATAATTTAGATGATGCTTCTACTATGCTTGATGAGAGTGGTTCACTAGGTTCCTTTTTAGATGCTACAATTGCTAGAGCTAAGATGGGAAACACCACTGTTAGTTCACCTGAGTCTAGGGAATGCCCTAGTGATGATCTTGATGACACTTATATTGTGCTTGATGATGATTTTATTGCCGAACTCATGCTACTCGTGATGCTAATGATGTTAAGAAACTTCTAGCAAGACGTGCTGTTAGATATAACTTATCTCTTGATGCTAAGTTTGCTGCTTCTCCCATAAATATTAGAGATAAGGATTATGATTTCTCTTTAGATTTATTTTTCATATCTATTGTTGAGAAAGACCCTTTTTGTGGTACTGAAGGTGAAAGTGCTATGGCCCATATGAATGAGCTTTCTACTTTGAGTAATTTGTTTTCTGATGATATTAAGCTGCGCACTTACTTTGTTGCTAAGATTTTCCCTTTTTCATTGAAAGGTGCAGCTAAGACTTGGTTTAATAATTTGTCTCCTGGATCTCTTAATAGTCCTATTTCTTTGGTTAATGCTTTCTTTTAGAAATATTTTCCTGCTAGTGCTCAACATGCTGCTGTGCAGAAAATCTTTGACTTTAAACAGGGAAAAGGAGAGATATTGCCTGAATCATGGGCAAGATTTTGCTATTTAATTAGAGCATTGCCTAAGGAGCCATTGCCTAAAAATGAACTCCTTGATATATTTTATAATGGACTAACTGATGAATCTAAGACATATCTGGATAGTTGTGCTGGTTGTGTTTTCAGGGAAAGAACTCCGGCTGAAGATGAAGAACTAATGGTTAAAATAAGCTGGAATCATGATGATTGGACTATGGCTGAGTCAACACCGGCGCCAACTCCAGAGCCAACACCGAAGAAGAGAGGAATGATTGAATTAAATGATGAAGTTATGAGAGAAGCTAAGAAATCTCTTAAGGAGAAATGTATTAAATCCGAAGATGTGAAGAATTTACCTCCTATAGAAGAATTATGTAAGCCAATCCCTCACTCATCTACTATTGAGGTGCACTCTCTCCAACGCTTTGATGATAGAGATATTCCTTACTCTAAACCGCCTGATCAATGCTTAGATGAATTAGATAATTTTATTGTCAAGCAAGATAATTTTAATAGAAGGGTGCAGAATCATTTATTGGAAAATTCTAGAGCTATTAATAAGTTGCAGGATATTGTGGAGAGAACATCCAATGATGTGAAGATACTTGTTAAACATTTTCAAATGGTTTAGACTCAAATTGATCAGCTTACCAAGGTGCAAAAAGACTTGCTAGTTAATGCCGCAAGAGAAAAACAAGCGTGTGAAATACGCACAAGAGGAGGTGCTACCACTCAAGACCCCTTATATCCTGAAGGACATCCTAAGAGGATCGATCAAGATTCTCAACGTAGTTCAAGTGATGATATTCCTTCCAAGAAGAAGAAGAAGAAGAAGAAGAATAAGCAGAAGCATAAAACAGTTGCAGAATCTTCTGAAATAGGTAAAGGTCCTAACAGTGTTTCTATTTCTGATGCTGAAACTGATGAGGACATCCCTACACCAACACCAGCAGCGGAAAAGGATACGTCCAATGATGTTAGGATTGGACAGATGACTAGAGCTCGTGCAAAGCTACTTGAACAACAGGTGAATTCACTCCTAGCTGAACCTGATATATTTATTAATGAGAACTTTATACTACCTAAGTCGATGTATCTTTGTATGATCAGGTTTACGGAGGAGACTAGCTTCGCACGAGGAGGAGGCGGCCTGCGACATGAGGAGGCTGCTATGCACATTGACGGCTGCGCGAGGGAGGAGCGGGAGGACGATGCACACCGTCAATGAGGGAGAACCAGGACAGCGAGATGGCGCATCAGGACAGCCAACGCCACGACGTCATGAGTCTAAGGCGCGCCATACGTCGGGCCTGCGAGCCATAAGGCCGAGCCATCTAAATTTTGGCCGGTTTGTATCAGTTTGAGTCGAACCGTATTTTTTAAGACAGATTTAAGTCGGTTGGGCTTGGGCCATGTTGGGCCCAGCCCAACCAGGGAAGTGGCGCCTAGGTGCTCTCCCAGCCCTAGGCGCATCAGCCCTCATATATATGAGAGGCAGCCCCCATGTAGAGGGTAGACCCCGTTTAGAGAAACTTAGTTTTTGCTGTGAGACACTTGTGCATCAGATTCATGTCGAATTGATGTTGATCCTACCCTAATCTGAGTGTGATTCGTCGTTCCACTGGGAATTGGAGAATTGCAAGTTATTCAAGCGCGTGGTCTCGTACTACGTCGTCAGAGTGTGGAGTTGCGAATATCCATAGGATTTGGAGCTGTTGCACTGGCATCAGGTTCGGTCGAGAGAGAGTTCGTCAGCGTCATACTACCGCTTATCACTCCATTGCCATCGCCTTCGCCATCGCCCTCGACAACATCCACCTGCTTACTGAGAAGATCGGGCCACCCCTTATCATCTTGGTATCAGATTTCCACGGTTTACTCGGTGAGCATCCACAAATTCATCCTTGCAATTCGTTTTTGTTTTCAGTCCTATCCAGAAAAAGCCACAAAAAAATTAGGGTTCTTAGTTTCTGCCATAGCCTAGATTGCACCGTTCTTGAGTTTTAGTCGCTGATCGTTTTTCGCGTTTTCTTTCTTCCATCCGTAGGAGTCTAGGTCTGACAATCTTTTCTGCATCTTAGTTTTACTTTTGGTCGTCTTTTGCATCGCCTGGGTTCATCGTCTTCTTCCTCTGGTCGACGTGCTTGAGTTCGTGCTTGAGATCACGTAGATCGGATCTCCAAAGGAGTCCAACCTGTTTCTGATCGCTAGTTTCTTCCCAAAAAAAAAACTGCTCGCCACGCACGCCCCATAGAATTCTATTCCGATCTGCCAAAGTCAAAAAAAAAACAAATCAGTCACGAGGCCACCGATCGATCCGTTTCAGCAAATAAAAAAAAACAAAACAAAAGGCAGCCTCGCCCGCAGCTCACCCGGGGCGCTGCACCCCAGACCATCTCCGCGCTCGTGCGCGTGCGTGGCCCCGCACTGTTTCGCGCGGCTCGCTGAGGCGCGGAGGCTGTCTGCCCTCCAGCGCAAATTGTTTCCAGCTTGTTTAGCCCGTTTTAGTAAAAAAAAAATAGAAAAAGGGGACGTGCCTGCACACGCCGCACCTATATAAAAAAAAGAGACAAACTACTTTGTCCGTTTCGCGTCGCCGTCGCGCTGCCGTGCGTTTCCGGCGTCGTATATCTCTGCCGCGACACGTTTTTTGTCAATTTCTCTTCCGCGATAGCGTGTTACTACTGTGTCCATATAGCGTCCTTTCTACACGATTTTGATCACTTTAGCTACAGCCTGTCTACAGCATCGTGTTAGGAGCTTACCCATACGAGACTAGCTACTTTGTGCTCATCAGGCTGCTGCCGTGTGCGCAATCTTGTGCCTGTTCGTCGAGCCAGTGCTAGCGTCTCTCTTGTGCATTGCAACACGAGCTACTGTGCGTTGTCACTTATATCCGTTGAGCTCTTTTCAGAGTTTCTTTGCCCCGTTTTTCTCCACCATGTGTGTTCCTTGGGTCTTGTCATACGATCAGCACTAGGACTTATTTGCGGTGTACTTAGGATACCATACCTATAGCTCCACCATATAATCCTGTTTGTCGTGTGACTACTCCTATCCTCGGTATTCGTTTCTCTCACGCCAGTACACTAGTCGTCGCCATTCGCTGGGTAAGCTTCCCAATTCACTTTGGAACGGTAAGATCCACCTTATTTGTGGTAAAGTGAGTTGTGAGTGAGCACCACCGTTTGATTTATTGGACTAATCTACTAATCAATGGCTCCTAGTTCTGTTTCGTTTAGTGTGCAGGGAAAGCCGGATGATGACTGCGTTCTTTGGGGATCCTTGAAGGAGCTACACGCCTACTTTGAGAATGCCATCCAACAACAAGGAGAACACCTTGACAGTGCGATACAAGATATTCGGTTGACCGTGCAAGACGCCAATAACGAAATAACCGCACTGCACACTTCTGTGACCGCTATGCAAGCCAACATCAACACTTTGACTACAGAAATTCAGGGACTGCGCACACAGCTTGCCGCGCAGCGACACGGGGATGATGGTGAACATGGCGACAACGTACTACAGCAGCGACCTCCTGGAGTTGGTCGTGGATTATATCCTCTGCACCGTGGCGGACGTGAGCCTATAGAGGAGGATATGTTGGGTAAACCCAAGTTTTCAATTCCCAAGTTCACAGGTGAGGGCACCGTTGAGGATTACCTCACATGGGAGTTGAAAATAGAGAAACTGTGGCGTTTACATAACTATTCAGACGACAAGAAGATCAAGCTTGCGTCCTCTGAATTTGATGGCTACGCATTGGTTTGGTGGGACATGATCGCATCGGGTCGTGAAGCCGCACAACAGGTGCCAATCACCACTTGGCATGTCATGCGCCAGGAGATGAATGCTCGGTTTGTCCCGACAAATTACTTGCGAACAATTTTTGACAGACTACAGAGTTTACGACAAGGGTTAATGACTGTTGATGCATATTACATGGAGATGGAGCTGTTGATGCACCGAGCCAAGATACGGGAAGCGGACGAGCAGACGTTTACACGGTTTGTGTCAGGGCTGCGCAATGATATCAAGAGTGTTGTCCGTCACCATCAGTATGCTACAATGAATGAGCTGCTACATCATGCACGGGAGGCTGAATCGCAGATCAATGAGGACGCCAAATCGAGACCTCGATATACCGGGGGGAGGACATACCCCACGCGCCCAGCGCCGACGGCACCTGCCGCGCCTATATCTAGTGGCCGTGCTGATGCGCGCCCTGCGGGTTCTCATACTTCATCATCTAGTGTCGCCAATACACGGAAACCACCCCCTGCAGCCAGCAGTAATGTTTCCAATGCTTCTGCAGCACGAATAAGCAATATGGAGTGCCATTCATGTGGAGGAAGAGGTCACTTCAAGCGTGATTGCCCAAACAAGAAAGTTGTTTTCGTGACTGAAGCCGGGGGATACGAGACAGGTGATGAGGCGGATCCGGATGAACAAGAGGAGGTGTCCGACGAGGATACCGAGTATGATGCTATGCCATCCACGGCACACACGATAGTAGTCTCGCAGCGTGCACTCAGCGTTACTACATCTGTTCCAAGTCAGCGTTGCAATTTATTTCACACCAGGGCGTTGGTTACCGCAACGAAGGCTTGCAAGGTGATTGTTGATGGAGGCAGTTGTCGTAATCTGGCCAGTAAGGAGTTATGTTTGAAGCTGAAATTGAAATATATACCACATCCATCGCCATACTACATACAATGGTTGAGTGATGCCGGCGAGATGAAGGTTGATCACATGGTACAAGTTCAGTTCACCATAGGGCCGTACACCGATACCATTGATTTTGATGTGGTTCCTATGACAGTTTGTCACTTATTGCTGGGTCAACCATGGCTATATGATCGTTCTGTGCAACACAATGGTCGTGCCAATACATATCACTTAGAGCATAAGGGCAAGAAGATCAAATTATCTCCAATGACACCGCAAGACATTATAAATGAGTCTCGACAGAAGATTGAAGTCAAGCCAACTGAAGCAAATGACAAGGAGACAAATTTGGCGGTGCATACGATTAATACATCCGCAGTGGCACACTTTTCGGCCTGTTTTGCCGCTGCCACAGAGATATCAGGTTGTTTTACTGCCAACACAGCCGTGCGTGCCGTTGGAGCCTTGTCTCCCGCCGCACAAGCCGCGCCGACTTGCACCACCGAGCCGAAGCAAACCGCTCCACCGAGCCGTCCAACGCCAACCGAGCTGCTCCGTCCCATTACTTGTGCACTTGCCGATGTGCCCACACACGGCGCGCTCCTTCCGCCAACTTTTGGCGATGCCGCGGATAGAGCCCTTGACGCTCTCGCGATGACTGATGGTGATACTGCAATGTCACCTACTGCTGATACGGGATCCTATATACTGATGGCCACCAAAGAGGATTTGAGAGAACTTGGAGATGACCCGACAAAGATCCCCCTTGTGCTGCTCTACAAGGGTGAGATTTTGGTTTCTAACGATATGACCCCTATCTCTATTGGTGTTTCCACTGTTTTGCAGGAGTTTGAGGACGTTTTTCCTGAGGAGGTACCAGCTGGATTGCCGCCAATGCGGGGCATTGAACATCAGATCGACCTCATCCCTGGAGCGACGTTGCCGAACCGCGCACCGTATAGGACCAACCCCGATGAGACGAAAGAAATTCAGGCACAAGTACAAGCTCTACTCGACAAAGGTTATATTTGCGTAAGCTTGAGCCCATGTGCTGTTCCTGTTATTTTAGTTCCTAAGAAAGATGGTACATGGCGCATGTGTGTAGATTGTAGAGCTATAAATAACATCACTATTCGATATCGTCATCCTATTCCACGCTTAGAAGATATGCTTGATGAATTGAGTGGTGCTGCTGTTTTTTCTAAGATTGATTTGCGTAGTGGTTATCATCAAATTAGGATGAAGGAAGGGGATGAATGGAAAACTGCATTCAAAACAAAGTTTGGTTTATATGAGTGGTTAGTTATGCCTTTTGGGTTGACTAATGCGCCTAGCACTTTCATGAGATTGATGAACCATGTTTTGCGTGAGTTTATTGGTAGATTTGTGGTTGTGTACTTTGATGACATATTAATTTACAGCCATAATGAAACTGAACATTGTGATCACATTAGACAAGTTTTGCAAGTACTACGACATGCTAAATTGTATGGTAATCTTGCTAAATGTACTTTTGCAAAAGATAGAGTGATTTTCCTTGGATATGTTGTCTCCAAAGATGGAGTTGCTGTTGACATGAGTAAGATTGAATCTGTCCAAAACTGGCCTATACCGATTAATGTTAGTCAAGTTCGTAGTTTTCTAGGACTTGCTGGTTTTTATCGCCGTTTTGTGAAAGATTTTAGCACCATTGCTGCGCCTATGAATGACATGACTAAGAAGGGCGTGCCCTTTGAGTGGGGCACCGCGCAGCAAGGCGCGTTTGAGATGTTGAAACAATTGTTAACTTCTGCACCATGTCTGGCATTACCCGATTTTGCCAAACAATTTGAGATTGAATGTGATGCTAGTGGCATCAGAATTGGTGGTGTTTTGATGCAAGAGAAGCGCCCTATTGCATATTTTTCTGAAAAACTTTCGGGTGCACGGTTGAACTATTCGATTTATGATAAGGAATTGTATGCACTTGTTAGAGTTCTTGAGGTTTGGCAACATTATTTGTGGCCAAAAGAATTTATCATACATTCTGATCATGAAGCTTTGAAATACTTGAAGGCGCAAGCCAATTTGCATAGGCGCCTAGCCAAGTGGGTTGAATTCATTGAGTCGTTTCCCTACATCATTAAGTACAAAAAAGGGAACGAAAATGTTGTAGCTGATGCTCTCTCTAGGAAACATATGTTATTGACACAACTTGATGTGAGAATTCCTGGTTTTGAGAGTATTTGTGATCTATATGCTACTGATGTTGATTTTGCAGAACCATATAGGCTGTGTGCATTGCATAAAGCATGGGATAAGTTTCACATCCATGATGGGTATTTGTTTCGTGCTAACAAATTATGTGTTTCGGAGTCGTCGGTGCGTTTGTTATTACTGCAGGAATCACATGAAAGAGGATTGGCGGGACACTTTGGTAGAGAGAAGACGTTGTTGATGCTCGCTGATCACTTCTTTTGGCCGCGCATGCGCCGCGACGTGGACCGCTACGTCAAGCGCTGCATCATATGTAACACATCCAAATCCAAGTTGAAGCCCCACGGTTTGTATACTCCGTTACCTGCGCCTACTACACCTTGGGAAGATATAAGTATGGATTTTGTGTTAGGATTGCCTAGAACTAAGAGAGGCCATGATTCAATATTTGTGGTAGTGGATAGATTTTCTAAGATGTCACACTTTATTGCCTGCCACAAGAGCGACGATGCGTCGCATATTGCTAATCTGTTTTTCAGGGAGATCGTGCGCATACATGGAGTACCTAGGACGATTGTTTCTGATCGGGACGTGAAATTCATGAGCTACTTCTGGAAGACACTTTGGGGAAAGCTAGGAACAAAGCTACTGTTCAGCACTACATGTCATCCCCAAACTGATGGTCAGACGGAGGTTGTGAATCGGACGTTGTCGACGTTGCTGAGATCGATGATCAAGAAGAATTTGCGCGAGTGGGAGGAGTGCTTGCCCCATGTTGAGTTTGCATACAACAGGGCTGTGCATTCTACAACGCAGCTGTGTCCATTTGAGGTGGTGTATGGTTTCAAACCCATTACGCCGCTTGATTTGCTGCCACTTCCATTGCACCAGCGCACCAACATGGAGGCGTCGAAGCGTGCTGATTATGTGAGGAAGATACACATCAAGATGAAAGAGGCTATTGAGAAGAAGGGAAAGAACATTGCTATAAAGAGAAACCAGCGGCGGAAGGAGGTTTTGTTTGAGCCAGGCGACATGGTTTGGGTTCACTTCCGCAAGGATAGGTTTCCACATGCACGCCGCTCCAAACTTCTGCCACGCGGCGCCGGACCATATAAAGTTTTGTCCAAGATCAATGATAATGCCTACGAGATAGATCTTCCAAAGGATGAGTTTGGTGTCAGTAATTCCTTCAATGTTGCTGATTTGACACCGTATACTGGAGAAGACCTTGCCGCGTCGAGGTCGACGCTTTTTGAAGGGGGGGAGATGATGAGGACATCCCTACACCAACACCAGCAGCGGAAAAGGATACGTCCAATGATGTTAGGATTGGACCGATGACTAGAGCTCGTGCAAAGCTACTTGAACAACAGGTGAATTCACTCCTAGCTGAACCTGATATATTTATTAATGAGAACTTTATACTACCTAAGTCGATGTATCTTTGTATGATCAGGTTTACGGAGGAGACTAGCTTCGCACGAGGAGGAGGCGGCCTGCGACATGAGGAGGCTGCTATGCACATTGACGGCTGCGCGAGGGAGGAGCGGGAGGACGACGCACACCGTCAATGAGGGAGAACCAGGACAGCGAGATGGCGCATCAGGACAGCCAACGCCACGACATCATGAGTCTAAGGCGCGCCATACGTCGGGCCTGCGAGCCATAAGGCCGAGCCATCTAAATTTTGGCCGGTTTGTATCAGTTTGAGTCGAACCGTATTTTTTAAGATAGATTTAAGTCGGTTGGGCTTGGGCCATGTTGGGCCCAGCCCAACCAGGGAAGTGGCGCCTAGGTGCTCTCCTAGCCCTAGGCGCATCAGCCCTCATATATATGAGAGGCAGCCCCCATGTAGAGGGTAGACCCCGTTTAGAGAAACTTAGTTTTTGCTGTGAGACACTTGTGCATCAGATTCATGTCGAATTGATGTTGATCCTACCCTAATCTGAGTGTGATTCGTCGTTCCACTGGGAATTGGAGAATTGCAAGTTATTCAAGCGCGTGGTCTCGTACTACGTCGTCAGAGTGTGGAGTTGCGAATATCCATAGGATTTGGAGCTGTTGCACTGGCATCAGGTTCAGTCGAGAGAGAGTTCGTCAGCGTCATACTACCGCTTATCACTCCATCGCCATCGCCTTCGCCATCGCCCTCGACAACATCCACCTGCTTACTGAGAAGATCGGGCCACCCCTTATCAGAAACTGAACCAGGTAATGATTCCGATAAAGAATAAGTTGAAGAGGAACCAGAAAAGCTTGCTAAAAATGCAAAGTACACTAAGGAAGACTTCATTGCCAACAAGCATGGTAATGAGAGAGAAACTTGGGTGCAGAAACCAATGCCTTTTCCTGGTAAGAAACACAAGTCTAAAGAAGAAGAACACTATAACAGGTTTTGTGAATGGATGAGACCTTTATTTTTGCAAATTCCTTTGACTGATGCTATTAGAATGCCTCCTTATGCAAAGTATATGAAAGATATAGTTACTAACAAAAGGAAGATTCCTAATGAGGAAATTTCCACTCTACTTGCTAATTATTCTTTTGATGGTAAAGTTCCAGAGAAGCTTGGAGATCCAGGTATACCAACTATTCCTTGCTCCATTAAAAATAACTATGTTAGAACTGCTTTATGTGATTTAGGAGCCGGAGTTAGTGTCATGCCTTTTTCTCTTTATAAGAGACTTGATCTAGAAAAGTTGGTATCAACTGATATATCTTTGCAAATGGTTGATAAGTCTACTACTATTCCTATTGGTATATGCAAAAATGTTCCTATTCAAGTTGCTAACAGTTGTTTGATATTAACTGACTTTGTTGTGTTGGAAATGCCTGAAGATGATAATATGTCTATTATTCTTGGGAGACCTTTTCTGAACACTGCAGGTGCGGTTATTAATTGCAATCAAGGAAAACTAACTTTTAATGTCAATGACAAAGAGTACACGGTCTATTTTCCCAAGAAGATTGATAGAAAGAACGCTCTAAATTCAATCAAGAATGTTGAGACCATTCGAGTTGGTCAAATTATTTGTTCAGAGCGAAATCCCAAGGAAGAATATAAAATTGTCATGATTGGGACTATGCCTTTCAAGGTCGAGGTAACATAAGCATATAGTGAAATGCAAAGTTTTGCCTCATATAAAGTTAGTTTGGTAACAAGACTTGATCAACCTTGTTAACAAAGTGATTTTATATGAACAAAACTTTGTTTTCACCGCATTTACTTTACCTCACTCATATTTACTTGCACCATTTTTGTTTCCGCTGTTTAGTTTCATATTATAGTTTCTTAGAGCTGCTATAAGGTTGAGTTGGATTTGCTTTCTATCGCTCCACCGTCGTTTTCCCAAGTTTTATTCTCTTATCATTTTTCTGAAAAATCTTCGAAAATAAAGTTTCTCGAAAAATTGAAGAAAAATCTTTTTAAATTTTTATGACAAAAATGGGGCGGAGAGGCACCTGGGAGACCTCAGGGGGACCCACCACGCCACCTCACCACCAGGGGGCACGGCCCAAGCCTTGCCGCGCCCACCTATGGTGAGGGGGGGGCCCTGGCCTCTCACTTATCTCTTCCTCCCCAGCTCTTTCTCTCTCCCAAAAAATCACGACACACCAGCTCAAACTCATGTTCTTGCTGCTCTCCATCTCGATTTTTCGATCTCCTTGCTCAGCCCATCATAGTTGCTGAGATTTGGAGCATTTGTTCTCCGGTATGTGACTCCTCCGATTGTCCAAGTAGAATTTTGTTTAGTGGAATATTTCTTGAGTATTTTAGCTCTATAGGCTGCAGGTGAAATGAGTTTGCATGTTTATTCTATTGCTTAGAAATGATATTTTGATGCATGTTAGCCCTCTAGTAACTCCCTATAGTAGTTCGCTACATTTGTTTGTCATAAAAATCATTTTTTTTTGAGATTTGTTAAAAATTTCAGAAAAGGGAAATGGACAACTACACCTATGGAGAAGTCTTTGAAAGAGAAGCACCAAGGTCATCAAGGCCTTCAAGATCTACTACTCAATATAGGATATCCTACAATGAAGATCTTATGTCACCAAACATTGAGGGAGACGATGGAGATGCGCATCCATCCACCTTCCCGTGTGCTAACTTTTTGAGTGATGCAGGGATTCTTGAGGATTTCTTACTCCTTATTAACAGGGTTGGATTGACTGCATACATGACGGATGAGAGTAATCAATATGCTATTCTCACAAAGATTTTCGTTGAAAGCTTTAAATTCACTAACTCTCATTTCAAGCCTTCCATTGCATTTAAGATTTATGATAAGTCTATCACCATGTCTTTGGAGAAGTTTTGTGATATTTTAGGTATTCCCATGTTTGGGACAGCAAATAAGATGCTTCAACAGCCCACTGATTTGCTGGAGCTCTACTGAGGAGTGACTAACGATGATGACCGCACGGCACAGCGTGGCAAGATAAGAAACATTCAACTCCCAGCTATTAGATATTTTACTTACTATCTTGCCACTAGTATTCTTGGTAGAGGGAACACTAGCAATATCTCCAACTATCATTTAGCTTTTCTAGCTACCGCTCTTGATTTTAGAAAAAAGTATAACCTCGGTGCTCTTATTGCTCGTCGCCTAGCCGCTAGGGGACCTATTTATGGAGGCATTATTGCTGCGCGCATTGTTGCTGTTCTTGGACTTCCTATTGCTCCTCATGATATATTGTTGACTCCACAGAGGCTCGATCTTGCTGCCCTGAAGCTCCATCACTTTGTTACTGCTAACTCATGTGCAGGGAAATTAGTTTATAGAATATTATTTACAGATGGAGAGGAAAGGGAAGTGCCCTTGCCACAACCTAGTTTGTTCAGTATTCATAGTAGGCCATGGTCGTGCTCGAAGGAGGAGTTGGACGAGCAGCTTAGGTTGCTCGGCTTCAATGTACAGCATGGCGTGGTGGACCAGGAGGAAGAGGAGGCGCCGGCCTATCACTACACCACGTACCACACCGGGGCGCCGTCGAGCTCATATCAGGACGAAGGTGCTTCTTCGTCATATTTTGGGGATGCCACTTCATGGCCGAGCTGGGATTGATCTCCACTTAGGCCAAAAGCCTAAGCTTGGGGGGAGGTACGCTGACGATTCACTCATCTACATATCATATTTTGTCGGTACTATGTATATCCATGGTTCACTTTCTTTTCTCTATTGTTCTTATTCTATTGTTTACTTTTCCAAACACAAAAAGACCAAAAATATTTCTGTTGTTTCTCTTTGTTTGCCTTTCAGTTGCTAGCTTTGGTTTGCTTTACTTGCTATTTTCGGTTTGATGTCTGAAAAATCCAAAAATATTTTGCTTCGGTTGCTATTTCCTTCTGTTCTTGTTTCAAAAATTGAAAACCAAAAAATATTTGTTGTTCTTCTTCGGTTTTGTAAAGTTTGCTGCAGAGTTCAGTCTCCGTGACTCCATTGGAGCTTGGTATTCACTTCATATTATTCGAGCCACACAAGTGAAAGGCAATAATGACGACATATGACAATCCGAGATGTGGTGAGAGGCTGGTATGAACTCTATTTATTTTCATTTTTGTACATATACTCATCTATGTGGACATGCTTAGTCGGTTCATGTAAGGTATATGTTATCTAATGGATGCTTTGTAGTTCTTGCTCTCATATGATTAGTTCCAATTTACTAATAGTTTGTAGCATGTCATGTAGACGCTTGCTTGCATTGTTTTATTCATAATATGGTATGTTATTGTGGTATCCTCCTCTGAAAGTTTCATTTGAATCGACTTGGCACATGCTCAAGCATGCATATGACTGAGCAAAAAGTCAATTAAGCCTCGATGATTTACTTTGCCTTAGAGTTCTTGTATCATTTTAATGCCTATATTAATTTTGTTTTGTCGCATGCATGATTATGACAGCTATTGCTCTCTCGATTGTCGCTTCCTAGTCTTTTGCTAGCCTTCACTTGTACTAAGAGGGAATACTTCTCGTGCATCCAATCACCAAAAAAACCAAGTCCAGCAAAGAGTCCACTATAAATTCCTATGCATGGTATTTGCAAGCCATTCCAAGTAAATTTTCAAGTGCTACCTTTCAAAACTTTCAACTACTTCTCATTTTGTGCCACTGTTTTTAGCTCATGGAGACGTAGTGGTCGGAATTGCTATCTTCCATATTAAATTGAGTACCCCTCGACTAGGCAGCTTCATCTGCTCGTCATTAATTTTGTAAGGGAGCTGGTCAGACCATTGTAATCTAAATCTTTAAAAAAAGCACTCCTCCATGGTATGTGAAAGTTGGTGGGCACCCGATGGAATCGGTTAGCCATGGTTTGAGAAAGGAAAAATAAGGTGGGGAGGAGTGCCCAAGCTTTATAAAAGAGCACCAAGGTGCCAAATTTTCAAAGAACTCAGAACCGCTCTCACTTGTTTATTATGGAAGATAGCAAGTCCCCATTGCCTGTCGTTGACATGAAACAACCACCTCTCAAAATTAATTTTTATCTCTGTTTTACAAATGAAAAGCTCTGGCACATGTTAAATCACTGCTTCCCTCTGAGAAGGGCCTTTCTTTTACTTTTATGTTTAGTATTCATCTTCTAACTTTAAGCACCTTCTTGGGAGCATAGCTGTTATTCTTAGTGTAATGTGCTTGTCCCAGAACACGGTTAATTGTGGTATAACTTTGATGCTTGTATCTTTGATATTTTTACTTCTAGTCTTCCCTTGGACTTCAGAGGTGCCCCAGCATTAATGTTTTGCTCCACAAATAAAGGCAAGCGGGATACCACTCTTCCATATCATTTATGAACACTACAATCTTATAGCTTCTTATGTTCATGTTACTTGTTATTAGTGCATTCGCACTCTTTCATAGCTTGCTTGACTATGAGGTAACTTTAGTTGCATGTTTCTTATTATGAATTGCCTGAGTACTTGATCATATAGTTAGAATATGTATATCTTATGAAGCAAATGTGTTCGTGAAAGTTTTTTTTATCGCTCTCAGTTGTTAACTGAATTGCTTGAGGACAAGCAAATAGCTAAGCTTGGGGGGGAGTTGATACGTCCAAAACGTATCTACTTTCCCGAACACTTTTGCTATGGTTTCTCCTCTAATTTGTGTGTTTTGAATAGAACTAACACGGACTAACGCTGTTTTCAGCAGAATTGCTCTGGTGTCTTGTTTTTGTGCAGAAATCCAACTTTCAGTAAAAATTCTGGAAAATATTGCAAAAATCCTATTTTGCCAGAAGACCCACGGAGCCAGAAGGAGAGACGAAGAGAGGCAGTGGCCTGGGCTGACCACCAGGGGGCGCGGCCCAGGCCTGGCTGCGCCCACCTGTGGTGAGACCGCCTCGGCTGTCGCCTCGACCCCTCCTTCCGCCTACATATACCCTCTGACCTAAAAGGAGCGGGGGTTTGGCGTTTTTCCCAGATAGACTTCCGCTGTGCCGCCACCATCAAAAACCGCGATTCGGAACCAGAAACTCCATTCTGGCACCCTGCCGGGACAGGGATTTGGAGGAGATCTTCATCACCATCATCACCGACGTCTCTCCATCAACCATCCATGATTCCCCATCCATGTGTGAGTAATTCCCGCTGTAGGCGAAGGGGATGGTAGGAATTGGATGAGATCATTCATGTAATTTGCTATGAGATTGTTAGGGCATAGTGCCTAGTATCTACTTTTAGTACTTATGACATTGTTGCAACTTGTTGTGCTTAATGCTTGTCACTTTGGGCCCGAGTGCCATGATCTCAGATCTAAACTTGTTATTATTTTATGATGATACTTGTTGTTTATGATCTTACCTACAAGTTGTTTACACATATCATTGTCCGGAACCCGAGGCCCCAAAGTGACAGAAATTGGGATAACCGAAGGGGATGGCTATGATGTGAGGATCACATGTGTTCACCGAGTGTTAATGCTTTGCTCCGGTATTTTATTAAAAGGAGTACCTTAATTACCAGTAGTTTCCCTTGAGGCTCTGCTGCAACAGGCTGGTAGGACAAAAGATGTCGTGCAAGTTTCTCATTGCGAGCACGTACGACTATATACGGAACACATGCCTATGATTGTTTAGTACTAGGATGCTTTATCATTATTTATCTGCAATGCCCATGTCTCACTGATTTCATGAATTATCTTATCCATGCAACGCCCGTACATCCATCCCTATGCCTACAGTATTTTAATCCTACTGTTTACTATTGCTACTATTACTGCTTTTATTTTACTATTGCTGCTACTGTTTTGCTACTATCACCACTATAAAACTGTTTCTACTGATAAACCGATGCGAGCAAGTCCGTTTCCAGGTGCAGCTGAATTGACAACTCATCTGTTAAGGCTTATAAATATCCTTTGGCTCCCCTTGTGTCGAATCAATAAATTTGGGTTTTACTTCCCTTGAAGACTGTTGCGATCCCCTATACTTGTGGGTCATCAGGAGGGCAATATATACCCAGAAACACAAAGATCATCCCCTACTGCCCATTGAAGATATTAGAAGTGCAGTACAAGATGTTGAAGCGGGACGGTTCGTTCCCGATAGAGAGAATGACGAGCTCACACGCGCCCTTAAAAATGATGAACACACCGGAGGAGCACGAGGCACACCAGGCTCCAAGCCGTGGAATGTTGCCTTCCCCGCGAAAATGAAGAGATATCCCGATAAAAGTCATCAGAGGAGAAAGGAAAGGGAGGCAGCTGAGAAAGCGGCAGCTGCAGACCGGCTGCATAATGTAGAAGACGCATTAAAGCGGCAGCAGGATCAACTCGATAGACTTAGCCAGCAAGGTATTAGCGGCCAATCTCAGCGGCACATGGTGGAAGCTGCATTTAATGGTACCGGTTCCCTATCGAATAAGAAAAGTAGCGTCGCTTCCACCCAGCTCCAGGATGGTGATGATGATGCACTGACGACGGCTCCTCCTAAACGCTACCCAGTGGATGATATCACGGAGAGCACAGCTTGTGAGCTAAAGGTGCAAGTTATGAACTTAAGGGTGACGGCGGCGGTCGGCATGGCCGTACCAATTCCGCCTAACCCAACTTGGCATTGCAGACCGATTCCAAAAGGGTACGCTGTCGTCACAGTGGATGACGTGAAGCAAGATTTTGAGGAGCTGAAGCTGGATCACCCTGCAGGGGAAGATAGGGAGCTGACTGAAATAGGAGAAGCCAAAGGGGGGACTGTTGTATGGCCAAAGGAGCACAACGTGCTTCCAAACCGCCAAGGCCACCCACTCCTCAGAGCAGCAATCCACCTTCGCCGCCACCTCACCATTCTCCAGCGCAATCGTCACCTTCACCGCCTCACCACTCAGCGCAGCCGTCTCCACCACCGCCTCAGCCGTCTCCGCCGCCGCGTCAGCCGTCTCCATCCCCTGAGCCTCAGAGACAAAAGCGGAAGTATACTAAGAGGGGTAGCACCACCAGCAGCAGCAAGAGAATGTTCTGATCACCGAAATGTAAGCTATCGCCCCTCCCAAGAGTATCTCATCAGAATATGAAGAAGCTACCTTGCGAGAAGACAGATGAGGAAATTGCTGCGGCCGCAGATGTCCATTATGAAAAGTGGAAGATTGACATGGCTAACAAGAAAAGGCCAAAGCCGACAGAGCCATTCTTCCCAGTCACCGCAGAAGATAAAGCCAAAGCAGCCGCGCTTAAGATTCAGCTTCACTAACCCATAGCGCTCACACCAGACTATAATCGCTCTATTACCAAGTCGGCTGAGGCAAAAGAGCGGAGAGTCGGGAAAGAAGTTGCCCAGCTCAGACAACAGAAAAATCAATCGATCGAACCGCTCAAAGTGTACGATACCAATGAGTGGAGAGCCCAGGAGCGGCATGATCCGAACATTGATCCGGAGTTTATTCAACTCCACGAAGAAAAGGCCAAATTATATGGACTGTCTATTGCTGAGTACATGAGCCGTCTGGATGAGTTCGAGGGGTACCAACAAATAGCATACATATACCGGTACGGGGCTCCTCTCGTCAAACCCGAGTTAGTCAAAGATCTACCAACAAAAATGCGGAGATTGCATAAGTGGTACATGCAAGCCTCTGCTGAATCCACAAACTGGATCTACGCTGGATATAAACACCACCATTACGGTCATGGAGATGGCTTCTTACTGATTGAATTTCAAGAATTATTTCAGTTTTACCAACAAGACGCCCTCGACAAAACTATCGTCAGTGCCTATTGTCCGTAAATATTATTAAGTCTTTCTAGCTCAGCTCATTCGTTGCTTGTATAATCTTACTCATCACTATACTAATTATATATGCAGAATGAAGATTCTCGAATGCAACAAAGGAGGAATCTATGACCTTGGGTTCGTTGACTGCAATTTCGTTCATGAAGATACTCTAAAAAAAAACCCAAAGAGACAGATGATAACTTGGTACAATCGTTGAAGTATTTCAGCAACAGAAGGGAAATACTATTTCCTTACAACTTCGAGTGAGTGTTACTGTCTTGTACACATTCTATTTTTGCTTACTCGATGTTAAGCGTATAATTGACTCGTTATGTGTGTGCAGCTTCCACTTTATTCGGTTAATCATTATTGTTGACGAAGGAGTAGTCAAAGTCATGGACCCAAAACGCACACCTTTAAAAAAGTGGGCGAACATGCAGGAATGCCTCCAGAAGGCTTGGAAATGGTTCACCGCCAACACTAGGGGTGTTTGGAAGCCAGAGCTTACATTTCAACCGTTGAATGTAAGTACTACTTGCTAGATCCACGCATCTCTTTGATTCTAGTTTCAATACCATTATCATGCTTGATTATTATTTTGTTGAACTCCATTCTCGTAAAGTGCTTGAGGCAGGAAGCCGGGAATAACTTATGTGGATACTATGTCTGCGAGTTCATTTGTCAGACGACAAAAGAGAAGGGCGCAGACCGGAACTTCAAAAAAATTGAAGTACGATAAACAATAATCACAACTTTATTTTATTACCATCAATTGTGTTTAGTTTCATTCATATATATTGATCCCCTTCTTTAAATTAGATCGAACGGATGCGGGACGGTCTTCTACCACAAGAATGCGTGCAAGCAATACAAGAGGAAATTGTCGGATTCTTATGAACATGTCATAGATCCGAAAGGAGAATACTATTACCCGGTTCATTTGGAAGGGTGAAGTGTAAAAAAGAAGATGTAAATTAGATAAAATTCGTGTGAGTACCGTTTGTAATATGTTTCGACCAAGCATGATGGATGAGACGGTGAATAATATATTCGTGACCATAATGTGTAATATATATATATATATATATATATATATATATAGTGTGGTTCCTTCATTATTGTTGTATATATGTAGTACCATTAAATTGAATACAAAACACACCAAATAAATAAATGGAAAAAACACAAAACCCTGCCGCTGTACAAAATAGCCCGAAATGCAGAGATCAACGATCCCGGTTCGTGGTGATCCACGCCCCCCCCCCCCCCCCCCCCCCCCCCCCGCTGCGCGCGCGCCCACGTGGAGACCTAACGGTCCCAGTTCATGCTGGAACCGGGACCGGCATTGGTTCCGAGTTATTGATCCCGGTTCGGCATCCGGGACCAATGGCCCGCACGAACCGGGACCATAGGGGTTTTTCCCACCAGTGAATACTTTAGATTATTCAGGATATAGCGTCTGTTACAAGTATAAATTAAAAATCTTGTATGCGTCAAACAAAACATTGAAATCATTGCATCTTCTATATAAACGAAACATCTACCTTTTAGTTAATACTACTCCCTCCGACTCATATTACTTTTCACTTATACAAATATATCTACCATTAAAATATGCATGTCTAGATACATCTATATTAGCGAAGAATAATATGGATCAGAGAGAGTAGCAAAATGTCCATGCATTTCTACCTCGGATGACCCTGCAAGTGGTTGGTGATCAGTGTAAGGATTCGATAAATTATTCACCACTTTTAGGACGTGGGCATGCCGCTCATGCCACGCTTTGCACGCCTGAGCATGCATTATGTGCAACGCTGCATACTCTCTATATCTTAAAATATAAGTCGTCTAAGATTAATTAGTTAAAAATTAATATTTCTAAGTTTAAATAAATTTATACACAAAATATATGAACATACACAATACTAAATCAGTATCACTAGATTTACAATAAATTATATTTTCTTGATATGTCCATTTAATATTATAGATATGGATATTTTTTCCTGAATATTTGGCCAAAATATGTATGATTTAACTGTTGACTAATCTTATACGTCTTATATTTTAGGACAGAAGGAGTATCATTTTATGTAGGACTCCTTTGTGTGTCTCGGAGGTCGGTGCTTGGCGCGGATGATGGACGCCGATAAAAATGATGCTGCATGCGAAGGCGAACATCCCCGCTGTTCGCCTCAGCTTGTGCGCCAGAATGATCACTGGTTTGTTCGCCGCTGTTCGCCGCTGTTCGCCGAGCACGTAGCTAGAATCCCCCAGCAGACTGAGGGGTTAGGGCGTGAAGTTTATGGGCAAACAAAGTTTTTTTT
Organism: Dactylis glomerata; assembly: GCA_007115705.1. Classification (NCBI taxonomy): domain Eukaryota; kingdom Viridiplantae; phylum Streptophyta; class Magnoliopsida; order Poales; family Poaceae; genus Dactylis; species Dactylis glomerata. The sequence continues at coordinate 1,577,657 of QXEO01000155.1, read as the reverse complement.
GCACTTCAGTACCTAAGGAGAAATATGTATCCCGATTGCAAAACATGAATCTGTTGGCATAGGCACATAGCTAGCTAGAGTTGAATTTTCTCTCTCATAAGTGTGTCCATGAGACCGGATTTATTAAGCTTGCAATTATAGTACTACCAGCATCTGAGGCTATGTATACATAACACCCATGATCACATTAGCATCCTTGATAATGACAAGCCCATGTATTTATATGATACTCCTTTAATTAGTACTACCTACGTAGTAGCTAGTTGGTGCCGAAATCTCTCCCCTTGTTCAGAACGACAGTGCCATCTGAAAAGTTGATGTTTCTCTTATGCTGATTAACTGGGCCTGAGCTTTCCCCGAGCAGCCATAATTAGGAGTTTGTTAGCCCCAATGGATTAAGCTATTGTTTCAAGTAGATTCCAGGAGAGTTCTTCTGCCCCATCGATTTAATTAATGGCCATGATTTGGATCTGATGAGTCAGCTAATGTCAACACTAGTACTAGAGTAAGCATTCTTCTAACATGTGCATGTCACTTCAGGTGTTGTGGATGTGTACATTGATTTTGTGTTTTTGTTCTCTTCTAGCTTTAATTTAGCTGTGGAGAAATAAACTAGATGGAGTTTGATTACCTAATCGATTGTCTAGGCATGATTGAATTTTGGAGATTTCTGTGGTTGGCGGCGCTTATGCCCTTCGGGAATATTGTGTCATTGTGTGTAACATTCTTGTGCAGTATTTAGTACGAAATATCTCGATGTACTAACATGTTAAGCCATATCCAAATAAGAATTTCATCAGGAAAATCAGATAAAATATTTTATTTTTATCTAATTCAACGTGTCATTAGTAAAATACTTTCCATCCGGGTACTCATGTATAGAAATACTTAGATTGGCACAAACTTCCTAGTGTAGGCTGAGTTCATCATTTCCCGTTACTTGGGTGATGCCTAGTTGCTTGTTTAACAGGATTAGCTGTACGGTTGTGTGCGTTAAGATGGCACACCATATTGGACTTTTTTCTTTCCTACTGTTGTACTCCCTCCGTTTAGAAATATAAGATGTTTTAGCTTTGTGAAGTGAGTGCAATTAGACATGTTTTAGTGAATAGGTTCGTTTGAATCTATACACTAAAAGATGTCTAGATACACTCACTTCACAAAGGTAAAACATCTTATATTTCTAAACGGAGGGAGTATTTTGTAGACGACATTAGAGCAGCTTGTGTGAATTTATCTAATTTTAGAAAGTTTCCGTATGCTCTTTTTGGTGATGAAACCCCTAAATTTTGTGACTAAGATAAAAAGAAGTCTTCCATGAACCGATAGGTCATACCTAAGTTTAAAATAGAGAGGTTATACCTCTAAAAATCTCACAAACTGGTATTTTTCAAAATGCTTTTACGTTATATCTAAAAATGTTGCACTATATCAAAGAAAATCTCGGAAATGTCTACGATCAACTATGTGGACAACATGTTTAATCTTCCTTCTATGTTACAATATTTATAAGAAAAATTGAGTAAATATCACTTAATTTATGCTACCTGTTTGCTGCACTAGGACAATTACTAATTCCCCTAATTTTGTTGACATATTTAATCATCAAAATTCTTCATTAGACCAGATATAAAGTCTTATCTCCATCTTAAACATCTGACCACATGTCAAGCAAGAGTGGAAATCATGAGGATGCCACATGACCGACTTGTCGGCCTCCCTCCCCACTCTCTCACCCACTCTCTCTCTCTCTCTCTCTCTCTCTCTCTCTCTCTCTCACACACACACACACACACACACACACTCTCTCTCTCTCTCTCTCTCTCTCTCTCTCTAGATAACACCAAATAAACATATAGCTCAAAATAGCAATCATAGACATGTATGCATGCATGCAAATGGACAATTTATTTCACACAACTTATGTTGTGTGAAAATGTTGCAATTAAGGTTCTCAGATGATGAGTTTTGATAAAACAAAACCAATGCAAAAAGAACTAATCAAAAAGCCCTTTTACAACTTTAATTATTTGCAAAACAGTGAAATAGAAGCAATTAAACTATACCAAGTTTGTGCACATTTCAAAAATTAAGATTTTGATTCTAAAAATCTACAAGTCTAGAGCAATCTAATGACTACAAAAATAAAAGATTTGAACTTGCAGAACAAAAGATATGAATTATTTGCATAAAAATAGGGTTTAAATCAATCTGAAATTAGATTCATATTTGATTGCAAAACTTGGAAAATAAACTATTCTATTAAATTCTACATCTCATAAGGTTTCCAATGACATAAAATTCATCGAAAACGGAGTTGTACATCTTTTTCTATAACTTTTGCAAGCTTGCAGCAATTTGAAAAGATTTAAATCAAATTTTAAAACGGGGCGTTCCTGGGGTTGACACGTGGCGCAACGCTATTCGCGCATACCGATTCGGTCGGATCACATTTCTGGGCCGTTAGATCTTATTAGATCTGAGCGGCTCAGATCGGTTCGTATCGCTTCGGTATAGATATAATCGCGGGCGTCGATTTTCGATCGGATGGAGAGAAAAGAGAGGAGGGCGAGCTCACCGGCGGTGTCTAGGGTTCTGGCAAGGGCGCGCCAGAATCGGATGTTCTCGTCGCTGCGAAGCTCCCCGACGATGATGGAATCAATGACGAGGTGCGGCATGCGACGGCGAGCAAGTGGGTGGTGGTGGCGGCGTGGATTGCGTGTAGGCACGGCGAGTAGGCTTGGCCGGAGCTCGCAGATGCTGCGGGCTTCGCGAGGGCGATTCCGGCGGTGTGCTCACGGTCTTGCTACGGGGTTTTGCGGAGAGAAGAGAGGAGAGGGGGGGTATTTATAGACAGGGGCCTGCTTGGGCGAGGGGTTAGGGTTCTGGGCGGCGTCGAGCATCAGACGGCTCGGGGAGAGGCCGTGCTCGGGCCGGAATCGTCGAAGACGATGTCTGATAGGTGGGCCCCACTGATGGTGAGTAGTAGGCACCCAGTTGGGAACCCCAAGAGAAAGGTATGATAACCACAGCAGCAAGTTTTCCCTCAGTTGTGAAACCAAGGTTATCGAACCAGTAGGAGAAAGAACCACACTTCCGAAGGTTGATGCCCGCTAGCTTTGCGACACTTCAGACAATGGCGCAAGAAAAATGCTGGTGCGTGGCTTTTCACTAGCAGCAATGTGGAACCTGCACACAACACAATGATACGTCTCTAACGTATCTATAATTTTTTATGCTCCATGCTTGTTTTTACACCATTTGCTTAGTGTTTCGTTACACTTCGTGGCATTTTTATGCATTTTCCGGAACTAACCTATTAACGAGATGCCACAGTGCCAGTTCCCTGTTTTCTGCTGTTTTTGTGTTTCAGAAAAGTTTCACACGAAATATTCTCGGAATTGGACGAAACAAAAGCCAAACATCCAGAAATTCACCGAAGCTTCCAGAGAACCGAAGAGGAGACGGAGTGGGGCCATGAGGGGCCCACACAACAGGGCGGCGTGGCCTAGGGCTAGGTCGCGCCCCCTATGTGTGTGGCCACCCCGGTCCACTTCTGACAATGCCCCTTTGCCTGTAAAGATCCCCCGACGGGAAAAACCTAAATACCCAATCACTTTTCCAGAATACATCGCGATCCACTGCCGCCATCGATCCGAGATCGAGAGGGTCCAGAAGCTCTTCCCGGCACCCTGCCGGAGAGGGGAATCGCCACCGGAGGTCTTCTTCATCGCCATGCTTGCCTCCGGCGCAATGAGTGAGTAGTCTACCTTGGACTATGGGTCCATAGCAGTAGCTAGTTGGTTGTCTTCTCCACCATGTGCTTCATGTTTAGATCTCGTGAGCTGCCTTACATGATCGAGATCACCGTTATGTAATTCTACATGTTGTGTTTGTTGGGATCCGATGAATATTGGTGTTATGATTGAGTTGATGTGCTGAATATTATCTTATGTTATCTCTATGTTGTTTATGATCTTGCATGCTCTCCATTGTTAGTAGCTATCTTGGCCGAGTAGATACTAGTGACTCCAAGAGGGGGTATTTATGCTCGATAGTTGGGTTCATGCCTCTATTTAATCTGGGGGAGTGACAGAAACCTCTAAGGTTGTAGATGTGCTGTTGCCACTAGGGAGAAAACGACATTCATATGCTTAAGGGCATATGCTTTTTTTACATTACACACTTTGCTTAATGCAGTTATCTGTTGTTCGCAACTTAATACTTGTGGAGTTCTCAGATTGATTCGCCACAAATGGATTATTAGTCATAGATGCAGTTGGATGACGGTCTATGTATCTTGTTGTAATGCCCAGAGTAAATCTCATAGTGATCCTCTCGACATATGCACGTTGTCTTTATTCTATCAATTGCCCAACTATAATTTGTTTACCCAGCATGTGTTATTTTATCTTATGGAGAGACACCACTAGTGAACTGTGGACCCCGGTCCTATTTCCATTATATTGCTATCACCTGTTTACTTTACTCGCACTATTTACTTTACTCGCATACTACTATCACTTTCCACTCGATACGCTCATACCGTTCGTTTCAAGCAAACCGGTGAGATTGACAACCTCATCGTAAGTTGGGAACAAAGTATTTGGTTGTGTTGTATGCAGGTTCCACATTGCTACTAGTTGAAGATGCGCTAACAAGAAATCGTAAACGGCGCCCTTGTTGGAGTGTCACTAGGCTAGCAAGCATCACCTTCTTGAGTTTGGCTTTTTCCTACTGGTTCGATAAACCTTGGTTTCTTACTGAGGAAAAAACTTGCTGCTATATTCATCATACCTTCCTCTTGGGGTTTCCCAACTGGCCGGTCATTTACTTCATCATTGTGGGGACCCCGGCTTACCACCCGGGATTCCCGTTATGCATACAATTCACGATCCCAGGAAGACCGTCGTGAATCCACATAACAGAGTTGACATTTTAGATTACAACATCCATTACATAACGAGTCTTAAAGTCTTACATAGGCCACTTGGCCGAATACAAATGCCACGCAGGGCAAGTTCAACTAACACACATACTTAGCATATAGCAGCGGGATACATATAGCGTAGCTGACCCAGGTCAGGCCTTCTACCCTACAGGCGACTGACCGGGAAACGATCATAATTCGCACCGGCGTCATTGTACTCTTCATCGTCCTCCTCGTAGTCGTCTCCATAGTCTGGCCAAGTTAATAGCCAGGGACAAAGCCGTGAGTACATTTTGGAATTGTACTCGCAAACCATCTAAGAGAGAAACATTCACATGCTATATGGTTGTAGCAAGGGTTGGTTTGGTTTGAGGTAATTATATACTAACTAGTTCCTCTTGTCGATATAGCATGTCATACGACATCTCTATATCCTTATCAAAGAACATTTTTATAAAACATTTATAGGAAAAGCTCTAGGAAAGGGGGAAACTCCTTTGTAAGATAAGGTCGGCGGTCAATCATACATGACCACCTCAAGTCGTCGGCAGTACCCTCCAAGTACTCCGAACCACACCCGTGCCACGGCCGTACCCTCCAAGTACTCCGTCCGGCACAAAACTCCGTTTTTCCTCAAAAACCATTTATAAAACCAAAACCTGACATTGGGCAATGTAGTGATCTTTACAACCGTCCATGACCGAGGACTCGGCTATTCGAATAGGTTTACACTCTGCAGAGGTTGTACACTTTACCCACACCATCCGATAAATCCGCCGGGATACCACCACAGACCGTCATACACAAGTATGCGGGGTTCAGATAATCGATCAGAGTCCTCCATCTATCTACCTTAGTACGGGTGCCTACCCTATGGAGTGTACCTCCCCGGCACGCCCCGGCAGTACCTCCTTCAGAGTGTAGCTCCGGCGCCACGGCGGGAGAACCCAAGTGTCCTCCAGCGACTCGGGATATGCCATGATATGTGTTGACCCTCCTTTGGCATCAACCCGGATTCCGGGGTCCTACAGACCCTTATATAGTTGTGAGTCTCCCCGCACTAAAGCAAATAAACTTCAAACTAAGCCCCGTCCTATACCGGGGTAATGTGGTTGCACGGTTTAATTGCTCCGAGCGACTACAAAGAAACACCAATGCCTTTCTAAAACCACCAAATCCTTTCCTTCCATAACCCAATTCCATTTGTCCCAAAAATCATTTAGAAAACATTTCAGTGGAGTAGATACTACTCGAAGGTTTTCAAAACCATTTTCGAAACTTTTCTGAGAGTTTTCCCATCCTGGAGTTTTTGGCTCCACAAAGAGTCTTCCAAAGACTTTGATGCTAATCATCAAGTCTCTAATATAGAAATGTTGAGTAGGTGTCAAGGGTGTCATGTTGATAGATGATATCAAGTCGACTTGTGGAGCTAAGTCGTCAACTATTGCTATATAGGAAATAACTGCAATATAGAAATAATGCATATTAAGAAAACAAGAGTAGAACAATGCATAGTGACTTAGTAGGATTCAAATATGCAACAAGTAGATGGCTTTGCCTTGGTTGGCTTGTCCCTGATCTCCTTCTTCCTGGTACTCAAATACCTCCCCTTCCTCCGCACAATCGTCGTTCGATTCTATCGCCGGAAAAACAACAACACACACAATATGCATTCATGCATACATGCTCACACCCAAGGCATGCATCACACAACTCAAGCATTGAGTATCAGAAACAAACATGTTCAGATATCTGAACCAATATTTATTTTACAAAAGGATAAACTAATATAATAGTAACAAGCAATTTCTATTAGCATAGTAACCCTAATCACAAACAAACAACTTGCAGGTGTCATGGTTAATCAAAGCATGGCATCCATCATACCTACAGATAGCTAACAATACTACAAAACCAACACAATTGGAATCAACCCAAAAGATTAAAAAGGTGAATTCTAAAGAATTTCCTATTCCCATTTAACACTAGAATAGCAATATAATTCCCTAAAACTTTCTGTAGGTCCAAAAATTCTACCAAGAACCATTCTGGAAAGCTAATGCAAAGCACAACACATCAGAGGTGGAATCACCCAAAAATAATAATCCTACTGTATACAAAAATTAAAACAAAGCAATAACTATTATCAACCAAATTAATTACTACAGGAAATAGAATACCCCTAAAATAGAAATTCCAGTTCCTACAGCTTCTCATATCAGCAAGGTACCAATGAAAATTGCAAACACACAATTACATGGTACAAAACATCAGATTTGGATTTAAGAATGAAATCCACTAGATCTACAATATTTAATTACCAGATATTAACTAAGACTCTAAAAATCACACATGCAGCAGGAATGGGTAACATGCAACACAAGGACTCCACTGAAATTTGAATCACAATTTTTGGATGCACAGATTAATTTTTATTGAATTTCAAACTTGCAGGGATTTACAAATAAGCAAAACAATTAATCTGAAAAAAAAGGAGTCGGGCCGGGGCAGCGGGGTTGAGCCAGGCCGGCCCAGTCCGGCGGCCTGCCCGGATCTGGCAGCACCGAAGCGGTACGCCACCGTCCGATTCAGATCGGACGGCGCGTGACCCTTCTTCCTCGCGGGACCACGCATGCTGGCGAGGGCGACACTGTGAGCTAGGGTTTCGGCGATGCTGCGCTTACCGAGGGGCGGCTGGTGGTCGGCGGCGGTCAGATCAGCGGTGGAGCGGTTCAGGAGATGACATGCGACTAGCGGACATGCATGCAGAGGCAATGGGGCTCGTGGTAGTGTCGACGTCGTCGCGATGGGCTTCGGCAGGGGGTCGGCGACGTCGACGTGCTACAGCCTTGCTGGATCAAGCAAGAAGGAGGTGAGATCTAGGCGGTGATAGCAAGCTCATAAACCAGGGAGAGGGGGCAGGGGAAAAGCCAGGGTGATTGCAACCTCCACCTCGGCCGGCGACGATCTAACCGATGAACTCGAGTTGTCTGGCGAGGTTTTCATCTCGGCTGCACGGTGGCGAGCTCCTGCAGGTGAGAGGGAGTGGAGTGGGGCAAATGAGAGGGAGAGGAGGGTTCTAGAGGGCTCCCCGAGTTATATACTGAAGAGGTGAGCTCGGTCTAGGGTGGGTGTCATCGGAGACGATTGGGCGCCGTGGGCGGCTTCCGAGGACGGCGTCGTGCGCTAGGTCTAGGGAACAAGTGGATAGCGTTGGTGGTTGACCGTTTCGGTTCCTAAGCGTGCGGGTTCAGAGAGCGAGCGAGAGAAAGGTGGCGCGGCGGTGTTGCTGCGGTGCACCAAGTGGCTGGGCCGGGGTGGCGTCATGACGGTGTCACCGTGCCGTGCAGGTGAGCATGAAGAGCGGGGCCAGGCGCGGTCTGATGGCACGGGAACATGATGCACGCTCTGGACGCGCTGGTCGGCCAGGCGGCGTCACGTTGGCATGGATGGGCGGCGGTGTACGGTCACGCTCGAGCAAAGCTGGCTCGGGGAATTGATCAGGTGGGTCAAGATGGTGCTGGCAGCGAGGTGATAGGTCAGGGGGTGGTTGGTGTGGCTCTACCCAAGTTGGGTGCCCGCGGTGGCCATGGCGATGGTTGCAGGGGCAGGAAGGGTAGGGCCGGTTAGTCTCTGCGGCGTGGGGTCGAGCTAGGGTTTATGCAGGGTGGCGCATGCTCATTGGGGGTTTACGACGGTGGGGGTGATCGAAGCCAAGGAGAGGGAGAGGTTCTGGTAGGGTTTGCCTCGGGCTCCACCTCTTCCCCTCGATGTCAATCAAACAGGACAAACAGAAAAGATTTCTAGGATCCCTTGACTCCAGAGAGGGAGATCCACAGCAGATCTCTTTCCTTCCCCTTGGTCAGCTTGCAAAATAAGGAAAGAGGGAGAGGGAAGAGAATAGGCAAGGCTAGGGTAAACTTAGCCGAATTCAAATTCAAATTTGAATTCAGTCAAACTAGATATGAAAATCCATCAAAATAGTCTCTAGAGGTTTTAAACATGGTTAAGAGATCATAGCCAAAGTTTGAAGATTTTTGATCTTGATATGCTAGGGTTTTGGAGATGCCTCTAATTTCGGATAAAGGAGCAAAAATAAAAGAAAAAGAAAAGATAGGTGTGGAGTTTTAAACCAAGAGACTAACTAAGATTCTTTGGCACAAGCAAGCTGATCTTAGGGTAAAAATAACATGCATAAAATCATAGCACTAATTTTAGTCCCTAATGCACAAGTGATTAAAAAGGATAACATGGCACAATTCACACACATACAATCACATGAAATCATGCACCTACACACACATGAAATCATGAATGATAGCACACAAGCTCAATGCTTAATAAAAGCTTTTAATCCACCCAAGAAAAACATTAAGACAAGGTTTTAATTTGGTCCACAAAAAGTGGGGTGTTACAATCATCACCGTGCCATCTATAGCAATCAAGACTTTTTATGGCGCCGTTGCCGGGGAAAAAGAAGACTTCTGCAAGGGGAGTTTTGCACGCACATCCTTTACTTTGTTTTAGTTTTGCTTTACTTTATTTTTACTTGTTTCGTTTTATCAAAAACACAAAAAAATTAGTTTCCTTTATAGTTGTTTATTATGTCTAGTCCAGTTGCTACTACTATGTCGCCCGAGGATATGATTTTCACTTTCAAACAAAAGGGTGAGGAAAGTTTCAAAGAAGCTTGGTCTAGGATTTATGATTGGCATGGAAAAACTGAACCGAAAATGACTTTGAGTTTGCTTGTTAGTTGCTTTTACTTTGGACTTGCTCTTCGTTATAGATATGCTTTGGATGCTACTGCAAAAGGAGATTTCCTTCATTGTGATGGAGATCAAGCTTTCAATATTATAAAAAAGTTGATTACAATTTATAGCATGCCAACTTATTTTGATTCCTCTCTTGTGAGTATTTTTAATAGACTTAATACTCTTGAGACTCACACTGCTAGTTTGAATACTTGCTATAGTACTTTGCGTCAGCATTTTGATTATGTGCCAACAAATTCTGAACCTTCAAGTTGGTACCCTACGGTAAAAATCACCATTAATGGTGAAACTTTTCATGCTCGTTGTGATATCATGTCTGAATTTTGTCTTATACCAAAGGATGTTTATGAATCTTTGAGTCTTTGGAAACTTTCTGAGGGGGGAGAAGAAATTTCTCTTACTAATAATGCCACTATATTTCCCATTGAAATAGCTGAAGGAATTTATACAAAAGTCCTAGGAAGAATGGTATCTACTGATTATCTTGTTATTGAATGTGTAGGAAAAGGACAAATCACACTTGGAAGGTCTCTACTGAAGCTCCTGGGCGCCGTTATAGATGTGGGAAAAGGCAGTATAAGATTCATCTCTCCACCTTGCAATAGTCACGTCTTTCCTAGAGTCAAGAGCAAAGGTAAGAAAGGAAGACGTAAGGAACCCGTTGACCCTAGTGCTTCATCACTTGATATTACTTGATTCACACTTTCTGCGCCTAGCTCAAAGGCGTTAAAGAAAAGCACTCTTGGGAGATAACCCAATGTTTTTACTTTCAGTATTTTTTCTTTTATTTGAGTCTTGGAAGTTATTAATACTGTAATAACCTCTCCTTATCCTTTTTATTTCGTTTTTGTGCTAAGAGAAGCCTCTAATTTGAGTGAGGTAAGATTTGGGGATATTGCTGTCCTGAAACAGTTTTCGGTGCTGCACCATAAAAATTCGTAAAAATTCTCCGAATATCTTTTGGACCTGCGATTTCTTGTGCATATGACCCAGGTTATATCCAAACTTTCATTAGTTATACACTTTTTGATTTGAGCAACAGAAAACCCTCTACAAATTCGATCTTTGTCAGATGTTCTGTTTTGACAGATTTCTGCCAATATTTGTGTTTGCCGCTTTATCGCTTTCTTTTTGAGTTCTTTTGATCACGGAACTTTTGGGGAAGTTGCTACAGTAGTACATGCTTTATATGTGGTGGTTTTGAGTTGAAACCTGAAGCAAAAAGGGTTGATTCAATGTTATGCTTACACTAATGTTGCTAATAGAATTGTGTTTAGTTTTGTATGAAGGAAGTTTTCAAGTGTAGGGATTGGAGAATGATGAGATGAGTTGAAGAATGGACAAAAGTTCAAGCTTGGGGATGCCCATGTCACCCCAAGAAATATCCAAGAGGTACAAGCGTCAAAGCTTGGGGATGCCCCCGAGGCACCCCTTCTTCATCGGCAAAAAATCAGGTCACCTTTCAACACACTATATTTATATTGCTTCATGCATTATGCGTTTTTCTTGGAGTGTCAGTTGTTTTTAGTTTTCAGTTTTGTTTGCTGCAATAATGGTTGGATCCCAACAAATTCCTTTTGGAGAAGTTGCCTTGCTTTTCATTTGCCAAGAACACTCCGTTTTTCACTCTTATCGTTTCAACGAGTGTTCTCTTTTTCTAGAACTACGTTTAGCTTTCATTTTTCACCTTGATTTGTGTTCAGATCTTGTTATATCTTTTTATCAAGGTGTATTTTGACCTCTGGTCCATGTTGGTTTTCATCAAAAGAGTTGTTTCAAAAAAAGTTTGAATGGTGTTGGAAAAGAGAAAAAGTTTCATGCAAAAAAGTGGTACAAAAAGGAGCTTGTTTAGACTGCGGCTTAGGCTTTTGCATGTCGTGCTTGATGTCGTTTTGATAGTATGCTTAGTGGTTTTTCTGTAGCATGACTTGTCTCAAATGACTGAGATTGCTTAATGTGCCTTTGAAAAAATCATGCGTTGTATTAATTATTTGGAAGCATTATTTTTGTTTTCTCCTTTGATGCTTTATTTGGGTTGACTTGGCACATGCTCACACATGTTAGACTCATACAAAGTCGCCATTGCCTCTATGATCATTTGGTTTTTGACTTTTGATGCCATCTTATGCTTCTTTTAATGTCGCTTTGTCGCTCTGCATGATTATGGCCGTTATTGCTCTCTTAGTTGGTCGCTCTCAGTCTTTTGCTAGCCCTCATTTTGTACTGAGTATGAGCTCTACTCATGCATCCAACTCCTAAAAACCAAGTTTGCCATTGTGTCCACTATAAATTCCTATGCATGGTATTTGTAAGCCATTCCAAGTAAATTTTCATGTGCTACCTTTCAAAACTTTCAACTACTTCTCATTTTGTGCCACTATTTTTAGCTCATGGGGACGTAGTGGTCGGAATTGCTATCTTCCATATTAAATTAAGTACCCCTCGACTAGGCAGCTTCATCTGCTCGTCTTTAATTTTGCATGAGAGCTGGTCAGACCATTGCAATCTAATTCTAAAAAACAAAAAAGGCACTCCTCCATGGTATGTGAATGTTGGTGGGCACCCGATGAAATCGGTTAGCCATGGTTTGAGAAAGGAAAAAAAGGTGGGGAGGAGTGCCAAAGCTTTATAAAAGAGCACCAATGTGCCAAATTTTCAAAGAACTCGGAACCGCTCTCACTTGTTTATTATGGAAGATAGTAAGACCCCATTGCCAGTCGTTGACATGAAACAACCACCTCTCAAAACCAAATTTTTATCTCTCTGTTTTACAAATGAAAAGCTCTAGCACATGTTTAATCACTGCTTCCCTCCGCGAAGGGCCTTTCTTTTACTTTTTTGTTGAGTCACCACCTTCTATCTTTATGCACCGTCTAAGAAAGCATAGTTGTCATTCTGAGTATAATGTGCATTGTCCCAAAGTTTTCATTGATTGATTCATGATGTTGGTTTCACTTGTTCTTAAATTACTTGTATCTAGTCGCCCTCTTAAACTTGAAGGTGTCCTATGCATTTATGTTTTGCTCTCTCATGAAGGACAAGCTGAAAACCATTTGTATGTTTTTCCATATGATTTGAACACACATTTGACTTTCATTGTTTCATTTTCAAGATCTTTCATTTGTGTTCTTTTTCATGTTATAACATGGTTGCTAAGTTTCTTCTATCAAGATTATGTCTTTCATGCCCATGTTTTAAGTTCTTTTGATCCCAGCGCACAACGCTTACATAGATGATCAAGATTGTGTAGGTGCATTTCACCTCAAAATTATTTCTTTGTTACCACTTACCTACTCGAGGAGGAGTAGGAGTTAAGCTTGGGGATGCTGATACGTCTCTAACGTATCTATAATTTTTGATGCTCCATGCTAGTTTTTACACCATTTGCTTAGTGTTTTGTTACACTTCGTGGCATTTTTATGCATTTTCTGGAACTAACCTATTAACGAGATGCCACAGTGCCAGTTCCCTGTTTTCTGCTGTTTTTGTGTTTTAGAAAAGTTACACAGGAAATATTCTCGGAATTGGACGAAACAAAAGCCAAACATCCAGAAATTCACCGAAGCTTCCAGAAAACCGAAGAGGAGACGGAGTGGGGCCACGAGGGGCCCACACAATAGGGCGGCGCGGCCCAGGGCTAGGCCGCGCCCCCTATGTGTGTGGCCATCTCGGTCCACTTCTGACGATGCCCCTTTGCCTATAAAGACCCCCCGACGGGAAAAACCTAAATACCCGATCACTTTTCCAGAATACATCGCGATCCGCCGCCGCCGTCGACCCAAGATCGGGAGGGTCCAGAAGCTCTTCCCGGCACCCTGCCAGAGAGGGGAATCGCCACCGGAGGGCTTCTTCATCGCCATGCTTGCCTCTGGCGCAATGAGTGAGTAGTCTACCTTGGACTATGGGTCCATAGCAGTAGCTAGTTGGTTGTCTTCTCCACCATGTGCTTCATGTTTAGATCTTGTGAGCTGCTTTACATGATCGAGACTACCTTTATGTAATTCTACATGTTGTGTTTGTTGGGATCCGATGAATATTGGTGTTATGATTGAGTTGATATGCTGAATATTATCTTATGTTATCTCTATGTTGTTTATGATCTTGCATGCTCTCCGTTGTTAGTAGCTATCTTGGCCAAGTAGATACTAGTGACTCCAAGAGGGGGTATTTATGCTTGATAGTTGGGTTCATGCCTCTATTTAATCTGGGGGGAGTGACAGAAACCTCTAAGGTTGTAGATTTGTTGTTGCCACTAGGGAGAAAACAACATTCATATGCTTAAGGGCATATGCTTTGTTTACATTACACACTTTTCTTAATGCAGTTATTTGTTGTTCGCAACTTAATACTTGTGGAGTTCTCGGATTGATTCGCCACAAGTGGATTATTAGTCATAGATGCAGTTGGATGACGGTCTATGTATCTTGTTGTAATGCCCAGAGTAAATCTCATAGTGATCCTCTCGACATATGCACGTTGTCTTTATTCTATCAATTGCCCAACTGTAATTTGTTTACCCAACATGTGTTATTTTATCTTATGGAGAGACACCACTAGTGAACTGTGGACCCCGGTCCTATTTCCATTATATTGCTATCACCTGTTTACTTTACTCGCACTGTTTACTTTACTCGCATACTACTATCACTTTCCACTCGATACGCTCATACCCTTTGTTTCAAGCAAACCGGTGAGATTGACAACCTCATCGTAAGTTGTGAACAAAGTATTTCGTTGTGTTGTGTGCAGGTTCCACGTTGCTACTAGTTGAAGATGCGCTAGCAAGAAATCGTAAACGGCGCCCTTGTTGGAGTGTCACTAGGCTAGCAAGCATCACCTTCTTGAGTTTGGCTTTTTCCTACTAGTTCGATTAACCTTGGTTTCTTACTGAGGGAAAAACTTGCTGCTATATTCATCATACCTTCCTCTTGGGGCTTCCCAACTGGCCGGTCATCTACTTCATCATCACCGCACCATCTATAGCAATCACACAACCAAGTACTTTGCCCCAACTTACGATGAGGTTGTCAATCTCACTGGTTTGTTGTAAATAAAGGATTAAGCGTATCGAGTGGTAAAAGGTAATAGTTTGCAAGAAAGTAAATAATGCGAGTAAAAGTAAAACGGTAATAGCAATGTAAAGGAATTGGACCGGGGTCCACAGTTCACTAGTGGTGTCTCTCCATAAGATAAATAACAACATGCTGGGTAAACAAATTACAGTTGGGTGATACGTCTGAAACGTATCTATAATTTTTGATGCTCCATGCTTGTTTATATACCATTTGCTTTGTGTTTTGTTACACTTCATGGCGTTTTTATGCATTTTCTGGAACTAACCTACTAACGAGATGCCACAGTGCCAGTTCCCTGTTTTCTGCTATTTTTGTGTTTCAGAAAAGCTACATAGGAAATGTTCTCGGAATTGGACGAAACAAAAGCCGAACCTCCTATTTTTACCGAAGCATCGCGAAGACCGAAGATGAGACGGAGGGGGGCCAGGGGGCAGGCTCACCATGGGGTGGCGCGGCCCAGCCCCTGGCCGCGCCACCACATGGTGAGGCCAGCTGGCCCACCTCCTAACGTTGCCCTTTCGCCTATAAATTCCCCTCGACGGGAAAAACCTAAATGACGGATCGCTTTTCCTCAAAACATACTGCAAGCCACCGTCGTTGTTGAAGCGAGATTGGGAGGATCCAGGAGCTCTTCCCGGCACCCTGCCGGAGGCCTTCTCCACCACCATGGTCGCCTCCGGAGTGATGTGTGAGTAGTCTACCTTGGACTACGGGTCCATAGTAGTAGCTAGATGGTTGTCTTCTCCACCATGTGCTTCATGTTTAGATCTTGTGAGCTGTCCTACATGATCAAGATCATCTTTGTGTAATTCTACATGTTGTGTTTATTGGGATCCGATGAGTATTGGTACTATGTCAAGTTGATGTGCTGAATATATATCTTTATGTTATCTCTATGTTGTTTATAATCTTGCATGCTCTCGGTTGCTAGTAGATATATTGGCTGAGTAGATGCTAGTGACTCCAAGAGGGAGTATTTATGCTCGATAGTTGGGTTCATGCCTCTAGTAATCTAGGGGAGTGACAGAAACCTCTAAGGTTGTAGATGTGCTATTGCCACTAGGGAGAAAACAACATTCTTGTGTCCAAGGACATTTTATTTGTTTACTTTACGCACTTTGCTTAATGCAGTTATCCGTTGTTCGCAACTTAATACCCAATGTTTGCTCGAACGACATTCGGAGGGTGGATTATTAGTCATAGATGCAGTTGGATTACAGTCTATGTATTTTGTCGTAATGCCCAGAGTGAATCTCATAGTGATCCTCATGACATATGTACGTTATCTTTATTCTATCAATTGCCCAACTGTAATTTGTTTACCCAGCATGTTGTTATTTATCTTATGGAGAGACACCACTAGTGAACCGTGGACCCCGATCCAATTTCCTTTACATTGCTATACCGTTTTACTTTTACTCGCACTGTTTACTTTCTTGCATACTATTACCCTTTTACCACTCGATACGCTCAATCCTTTGTTTACAGCAAACCGATGAGATTGACAACCTCATCGTAAGTTGGGAGCAAAGTACTTGGTTGTGTTGTGTGGAGGTTCCATGTTGCTGCTAGGTGAAGAAGCTCCTACGTCAACTACGCACCAGCATTTTCTGGCGCCATTGTCCGGAGTGTCGCAAAGCTAGTAAGCATCACCTTCTAAAGTTTGGCTTTCTCCTACTGGTTCAATAAAACTTGGTTTCACAACTGAGGGAAGACTTGCTGTTGTGCTCATTATACCTTCCTCTTGGGGTTCCCAACGGGTTGTTACTTACAAGCCATCATTGGGCAATTAATAGAATAAAGATAGCGTACATATGTCATGAGGATCACTATGAGATTCACTCTGGGCATTACGACAAAATACATAGACCGTAATCCAACTGCATCTGTGACTAATAATCCACCCTCCGGATGTCGTCCGAGCAACCATGGGGTATTAAGTTGTGAACAACAGATTATCGCCTTAAGAAAAGTGCGTAATGTAAACAATGCAAATGTCCTTGAACACAAAAATGTTGTTTTCTCCCTAGTGGCAATAGAACATCTACAACCTTAGAGGTTTCTGTCACTCCCACAGATTACTAGAGGAATGAACCCAACTATCGAGCATAAATACCCCCTCTTGGAGTCACTAGCATCTACTCGGCCAAGATATCTACTAGCAATAGAGAGCATGCAAGATCATAAACAACATAGAGATAACATAAAGTTAATAATTCAGCACATCAACTTGACATAGTACCAATATTCATCGGATCCCAACAAACACAACATGTAGAATTACACAAAGATGATCTTGATCATGTTAGGCAGCTCACAAGATCTAAACATGAAGCACATGGTGGAGGAGACGACCATCTAGCTACTGCTATGGACCCGTAGTCCAAGGTAGACTACTCACACATCACTCCTGAGGAGACCATGGTGATGAAGAAGGCCACCGGCAGGGATTCCCCTCTCCGGTAGGGTGCTGGGAAGAGCTTTTGGACCCTCCCGATCTCGCGTCGATGACGGCGGTGGCTTGCAGTAGGTTTCATGGAAAATTGATCTGGTCTTCAGGTTTTTCCCGTCGAGGGGAATATATAGGCGGAAGGGCGGCGTCAGGAGGTGGACCAGGCGGCCTCACCCCCTGGTGGTGCGACCAGGGCCTGGGCCGCACCGCCCTAGGTTGTGGCTGGCCCCTGGCCCCCTCTGTCTCATCTTCAGACTTTGCGACGCTTTGAGAAAAATAGGAGGTTCAGATTTTGTTTCATCCAATTCCGAGAATATTTCCTGTGTAGCTTTTCTGAAACACAAAATAGCAGAAAACAGGGAACTGGCATTGTGGCGTCTCGTTAGTAGATTAGTTCCGTAAAATGCATAAAAACGCCACGAAGTGTAACAAAACACAAAGCAAATGGTGTATAAACAAGCATGGAGCATCAAAAATTATAGATACGTTTGACACGTATAAAGCATCCCCAAGCTTAACTCATGCTCGTCCTCGAGTAGGTAAGTGATAACAAAACAATAATTTTTGAGGTGACATGCACCATCACAATCTTGATCAACGATGTAAAGCATTGAGTGCTAGGATCAAAGTACTTAAAACATGGGCATAAGAGACATAATCTTGACAATAAAAACTTAGCAACCATGTTATAACATGAAAAGTAACACAAATGAAAGATCATGAATAATGAAACATTGAAAGTCAAGTGTGTGTTTCAACCATATATAAAAACATAGAAAAGTGGTTTTCAGCTTGTCCTTCATGGAATAGTAAAACATAAATGCATAGGACACCTTCAAGTTTAAGAGGGCGACTAGATACAAATAATTTAAGAACAAGCAAAACCATAATCATGAATCAATCAATGATAAACATTGGGACTATGCACATTAAACGCAGAATGGCAACTATGCTCTCTTAGACGGTGCATAAAGGTAGAAGGTGGAGACTCAACATAAAAGTAAAAGGAAGGCCCTTCGCAGAGGGAAGCAGTGATTGCAAGTTTTATAATCCTCCAAAAATTATGATACTTACTAGCTTTGAGCTCTCATTGCCCCCATCATAGGCATCTTGAATGGTTAAGGTAAATGCGAGTACAATTATGAAGCATATGCTTAACAAATCATAAGTTGAAAACCTCGTGTCCCGTGAAGTACGAATACCCAAACCTCATGCTACTCGACTTAGGTCCCAAGCAAGTTCTTGTCATTGTAAGCATACATGTATCATTGAGAACCGCCAACGGGGTACCTCTTGCCCGATGACATGGAACAAGCCCACATCAAAATGACAAGACAAACAGACAATGAACACCTCGGCATCTCTTTTATTTACCATTGGTATAGCTTTTTATTGTGAGATGCGTCGTCGAATGTCCACTATGGGCATGCTGTAAATTTCCACCTTGAATGATGCATGGCTTAGATTAGTGGCCCAGGTGTTTCTTTAACACATATACAAACTCCATGACCTCACAAGATCCCAACTTATTTCACATCACGAGTATCCATAAACAAAAGATCACGATATCAACTTAAATGAAAGAAAGTGCAATGTTGAAAGCTTGCCCCATGACGACATGGCTAGGCTAATTTCCAACTTACAACTTGCAAGCATAACATCAACATAAGAGAGCCACAATGTCAAAATTATTAAAAGCGAGAAAAGTAAAGTGTTCCATCAGGTTCGTGAGAGCTTTACTGACTAATTTTCACATAACACCAAAAAGTTTAATTTGAAGGATAGATAAAAGCAAGTCGAATGTACTTGGAATAGCAAATTGCTAATAGGTATGTATGGTGGACACATTGAAATAACTTGGTTTTTGGGAGTTGGATGCACGAGTAGAGCTCATACTCAATACAAAATGAAGGCTAGCAAAAGACTCGGAGCGACCAACTAAGAGAGCAATAACGGCCATAATCATACATAGCGACAAAACATCATTAACCGAAGCATAAAGTGGTATCACAAGTCAAAAACCAAATGATCATAGAGGCTTATGGCGACTTTGTTAGCGTCAAACATGTTGTAAGCATGCACCAAGTCAACCCAAATAAAGCATCAAAGGAGAAAACCACAATAACATGCTCCCATATAATAAAAACAACGCATGATTTTTCAAAGGCTCATTAGGAAATCTTAGTCATTTGAGACAAGTCATGCTACAGTAAAAACTACTAAGCATACTATCAAAACAACATCAAGCATGACATGCAAAAGTCTAAGCCGCAGTGTAAACAAGCTCCCATTTGTACCACTATAGGCATGAAAACCTTTTCTCTTTTCCAACACCATTCAAACCTTTTGAAACAACTTTTTTGATGAAAACCAAAATAGACCAGAGGTCTAAATACAGCTTGATGCAAAGATATAACAAGATCTGAACAAAAATCAAGGTGAAAAACGAAAGCTAAACGCAATACTAGAAAAAAAAGAACACTCGTTGAACGATAAGAGTGAAAACTAGAGTGTTCTTGGCAATGAAAAATGAGGTGTGCCTTCTCCAAAAGAAATTTGTTGGGGTCCAACCATTTATTGCAGAAAACAAAACAAAAGAAAACTGAAAGCAAAAGTAAAGACGCTCCAAGAAAAACGCATAGAATATGAAGCAATAAAATATAGTGTGTTGAAAGGTGACCTGATTTTTGCCGATGAAGAAGGGGTGCCTCGGGGCATCCCCAAGCTTTGACGCTTGTACCTCTTGGATATTTCTTGGGGTGACATGGGCATCCCCAAGCTTGAGCTTTTGTCCATACTTCATCTCATCTCATCACTCTCTATTCCCTACACTTGAAAACTTCCTTCATACAAAACTTCACACAATTCTATTAGCAACGTTAGCATAAACATAATAGTGAATCAACCCTTTTGGTTCAGTTTCAAACTCAAAAACACCACATATAAAGCATATACTACTGTAGCAACTTCCTCAAAAGTTCCGTGATCAAAAGAACTCAAAAAGAAAGCGATCGAGAGGCAAACACAAATAGTGGCAGAAATCTCTCAAAACAGAACAGCTGACAAAGGTCGATTTTTTCGAGGACCTTCTCTTCCTCAAATCGAAAAGTTCAAACCTAATGAAAGTTTTTATATAACCTGGAGCATATGCTCAAGAAATTTCAGATCAAAAAGATATTCTTAGAATTTTTACGAATTTTTATGGTGCAGCGCAGAAATCTGTTTCAGGAAAGCAACTTCCCCAAATCTTACCTACCTCAAATTAGAGGTTCTTCTTGGCACAAAAACGAAATAAAAATTATAAGGAGAGGTCATTACATTAGTAATAACTTCCAAGACTCAAATAAAATAAAAAATACTGAAAAGAAAACAATGGGGTATCTCCCAAGAGTGCTTTTCTTTAACGCCTTTGAGCTAGGCGCAAAAAGTGGCAATCTCAGTCATTTGAGACAAGTCATGCTACAGCAAAAACTACTAAGCATACTATCAAAATAACATCAAGCATGACATGAAAAGTCTAAGCCACAGTCTAAACAAACTCCCATTTGTACCACTATAGGCATGAATTTTTTTTCTCTTTTCCAACACCATTCAACCTTTTTGAAACCACTCTTTTGAGATGAAAACTGTAACATCCCAAGTTTTTATCAAATTTTGGATTAAAAAAATCTGTTTTGTTTGTATTGATTGCAAAATCACATGGAATTAAAACTATTTGAGCATAATTAAATGTTTTCCTAAGATTTTATTAAACCTTCAAAATCAAACTATTTCAATTCCAAGGTTTCCATTTAAGAAAATAGTTTCCTATAAATTTTCCATTGCAAATGTTAATTAGAAAAACTATTTTCAACTTTCTATTAATCCTTAGAGAACTCTTTGAGGAAATAGAATTTCAAAATACTACTTTGGAATTATATGAAACCAATGCAAGCTTATTTGCAAAGGTAAATGTTTGCAAATTTTTTAAAATAAAATAAAGGTTATAATTTCAAAATTAGTGCTGAAAATAATTTCAGAGATTATTTTAAAGATATTATTTTACCAAGTTAAAGACTTTACCTTTAAAACTCAAACCCTATTTTGCTTAATGCAATAAAGTCCCTAGGCCAAACTTATAAAGTTTTATTAAAAAGTTTAATTATTTATGAAATCATTCTGTTTACTGTTTCATATTGTTCTTTTGATTTATAGAAAATTTTCCTTTTTGGTTTGATTTGATTTGAAGTAAAAATGCAAAAGATACAAAGGATTTTAGAAATCAGAAAAGAATAAAAGAAGAAGAAGAAGAAGAAGAAGAAGAAAAAAGAAAAGGCAGCCACTAGGCTGACCCGAGAACCGGACCAGCCCAGCAGCCACCAGACCAGCCCAGCCCACCCCGGTTTCCCCCTCTCCCCCTGACTAGCGGACCCCACGGGTCAGAACCGTCTTCCCCGACGGTTTCTCCTCGGGTGTTAATACCCGGGATCACCGCGCCCGATTCCCTCTCCCCTCACTCCCCAGGGCACTAAATGCCCCTTTCCATCGACCCCCGTTATTCCCCATCATCTCCTCCCTCTCTCCCCTCTGTTCCTTGGCAACAACGTCGTTGGTGTGCTGCGATTTTGCTCATCGGAGTTCGTCAATTCCGCGGGCAAGAACCTCGAAATCCGGTGAGTTCAGACCACGGCGCGTCCCCTCTCCTGCACTGGAACTCTTCCCCTCCTCCGGAGCTCACGCTGGTGCCCTTCCCTTGTCCAAACTCGTAGCCAATCGACGTCGTCGTCACCAATAGAAGCTCCTCTCCATCCGCTGAAGCTCCAGCGAACCCTCTGCGCCGTTCCAGGAAGAGAACCAGCGCGCCGGCCACACCCTCGACTTCGCCGGCCTCTGCTGCATGCCGTCCGCCACCTGGCCGTCGCCAGATTCCCTCGGAACCTCTCCGTTCATCGAACCAGAGCCACCTCGCTGGAGAAGATGGACGGAACCCTAACCTAATCCGGTGAGCGCCCCTCTCCTCTGTCTTTGACCATCCGATCTGGATCTTGTGGTTCCGATCGAATCACTTAAGTGAAGAGGTATCAGTTGATCTCGGGCGTCCAATCCTCTTAAAATCCGACGCTCCTCATTGCCTATCCACCGGAACCGGTATCGCCCTATCAGATCAAGCCACGTGTCGGTGTCCAAATCAAATAGAGATCAAAATAGAATTTAGAAACCAGATTTTGTTCAAATCTTGTAAAATTCATATCTTTTGATGTGTAACTCGAAAATTAAAAAATAATATATCATTGGAATCCTTAGAACATGTATAATCCATTAGTGCACAAAAACTTCATAGTTTCAATATTCAATTTGAAACCATTTTCAAATTGTATCAAACACATCTATTATTTTAATTAATTCATATCTTTTGTTCTGTCCATCCAAAAATTACAAATTTGTAGTCTATGGAATCCTCTGATCATGTAGAACATCATAGGATCAAGAAAATCCCAAGTTGATACGTGCACACACTTTGTGCATTCAAATTTGTCCAAATCTCTAATCTAATCATAATTTGAATTCTATAACTTATTTTGGGATGATTCCAATTGTTATAGCTTTGTTTTACTGCAAGCTATCCGCTAGTATCACTTCCATATTTTATTGAACCACTTCATCAATTATTCAAATTCTAATATGAGAATTTGAGTATTCCTATATAGATTAATTATATTTCTTTTCAATTAATGATTCCTTCTACTTTAGAAAACCCTGTTTTCGTAGATAACTATCAAATATCATCTAGACATCACCTTGATCTATATCCTGTCCATCTAAACATATTTTGTCTAATTCATATATATTCAAATTGCAATTGTGCTACTTGAGTAGGATATGAATTCATCTCAATCATAGATTCTATTTTGTGGTTGTGGTGTTGATTCAATTCTACTACCAGAGCTCATGATCATACCTATCCATCACTACCATGCTTACCCTTGATCATCACCCAATATCAAGCCATCTTATTCTTGTGGGCCTAATTCATAATATTCAAACTACACTTGAGTAATTTGAGTAATGGGTGATTACTCCAATTAAGGTTTCCTTTGATACTAGTGTATGACACACTCTAACTCATATCACATCTATCCTAAACCATGCTAATCCAATATCATCCTTGATCCAAGCCACCATCATTCTAAATAACATCCAATCATATTCAACCCCAAGCCAACTTAATCCAAGTGGCCTATGTTGAACTATTCAATTTACAAAAGGGTTAATTGAGTAAATCAATATATCACAAACTCCTACCCAAGCCTATGTGTAACATGTACTATTTTGAGTAAGTGTTATCACACTTTATTCAGTAGTGTTATGTTGCATTATTCTAAACTCATGTGAATCTATTCACATAATTTATCTCTAAACACTATCCATGATTATGCCAAGCACAAGATTGTTACCTCTACATTGTATCTAGAAAGATCATTGTATGCTAAATCTTTAGACCTTGCCATCCAAACTCTCAATCCATATCTTGTAAGTCAAGCTCCAAGCCATATATCCCTCATCACAGAAATTATAAGAACTTTAAAATGTTAAACCAATCCTTTTCATTTGCTTGTCTTGCTTGATTGTTGTTTTGGTGTGGTGTGTTTACTTGTGTAACTCTATAATATAGATTGGGTTGGAGAGCCATACATTTTGTTGAGAGAAGAGACAAGAGTTTAAACTTCAAAAAGGCAAGTGACACACATGTCCCTTTACCCATTTTCTTTACTAAATGCATTAGTGTATTCACTACTTGTAGTTTGCATGATAGGTGGTGTTTTCAAAGAAAAGAGTTGCTTGCTAGATCCTAGTAGTGGTTAGCTATCCCTTAAACCCTACCTGTTAGGATGCTAAATACTTTGAATAATATTGATGCCATGCTATGATCACTTATTAAAAGTGTTTTGTGAACAAATTAAGAACTTCAACTAAAAAGAAACACCTGGGTGGATTGGTTTGATGATGGAGGCGATGTTGAGTGGCTACCCAGGGCTACACTCCTGGCTTCAACCCAGGATTTGTGTAGTTGTTGCCTGGGCGCTCACTTGTGGATTGCCACCCAGGAATAAAGAGGTTACCATGTCTTCCATGCTTAGAGTACTTCCAGTGCAGCCTTATGACAATATGGGCTCTGTCTGGACTGATAAGATGTGAGGGTGCAACTTGTGTGCAAGAAGATGGCTGGTAGTTGAATTGTAGGTTGGGAACGGATCTTGCCAGTTGGTTGCTCTCTCCTTCTAAAAGGTCTCGTCTCATTTGATGTATGGGCGTAAAATGAGTCTTAAGGTGAAAGTGCACAACCCCTGCAGGGTGTCAAACTAATCGATTAGCCGTGTCCCCGGTCATGGACAATTTGAGTCTCTAGACATGGAATGTACGGAAGAATCTCATCACCATTTCTAAATGATTAAAATTTGTCTAGAAACCCCTAGGTAGGGGCTAAGGACCATGCACCCCGAGGGGTGGTGGTTTCTGATGTTCCAACTTTGTTGAGTTTCGCCTAGAATTACATACCGGCCAGTATGTAATATATGGGGGTTGTCTTGACCCTTGAAAAATAAAATTTTGTAAGAAAGTATTGAAAAGGATTTTAGGATAAAATTGGCTTTATGCAAATCAGCCTATGAGATCCACCAGCCAAATGTCATGTAGCTAGTTCTTTCACAACAGCCACCAAATATGTGTCATTTGCCAGTACATCATTGTACTGACCCCCATTTGTGGGGCTGCATATTCAAATGTGCAGGTTTTCAGGTAATGATTGTTTAGTAGGATCTCGAGACTACATTCCAACATGTCTGCCTATGGCACGTGATGAAGATGGAGGCTCATTGCCACTTTGTTTGTCCGCTGTGTATCTGTAAGGTTTGAATACTTTGTATCTGGATCCACGTTGTAATCTTGATACTATGCAATGAAATACTATATTTTGTCTATGGTGCTATCAGTGATCCAGGGAATAGCACTTAACACAGGTGTTCCACCTTAATCCAAAGGTGGGGCATTACAAAATGGTATCAGAGCATAGTGTTGCCTGTAGGATCGAGACTTTAGGTTTAGAATTAGAAACAGGAAGACCCTAGGAAAAAAAAACAAAAATCTATCTCATCTTGTTTCTGTTTACAAAAAAAAGAGTTTGCATTTTGAACTCCTTGTATTCTCTCCTACTTTCTCTTCAAAAAATTTCCTTTTGCTAGAGATGACCCAACCCTGAAACCATCAAGAAAGGAAACAAGATCAATGATGCCAGAAGTGTGAGGTTGATACTTCATACATTCTCCTTGACCCAACATGAAGAACTACGTTGAAGGCCGATGAAGAATTTGGAGAAATACAGATATGAAGACTGGCCCACACCCCACAATACCTTGAGGAAGTGGAAATGAGAACTTGGAACAATGAAGACAGTAATAGACTAGACCACCAATATTCTAGTTTATAGAACCAACGATGTTGGGATAATCTAATGATCATACCAAATTGGGGTATGACCATACTAGATTATTAGTGTTTGACATAATTTGCTTGATGTGATAAATGTTTGTTAGATGTTGTTTGAAAGATGAATTGTTTTGATCTGTTATGTTTGGGTAGGAATTATCTTTAGACCTCTTCTATCTAATTCTCATCTATGCTAAGACCTAAACTTGTCCTAAAACCCAAACCAAAGTATTCTCAACAACAGAACAACTACAATGACCCTCAGTTGGAGATAAGGATACAGAGTACAACAACAAGAGGTAGTGTTTCAAGTACAAGAGACTGGAACATTACGCAAGAGGGTGCACAAAGGATGATACCCCAAGACTCCAGTAAGCTAGGATGGCTGAAGGATACCACGCAAACAATAAGAAGACACCCCAAGGTGTAGCTAATGTGGAAGTAATACTATTCAACCACCTCATGCAAGAAAGGTGGAAAGGACAAACAGAGCAATGGAAAGGACAAACAGAGCAATGGAAAGAGCAAACAGAGCAATGGAAAGGACAAATAGAGCAATAGAAAGGATTTTAATTCACCTTAAATGGCAAACTTAAGGATCTACAACTTAAGGATTGTTGCCAGGAGTTGCGTAGAAAAACCCCTAGCTAGGAACGATAGATTTTGTTTTCAAAATTCAAAAAAAAAGGATTTGGGAACTTGGTTCTAATTTCAACAAAACTTTTGTTTAAAAGCTAGTGAGGTTGACCAAGAGTTAGAATACGAGGTTTGCAAACCATGTATGAAGTAATGATTTGGGTGCAGGATGGATTGATCACCATTCCTACTACTCTTATTATTCGCTCTCATAATGTTGGTTTTACACACCTAGAGAGACATACCTACATGAGAGACGAGATCGATAAGCCTGAACCTTAGGTGGAAAATACATTATACCCTTATGTTAGGCAAGTGTTGCCAAGCGTATAACTACGGTGAGGACGTTTTGGTATTTGAACGGCTACACGAATCAGAAATGTTTTGCTCAGTGGGCTTTGAATACGAAGGCTGTTCAGCTTCGGCTGCTGCCTGTTCGATTCACCTTCCCGACCCTTCGTTTTGTATCCCTACGTGGCCTGTTCGGCTCCCTCACTGAGCCTATAAAAGAGAGGTCACTCCTCTCCAAAGAGTCACAACAGAGACGGCCACCACTACCTATGAGATTTCCTCCTGGTTTCAAAGCTTTACGCCACCATAGTCTACCCCATCCCGACCTACGACGTTATGAGGCAACTCTCCAAATCCCTGAAACTACTTTCCTACCCATGAGAGCTTCATTAGATCCCTTTTTCTTGCAAACGAGTTCATCTTCGAGATATGATCAAGTTGTCCAGCGTCTTCCAATGACTATGAAGATGGTTGCGAAAGGAATTCTTAAGGACCATCTGGTACTAGTGGCAGATAGCATGATGAGCACCGGTATCAAGAAAAGATTCAACAATGCTGGTTATAAGGCGACCTTCCGTCCCTTAAAGGTGCAAATACCTCTTACAGAGTCCACCTTGTTTACCCCTATGAAATGCATGAGAAGACTGCAGAGAGATGCCATCCTAATTCATTGGGATGTGTGGCCTCATCATGTTCGTGGGGCAAGCATGCAGTACTTGGCACTGGGCCATCTTTTGAGATTTTGCGATGAAAATCAGCTAAAAAGCAACAAGGAGTTTGACGATGATCTATATGATTTCCTGGCCTTGGTGAGGACCGACCAAGAAAAGGCTAGATACACATTCTTGGAAGATGTGGACTACCTTATTGGTGACAACGCAATGGATGATATCTGCTTATCACCAGAATTGGATGGGACCCTTGGTATGCCCACTTTTGAGCATAGTTTTGAACATCAAAATTTCTGAGAAGGGCGGTTTAGGGAAAATGGCACAACAGTGAATGCAAGCTAGGAACAAAATGCAAGTGCCTAAGGAAGCATCAAGATACCACCAAGAGGAATTTTCTTTTAAGGGTGGTAGCACCCTAGTTCCATTGGAATCAATAAACTTTGTAGCCTTTCTCCAATCTCGGGGACGAGATTTCTTTTAAGGGTGGTAGTCTGTAACATCCCAAGTTTTTATCAAATTTTGGATAAAAAAAATTGTTTTGTTTGTATTGATTGAAAAATCACAGGGAATTAAAACTTTTTGAGCATAATTAAATGTTTTTCCTAAGATTTTATTAAACCTTCAAAATCAAACTATTTCAATTCCAAGGTTTCCATTTAAGAAAATAGTTTCCTATAAATTTTCCATTGCAAATGTTAATTAGAAAAACTATTTTCAACTTTCTATTAATCCTTAGAGAACTCTTTGAGGAAATAGAATTTCAAAATACTACTTTGGAATTATATGAAACCAATGCAAGCTTATTTGCAAAGGTAAATGTTTGCAAAATGTTTAAAATAAAATAAAGGTTATAATTTCAAAATTAGTGCTAAAAATAATTTCAGAGATTATTTTAAAGATATTATTTTACCAAGTTAAAGACTTTACCTTTAAAACTCAAACCCTATTTTGCTTTATGCAATAAAGTCCCTAGGCCAAACTTATAAAGTTTTATTAAAAAGTTTAATTATTTATGAAATCATTCTGTTTACTGTTTCATATTGTTCTTTTGATTTATAGAAAATTTTCCTTTTTGGTTTGATTTGAAGTAAAAATGCAAAAGATACAAAGGATTTCAGAAATCAGAAAAGAATAAAAGAAGAAGAAGAAAAAAAAAGGAAAGGCAGCCACTGGGCCGACCCGAGAACCGGACCAGCCCAGCAGCCACCGGACCAGCCCAGCCCACCCCGGTTTCCCCCTCTCCCCCTGACTAGCGGACCCCACGGGTCAGAACCGTCTTCCCCGACGGTTTCTCCTCGGGTGTTAATACCCGGGATCACCGCGCCCGATTCCCTCTCCCCTCGCTCCCCAGGGCACTAAATGCCCCTTTCCATCGACCCCCATTATTCCCCATCATCTCCTCCCTCTCTCCCCTCTGTTCCCTAGCAAAAACGTCATTGGTGTGCTGCGATTTTGCTCGTCGGAGTTCATCAATTCTGCGGGCAAGAACCTCGAAATCCGGTGAGTTCAGACCACGCTGTGTCCCCTCTCCTGCACTGGAACTCTTCCCCTCCTCCGGTGCTCACGCTGGTGCCCTTCCCTTGTCCAAACTCGTAGCCAATCGATGTCGTCGTCACCAACAGAAGCTCCTCTCCGTCCGCTGAAGCTCCAGCGAACCCTCTGCGCTGTTCCAGGAAGAGAACCAGCGCGCCGGCCACACCCTCGACTTCGCCAACCTCTGCTGCACGCCGTCCGCCACCTGGCCGTCACCAGATCCCCTCGGAACCTCACCGTCCGTCGAACCAGAGCCACCTCGCCGGAGAAGATGGCCGGAACCCTAACCTAATCCGGTGAGCGCCCCTCTCCTCTGTCTTTGACCATCCGATCTGGATCTTGTGGTTCAGATTGAATCACTTAGGTGAAGAGGTATCAGTTGATCTCGGGCGTCCAATCCTCTTAAAATCCGACGCTCCTCATTGCCTATCCACCCGAACCGGTATCGCCCTATCAGATTAAGCCACGTGTCGGTCTCCGAATCAAATAGAGATCAAAATAGAATTTAGAAACCAGATTTTGTTCAAATCTTGTAAAATTCATATCTTTTGATATGTAACTCGAAAATTAACAAATAATATATCATTGGAATCCTTAGAACATGTATAATCCATTAGTGCACAAAAACTTCATAGTTTCAGTATTCAATTTGAAACCATTTTCAAATTGTATCAAACACATCTATTATCTTAATTAATTTATATCTTTTGTTCTGTCCATCCAAAAATTACAAATTTGTAGTCTATGGAATCCTCTGATCATGTAGAACATCATAGGATCAAGAAAATCCAAAGTTGATACGTGCACACACTTTGTGCATTCAAATTTGTCCAAATCACTAATCTGATCATAATTTGAATTCTATAACTTATTTTGGGATGATTCCAATTGCTATAGCTTTGTTTTACTGCAAGCTATCCGCTAGTATCACTTCCATATTTTATTGAACCACTTCATCAATTATTCAAATTCTAATATGAGAATTTGAGTATTCCTATATAGATTAATTATATTTCTTTTCAATTAATGATTCCTTCTACTTTACCAAAACCCTGTGTTCATAGCTAACTATCAAATATCATCTAGACATCACCTTGATCTATATCCTGTCCATCTAAACATATTTTGTCTAATTCATATATATTCAAATTGCAATTGTGCTACTTGAGTAGGATATGAATTCATCTCAATCATAGATTCTATTTTGCTGTTGTGGTGTTGATTCAATTCTACTACCATAGCTCATGATCATACCTATCCATCACTACCATGCTTACCCTTGATCATCACCCAATATCAAGCCATATTATTCTTGTGGGCCTAATTCATAATATTCAAACTACACTTGAGTAATTTGAGTAATGGGTGATTACTCCAATTAAGGTTTCCTTTGATACTAGTGTATGACACACTCTAACTCATATCACATCTATCCTAAACCATGCTAATCCAATATCATCCTTGATCCAAGCCACCATCATTCTAAATAACATCCAATCATATTCAACCCCAAGCCAACTTAATCCAAGTGGCCTATGATAAACTATTCAATTTACAAAAGGATTAATTGAGTAAATCAATATATCACAAACTCCTACCCAAGCCTATGTGTAACATGTACTATTTTGAGTAAGTGTTATCACACTTTATTCAGTAGTGTTATGTTGCATTATTCTAAACTCATGTGAATCTATTCACATAATTTATCTCTAAACACTATCCATGATTATGCCAAGCACAAGATTGTTACCTCTACATTGTATCTAGAAAGATCATTGTATGCCAAATCTTTAGACCATGCCATCCAAACTCTCAATCCATATCTTGTAAGTCAAGCTCCAAGCCATATATCCCTCATCACAGAAATTATAAGAACTTTAAAATGTTAAACCAATCCTTTTCATTTGCTTGTCTTGCTTGATTGTTGTTTTGGTGTGGTGTGTTTACTTGTGTAACTCTATAATATAGATTGGGTTGGAGAGCCATACATTTTGTTGAGAGAAGAGACAAGAGTTTAAACTTCAAAAAGGCAAGTGACACACATGTCCCTTTACCCATTTTCTTTACTAAATGCATTAGTGTATTCACTACTTGTAGTATGCATGATAGGTGGTGTTTTCAAAGAAAAGAGTTGCTTGCTAGATCCTAGTAGTGGTTAGCTATCCCTTAAACCCTACCTGTTAGGATGCTAAATACTTTGAATAATATTGATGCCATGCTATGATCACTTATTAAACATGTTTTGTGAACAAATTAAGAACTTCAACTAAAATGAAACACCTGGGTGAATTGGTTTGATGATGGAGGCGATGTTGAGTGGCTACCCAGGGCTACACTCCTGGCTTCAACCCAGGATTTGTGTAGTTGTTGCCTGGGCGCTCACTTGTGGATTGCCACCTAGGAATAAAGAGGTTACCATGTCTTCCATGCTTAGAGTACTTCCAGTGCAGCCTTATGACAATATGGGCTCTGTCTTGACTGATTAGATGCGAGGGTGCAACTTGTGTGCAAGAAGATGGCTGGTAGTTGAATTGTAGGTTGGGAACAGATCTTGCCAGTTGGTTGCTCTCTCCTTCTAAAAGGTCTCGTCTCATTTTATGTACTAGTCATCAACCCGCGCAACAGCGCGGCTAGCAATTCTGAAAGAAATATCATAAGATTGGTTCACCAATGTAAATTACATATGAGCAATAATTGGATATATAATTTGTCCAAATTCCTTTGCATGTCTTACATTGTGGAAGTTAACATGAAATATATATGTTCAAGATAATACATTCTCATGATATGAGTAGATCGATGGTCCGAGTAGATATATAGATGACGTATATATATGTTTCAACTTTATTTATGACTTAAATTGAGAACATTTTGGTTCCTCAAAAAACCTTAAGACACTTTTGTAGGAATATTATTTTCAATGAAAAAGTATGGGCAAAAGTATAAACCTGTCCAATGGATGATACCGACAATACTTAAAAAGTGAAATAATGAAACAAATCTAAGTTTCTATGTTCCGACTTGGCATGACATCTACATCGAGTGATCAAGCTAAAATATGCACTCCGCACTCCTATTTAAATATAAATTTAATCACCTTATACTGAGAAACATATCCAACATAAACTATCTATGGTAGGTACTACATGAGTGTACATTGTACACCAGAGTTCCTCCAAGTTCGTCAAATCAATTGAAAGGCATAAAGGATAGGGGTATGAGATATTTTGATAAAATTGAGATGTGGACACAACAACTCCAATGGTGTATATGTATCACTTCCCAAATCACACAAATACATGTTTTCAGAAAAAACAGAGTCCTTTGTCTACGTCGAGTGTTGGACACTATTACTCCAGTGGCAAATATTAACTTCAAATATCTCCGAGAGCTACATGTTTTGACCCAAATAGTTGTCCCACGTCCACATCCACTATAAAAAAAGTAAATGTCAGGTACATTGATAAGCTATTTAAGTTATAACAGGTTATCTAAAATCCGGCTAGCATTTTTATCATTAAAAACAGACTGGGTTATCTGAAAAAAGCGCTGTCCTGATGAATAAATATGAGATGACAAAAAAATGATGCATTGGCAATGATTAACCTGTAGATTTCTTTGACATGCAATCTTATCTGCTGAAATAGTAAGTAATATCTACTCCAATCCTAAAGCTTGTTCCCCCAAGCTGTCTACACAGTGACATTACCGTATTTATCATATCATGGAGGTAAATATTTTAGTTAAGTGTGCATACCTGTAAATTAAGTCAACATGTGAAAGATTAATTTAATGGTAAAGCAATTTCCAAAGAAATAATTAATGTTGAAAGGAAGGTTAAACATTATTTCATCAAAATATCTTGCTATCCTTGTACGTGATTGTCTCTGTGGTTCTTTTTGTTGTGCTGAATCTTGACCTCACGATAGGTTTTTCATAACATTTGAACATCTACCAACTATCTGATCAAAAAGGTAATGGGAGATTTAATCTATAACCGGTGTAAGCAAAGGGCATAAAGAATCCAACTCTGACATCCATCCATTAATTTTATTCATGCATCAAAGTATCATCGATCTAAATAGCTAGGAACAAAGGAGATTTAGCTAGTAGTAGACCAAAACCTTCTAACTTAATTAATTGAATCTGATGAAGGATTCGTATGTCCTTCCGTGTCCCTAGGTGGCTGTGCCAGCAGAGACTGTTTCTCTGAGGAGAAGTGCAGGAAACGGATCACTGTGAGGGAGAAGACGGCAAGCGTAGCAGCAGTACCGTTTGAGTCCAGACTCGCCATGTTCGACTTCTCGACGGCTTGCTGGGAAGCGCCATAGATCGAGCGAATTAACTTGTTTGATGCAGGAGGCGGCGCGGCCGCTGGAGACGTGCAGCTCTCAGCTGTGCTAGCTTCTGCACCGGCTGCTACCTGCTTCCACCGCGAGGCAGGTCTCGGCGTCCGCCTGCCTTGCGACAATTCCACGGCACCGTCTAGGGTTAGGGATATGCAGGCACACGTGGGAGATATCTTCTCGTGTTTGTTTTTTCCTTCAAGTCCAATGAAAAAGGTCGATGTGGAGACAGGCACGTGGGATAGAATGTGAGGACTCTTTAGCTACTTCATCCAACGATTGTAGATAGGTAATGGGGAGATCGGATGGTTAATTTTCTTAGTTGTCTAGGATTAACGTGGAGCTTCCGTTGGTGCCTCCAATTAGTAAATATAAGATATAAGATATAAGATGGGCGTAAAATGAGTCTTAAGGTGAAAGTGCATAACCCCTGCAGGGTGTCAAACTAATCGATTAGCCGTGTCCCCGGTCATAGACAATTTGAGTCTCTAGACATGGAATGTACGGAAGAATCTCATCACCATTTCTGAATGATTAAAATTTGTCTAGAAACCCCTAGGTATGGGCTAAGGACCATGCACCCCGCGGGGTGGTGGTTTCTGATGTTCCAACTTTGTAGAGTTTCGCCCAGAATTACATACCGGCCAATATGTAATATATGGGGGTTGTCTTGACCCTTGAAAAATAAAATTTTGTAAGAAAGTATTGAAAAGAATTTTAGGATAAAATTGGCTTTATGCAAATCAGCCTATGAGATCCACCAGCCAAATGTCACGTAGTTAGTTCTTTCACAACAGCCACCAAATATGTGTCATTTGCCAGTACATCATTGTACTGACCCCCATTTGTGGGGTTGCATATTCAAATGTGCAGGTTTTCAGGTAATGATTGTTTAGTAGGATCTCGAGACTACATTCCAACATGTCTGCCTGTGGCACGTGATGAAGATGGAGGCTCATTGCCACTTTGTTTGTCCGCTGTGTATCTGTAAGATTTGAATACTTTGTATCTGGATCCACGTTGTAATCTTGATACTATGCAATGAAATACTATATTTTGTCTGTGGTGCTATCAGTGATCCAGGGAATAACACTTAACACAGGTGTTCCACCTTAATCCAAAGGTGGGGCGTTACAAAAACCAACATAGACCAATGGTCTAAATACACCTTGATACAAAGATATAACAAGATCTGAACAAAAATCAAGGCGAAAAACGAAAGCTAAACGCAGTACTAGAAAAAGAGAACACTCGTTGAACGATAAGAGTGAAAACTAGAGTGTTCTTGGCAATGAAAAACTGAGTGTGTCTTCTCCAAAAGAAATTTGTTGGGATCCAACCATTTATTGAATCAAAGAAAACAAAAGAAAACTGAAAGCAAAAGTAAAGACGCTCAAAGAAAAATGCATAGTATACAAAGCAATAAAAATATAGTGTCTTGAAAGGTGACCCGATTTTTGCCGATGAAGAAGGGGTGCCTCGGGGCATCCCCAAGCTTTGACGCTTATACCTCTTGGATATTTCTTGGGGTGACATGGGCATCCCCAAGCTTGAGCTTTTGTCCATACTTCATCTCATCTCATCACTCTCCTTTCCCTACACTTGAAAACTTCCTTCATACAAAACTTCACACAATTCTATTAGCAACAATAGCATAAACATGATAATAAATCTACCCTTTTGGTTCAGTTTCAAACTCAAATATACCAACCATTAAAGCATAAGCTACTGTAGCAACTTCCTCAAAAGTTCCATAATCAAAAGAACTCAAAAAGAAAGCGATCGAGAGGCAAACACAAATAGTGGCAGAATCTGTCAAAACAGAATAGCTGACAAAGATCGATTTTTTCGAGGACCTTCTGTTGCTCAAATCGAAAAGTGCAAAACTAATGGAAGTTTGGATATAACCTGGGGCATATGCACAAGAAATTTCAGATCAAAAAGATATTCTGAGAATTTTCATGAATCTTTACAGTGCAGCGCAGAAATCTGTTTCAGGAAAGCAACTTCCCCAAATCTTACCTCCCTCAAATTAGAGGTTCTTCTTGGCACAAAAATGAAATAAAAATGATAAGGAGAGGTCATTACAGTAGTAATAACTTCCATGACTCAAATAAAATAAAAAATACTGAAAAGAAAACAATGGGGTATCTCCCAAGAGTGCTTTTCTTTAACGCCTTTGAGCTAGGCGCAGAAAGTGGAAATCAAGTATTATCAAATGAGGCATTAAGATCAATTGTTTCCTCAAGAGCACCACTTACCACACTAGGCACTTTAGAAGTTCCCGAAGATGATTCAACCTGCAAGTCACTCTTAGTTGAACTAAAAGTCTTACCAATCTTAAAAACATGCTGCGGTTTTGGCACAGATACCTTGGGAACATACATAAATTTTTGCTCCTTTACAACAAAAGTGTCAGGGATATAACCCCGGGTATACCAAAGTACCCTTATATATATAACTTATATATGTTGTATGAGTGATTATATGTGCAGGATATTTAAAAAGACAATTTAACAGCAACCTGGGCCGGATTAACCAAGCCCAGGCCGGAATATATTTTATCAGGCCGGAATATACTCTACAAGCCGGCTGGGCCGGCACTTCTATCCCGGGCAGGCCGAAGTTCACTAACCTGGCTGGGCTGGTGCCTTCCCCTCTGGCTGGGCTGGCCAGCTTCTCTCTCTGGCTGGGCCGGCCAGCGTTTTCATCCCGGCTGGGCCGGGGATTCCCTCCAGCTCGTCCGCCCCGGCGTGGGCCGTTGCCCCGGCTGGGCCTGCCTGCCGGCTGGGCTGGTGTCCCGCCTGGGCATTCTGCCCCGCTATCGCCCCGGCTGGGCCATGGCCTGGCGTCCTGCCTCCCGGCTGGGCCGGTGCGATCGCTCCCCGGCTGGGCCTCCTCGCCCCGGCTCCTCTGTGTCCCGGCTGGGCCGGGACTCGCGCCCCCGGCCAGACCGGCCTTCTCCAGCGTCCCGCCCCCAGCTGGGCTGGCGCGCCCCCAGCTGGGCCGGCTTCATCTAGCGTCCCGGCGGGCCATTTCCTCCAGCGCCCGGCTGGGCCTGCCCGGGATAACTCCTCCAGGCCAGTTTTCTTCATGTCCCGGCTGGGCCAGGCCGGGATTCCCCTGGCCCAGACCGGGATTCTCCTTACTTGGCCGGATTACTTCTTTATAGGCCGACTTAGCCCTCTCTGGGCCGAGTTTGGCCACGTCCGGGACATATTCTTCATCCGGCTTCGTCTCCAGCACCTTGTGCCAGTCTTGGGACGCCTCCAGGCTTGGACTGGCACATCCTTCATCGTCATATGCTGGTTTTGGGACGCCCCTTGGCTCAAACCAGCATACTCCTCCTCTCCTAGTCAGTCTTATCCTCAGGAGGAGGATAAGACTGATGACATGGAGATCCTGAAGACACACACTAGAAGACGAAGGCCAAGGACACCAAGTACAGACATGGATGGGACTAGCCCATGACCGTGACACAGTGCACAGTACTGAGGACGGTACCGTGCTGATGCAGGCTACAGTGTGACAAGACCCCAGTAGTCAAACTCAGCTACAGTGTGTGCATAGTGTTATGTGGGGCATCTCTTGTCCCCTGGGCTCCCTATATAAGGGGCACCAGGGGGAACGATCACCCCAGCCTCCAGAGGAGGCTCACTTCTTCCTCGCTCCATGGGAGCTCTCTCTTCCCAGTAGCACTAGCTCTCTAGCTCCTGCCCAGTGCAGCCTTAGATAGGCAAGATGAACAGCTCAAGGAGCACCATTGTAGCTCTCATGTGAAGCTCATATAGATCAGACATGCAGGAGTAGGGGTGTTATCTCCTCACGAGGGCCCCGAACCTGGGTAGCTTGGTGTGTTAGCAGTGTGTTCTGTGCGCGGTCTCTACCGCGCCTTCCCTCCTCCGGATCCACCAGTGTACGTTCGGCCCCAACTTAAGCCATCCCATGGCATATGCTCGTTCACCACGACGACAAAAAGCATTCTCCTTCTTAAATTTAAGAGAAGAGAAAATTGAACTTAAAGTTTCCATAGACTCCTCTAGTTTACCAATCCTAAGGTTTTGACTATCATGAGTAGTACTAGCCTCTAAAATGGTGATTCTCTTACCGATACCTTCTATCGATTCATTAACCTGGCTAGCGTTATCAAGGATATTTGGCAAACTTTTTTCTAAAGAGCCAAGTTTTTCTAAGACTTCATCCAAAGTGACCTCATTTTTAACAACATGAATAGGTGGTACTCCCACTAGACTTTCAATTAAAGTGTATGCTTCCAAAGTGGGAGTACCCAGAAAATTACCTCCTACAAGAGTATCAAGAATGTACCTATTCCAACTAGATATACCAACATAAA
The DNA here is from genome assembly GCA_007115705.1 of Dactylis glomerata. Classification (NCBI taxonomy): domain Eukaryota; kingdom Viridiplantae; phylum Streptophyta; class Magnoliopsida; order Poales; family Poaceae; genus Dactylis; species Dactylis glomerata. The sequence continues at coordinate 1,540,131 of QXEO01000155.1, read as the reverse complement.
AATTTCAATGGAAGATCATGGTAGAATGCTTCTTTGTACACCTATGATGAGCATTGCTAATTCGGTACCAAGCATCTTTCAAACTCTCTCCCCCTTGTTGCTTAAAAGTACGAACCTCAACTTCAGGATTACTCATTCTAGCAAGACTAAAAAGCAGACAAGTAAAAGTAACAACTATAAAGGAACTAATTTTTTTTGTATTTTTGATAAAACGATGCAAGCAAAAATAAAGTAAAGAAAAACAATAACAAAGTAAAAGGTTGGAAGTGAGAGACTCCCCTTGCAGAAATCTTCTTTCTCCCCGGCAACGGCGCCAGAAAAAATGCTTGATGGTGCGTAGTAGGCACTCAGTTGGGAACCCCAAGAGGAAGGTATGATGAGCACAGCAGCAAGTTTTCCCTCAGTTGTGAAACCAAGGTTACGGCACTAGTAGGACAAAGAACCACACTTCCGAAGGTTGATGCCCGCTAGCTTTGCGACACTCCAGACAATGGCGCCAGAAAAATGCTGGTGCATGGCTTTTCACTAGCCGCAACGTGGAACCTGCACACAATACAACCAAGTACTTTGCCCCAATTTACGATGAGGTTGTCAATCTCACCGGTTTGCTGTAAACAAAGGATTAAGCGTATCGAGTGGTAAAAGGTAATAGTTTGTGATGGGTTCGTAGCATAGAAAACAAAAAAAATTCCTACGCAGAACACATAAACTAGCCAAGATACTCTACGAGGTGGTAGCAACGGAGACTAACCCTCGAAGTCCGGAAGCGGGGATTACGTTCCCGCACAAACGTTGCCTATGGAGAGTCGACGAAGACGCACGTAGTCGATGTAGTCGTACACTTGACGTAGTCGACGTAGTGGTTCACTTGACGATCACGAGATCGTGTACACGGCGCCACAAGTGGCAGCGCCCCCGTGCTCGGTCACACGTACAGCTCGACGTCGACTCCTCCACGCCCTCGGTCCAGCGGGGCAGCGGAAGAAGGGATCCGCCGGACACTCCACCACACACTTCTCTAAGTGTATGAACTACGAACTGACAATCCGGCAGAGCTTCGCTAAGCTGAGATGGATTTTGGGCAGCAACTTTGCGGGAGAGAGGAAGGGATCAAGCTGGCATGAACATGGAGGAGAGGGGGGCCTTTTATAGGAGAGGATGGCAGCCCCAAGGGGTGGCCGGCCAAGGAGACCCTCTTCTCCTCTTCATGGTCCTCTTCATTGTGGTAACCCCCTCTTCATCGTGGTAACCCCCATATCAACATGAGGTAAACCCCCATTTAATTTTGCATGACATTCATGCTAATTAAATTCATACTAATTGATTTAATAAACATTTTTATTTCTTTAATATTTGTTAATTAAATCAATTAACAAACATTAACAAATACCCCCTTGAGTTATTTCGATATACCAAAACAGTTTCGGTGCTTTTCTGAAACAACCCTCATGCTGTTCTGTAATTCGATCGGCGTATCGTATCCACTCAAAAACGACGGAGAACCTTAAGTGTGTCACCCTACGGTTCGTGAATAATGTGGACATGATCGAGACTCCTCTCCGATCAATAATCATCAGCGGGATCTGGAAATCCATGATGACTCCCACTTACTCAACGATGAATCTAGTGATCGTGTGAACCTTTAACGAACATAGTTAATTCCTTTTGTCTCGCGATATTATTACTTGTCCGAGATCCGATCATTTGGTATCAACCATACCTAGTTCGATCTCGTTCCCGACAAGTCTCTTTACTCGTTCCGTGATAATGCATTCCTGTGACCTAGTCACATGCTTGCAAGCGATTCTAATGCAATATCACCGAGAAGGGCCCAGAGAATATCTTCCCGTCATCGGGTCGGTAAAATTCTACTCTTGATCCATGAGCCTCAACTAATACTTTCAGAATACCCAAATCAACCTTTATAATCACCCTGTGACGGTGTGACGTTTGATATCATCAAAGCACTCTTCCGGTATCAGTGATTAACATGATCTCATGGTCTAAGGATTAGAACTATTTCGTATGAGTTTGATATAGCAATGAACTTGATGACTTGATCGTTTTGCTATTCATACTGTGGGTGTGAGTGTTCATCATATCAGTCTTCTAATGATATGACCCCGTTATTAACAACATCCAATGTTCATGATCAGGAAACCTTGATCATCAGTTAATCAACGAGCTAGTATAAAAGAGAGTCTTTACTAGGAACCTTTTTAGTTTATTAATCACACAAGTATTAATGTTTCCGATTAATACAATTCTAGCATGAGAAATAAACATTTATCATAAACATGGAATATGATAATAACCACTTTATTATTGCCTCTCGGGCATATTCCCTTCAGTCTCCCACTTGCACTAGAGTCAATAATCTAGTTGATACTTGCGTATATAACACTTATGGCTTTCACGTGTTATCCGTACGCATTGCAGTGGTTAATCTGATCTCTAGATCTGACACTTTCAGTTCTGTGTGTATTTGCATGTCTTTGCGTCTCTACGCATCACTCATTCTCAAATGAGATAGTTGGGTATAAATTTGGTCCTTTGGTGAGACCTTAGTTCCTTTAGCTAAAATCATGTTGTCACTATTGTCGCATAATAGATCTTCATAGTAATAGCCAGCTTGGAACTACACCTAGTTTGATAACAAACTTCTTGACACAAATGCCCTCTTTTGCTACTTCTAAAGTAGCCATATACTCAACCTTTGTTGTAGAATCCATCACAGTGTCTTAACTTTGGAACTCATCCAAATCCATCATGGAACTTCCTTCCATTACATTGTGCCACCTAAACATACAACTAAAATTGAGATAAACTTAATTTGTATCTTGTGACAAACTTAGTATCAATGTAACACTTTACAATGAATTATGTGTCACTTTGTCATACATAATATATATCCTTAGTCCTTCCAAAGCACATAAGGATATCTCTACTATTGTCCAGTGATCATCTTATGACTTTTATCACTCTGGTATATGCTCATAACATTTAGAGCATAGGACATATCTGGATATGTACATATTATGGTATACATGATCGATCAAATCATTCATGTGGCTTCACTCATCAAGTGTCAAAAAACACCTGAATCTTGTTTCAACCTCTTCCATGCGACAAGAACTTTTCTTGTCGTTTCCATATTGAACTTCATTCAATATTTCATCTATGTACTTTGGCACAACCATATTGGTACCTCGATCTATCTGTATAGACATCGAGACCCAATATTTTGGTTTTACCTAAGTCTTTCATTGAAATCTAATTTTAATGAAATTCTTAACCTATGCCAATAAAAGATACATCATTTCCAATTAACAATATGTCTTCTACATAATGTACGGAAAATATGTCTCAGCGCTCCCACTTAATTTCTTGCAAATGCAAGCATATTCATCGTATCTGATGAAACTAAACCTTTTAATTATTTCATCACGGTGAATATTCCAACTCCGCGATGCTTACTTCAACCATTGAAGTTTGCATGCCTTTTAGCATCCTTTGAATTTACAAAACCCATTGGACCATGTCATGTACATGTCCTAGGTAACCATTCTATTAGAAGAATGTTGTCTTGTTTGTTCAACTAACATATACCAAACTTGGCATATGTAGTGGTTGCTACAGTAATCCTTCCAGACAAAATATCGCTATGAAAGATCAAATCTTGTCATAGTCAACTCATTGAACACAATCGTAAACTCTTTTAACGATGTGTCGACTATTTCAAAGATGTTAAACATCCATGTCTGTCTTTATAGATCCAAATACGTTCATTAGGCTTCATGCCTTTTGAGGGTCTTCCAAGTTCATAAACTTGAATTCTCGTGTATGGAACTATCACGGATTTTACGGCTTCTATCCATTTGATAGAGTCAGGGCCCATCATCGCTTCTTTGCATGTAGTCGGTTCATCATTGTCAAACAATAATGATCTGTTCTCAAATCTAACTATTTGATTGTTATCCGACTCACGCGGTTCAATAGGAACTTAGATCTATGTGACCACAACCTTTGAGGTACGATAGCCATGCGCATTGTGGCCGCCTCCGGGACACTTCCCAGCGCTGCGCTACTCAACACATATAGCTTAGGTTCAATAACCTAATCAAAGTTCTATTGTCCTCCCACTTGTCTTTTTGTGAAAAATTCCTTCTCAAGAAACTTGACGTTTTTCAGCGACAAACACTTTTGTCTTCAGTGTTCTGGAGGAATACCCAACAGTTACTTTGGGATAACCTACAAAGACGTATTTATCCGACTTTGGTTGTAAACATTTTACATATGCCTAGCATACCAAAATTTCAGAAAAGACAACTTGGGTTTTATCCCATGCCATATCTCATATGGTGTCATTTCAATGGATCATGATGGCGCTCTTTTCAGTGTAAAAAGCGGTAGTCTCTAAAGCTTTATCCTTAAAATATAATGGCAGTTTTATAGACGACACCTTTGATCCAACGATGTCAAACAAAGTTTGATTTTATCTCTCGAACACTCCATACTCCTATGGTGTTTCGGGAAATACAAGTCTATGGAACGATTCCTCAACTTTTAGGTGTTTGCTAAACTTGTAACTCAAATATCTTCCTTTATGATCAAATCATAAATTCTTTATTCTCTTGTTACAATGATTTTCAACTTCAACTAGAAATACTTTGAACAATATTCAAATATTTCATGCTTCTTCCTTATCAAGTAAATATACACATATATCTACTCAAATCATCGGTTAAAGTAAATGAAGTTCAAGAATTCACCACACACGGCTACACATAATGGACTATATACATCAACATGTACAATATCCAATAAGTTAGTCGTCCATTCTTCTTTGGCCTATGAACGGAGTTTTAATCATATCTAGGAAATTCTCACAAGTGTCAATTGATTCAAAATCAAAAGGCTCCAGAATTCCATCAATATGGAGTTCCTTCACGTTTTCTTTCCAATATGATTTAAATGGTGGTGTCACTCATAAGTGATCTTCTAATCATTTGTCTTAAGACATTTTTAGCATCAGTGTTATGGATGTGATTTCTCCAACAAGATAAGCGTTCATTCATCTTTTATGAATGCGGTAATAATTTTGAACAACCATTGTTCTCATAATACCAGAACAAAATAACAATTATTTAAACAAATCTTGAAAGCTAGGTTTAATTCCAACGAAACACAATAACACTTTATTTGTTTTCGATGAGAATCATCCCATATTCATTTGCTAGTTAATCAGGCCATTGCAGTTCTTGTATTGCATTGTTCTGTATGACAGTTCATACCAACCAATTTAGTATCAAATACCCAAGAACCACATTATTTTAACAAGCAACGAATACACCCATAACATGTATATCTTCTATATACCTGAGCTGGACATTTCCAGTCTTTTCTTTTCCGCCAGAATAAATTTTGGATTCTCTTTTTAGCAATTCTTTTCCTTCTAGAAGAATCTATCAACATCAATAGTGGCGCCATTCACATGGCACATAGTTCAGGGCATGATTAGTCAAACACTAATATCCTTGGACTCACACATTGAAGTAGATCACCATTATCAAATATTTGGCGTTCTTCCAAATTCCATTCTTTAGTAATCTTTTAGTGTAGTAAACATTTTACCTACATCTTCCATTCATCCTATCATGACAACTTTCATGATCAAGCTACTATAGCTCATGAGGATGAATTGCTAGTATAATATTAGTTCCTAAACCTTTTAGGAGATCTGGACGCCTGGCGTCTCTAATCTTCGCAAATTCTCATACAATACAAGAACATGTGTCTTACTAAATTATACTCTATCACTTTGCAACCAAACATTGTTTCAGATATCACAATATCTTCCACACATGATAGTTTATGAAACAATTCTTTCAACTCCTAGATAACCTTGATACTAAAAACAACTTTTGAATATCAAGGATCATGGAGGCAAGTGTGATACTTAGATACTAACACTGGAATTGTTACTCTTGATTTAATACTACTTATTAAATTTTATCGAGTAACAAGGATTTGCTAAAAGTTTGCAATAGAACTTTAAACTTTAGATTGACATTCAAACAATACGATACCAGTTCGTAAAGTTAACATCCAGAATTCTATAGTTCAATTATCTCAATTATAGCTAATCGCAAGGTAGTAAACGGATGCCAATAACTACAACAATCTATGCAAATTCACTTTGATTTAGTTCATGATAAATTGAGTTCTATAATTCAAAATTACTAAATGAACTCCCACTTAAAAACAACATCCCTCTTAGTTTTCTTAAGTGATTACACGAACCAAATTCACTATACCGCAACCGATCATCACGTGTAACGGCATAGTTTCAAAGGCGAACATCACCATGTTCATCATATCAACCATATGACTCATGCTTAACCTTTCGGTTCGTGTTCCGAGGCCATGTCTGTACATGCTAGGCTCGCCAAGTAGAACCATAGCACTCGCGTGTGTAAAACTGTCTTACACCCGTCGTATGTGAACGTAGAGTCTGTCACACCCGATCATCACGTGGTGTCTCGAAACGACGAACTTTCTTGACGGTGCATGCTATGGAAGAACACATTTTTATCTTGATATTTATGTGAGAGGGATCATCTTATAATGCTACCGCGCGATCAAATCTAAGCAAAATAAGATGCATAAAAGGATAAACATCACATGCATATGTAATGTGATATGATATGGTCCTTCACGCATTCGATCTCCATCTTGTGCGTCATGGCATGATCTCCATCATTCCACCGGCGCAGCACCAAGGTCCATGGCGCGCCACTTTGGTTGTCTTCCTCCATTACAATATATCACTTGGATATACATATTCGGCACGCAGGCCATTTAAATGTAAAGACAACCATATGGCTCCTGCCGGTTGTTTATAACTTACAAAAAGGATCATCGCATACAATTTGTAACATAAACAATTTAACCATATCACATCACATGCCCTGCAAAAACAAGTTAGACGTTTCTAATTTGTCTTGCATATTTTACGTGGTTTAGGGCTTTCTAGGAAGAACCGTTCTTACCTACGAACATGAAACCACAACGGTGATAAAAATATTATTAACAACTATTTGTAAAATAGATCATAACTATAGTGGGAGAAACATACACCCGCAAAGCCACATATGCCGAAGCATATCAAGTGTGGGACAAGTCTCGTGAACGTGGTCACGTAAGGTTAGTCTCGGGCAGCTTCAATCCCACTATGCCACTATGATCCAAAATACAAAAAAATTGCAATAACATGATCATCAACGCCCACATCCACATGTGTTCTAACCGTGCATACCAACTACGCATAGAGATGGCTCTGATACCACTGATGGGTTCGTAGCATAGAAAACAAAAAAAATTCCTACGCAGAACACATAAACTAGCCAAGATACTCTACGAGGTGGTAGCAACGGAGACTAACCCTCGAAGTCCGGAAGCGGGGATTACGTTCCCGCACAAACGTTGCCGATGGAGAGTCGAGGAAGATGCACGTAGTCGATGTAGTCGTTCACTTGACGTAGTCGACGTAGTGGTTCACTTGACAATCACGAGATCGTGTACACGGCGCCACAAGTGGCAGCGCCCCCGTGCTCGGTCACACGTACAGCTCGACGTCGACTCCTCCACGCCCTCGGTCCAGCGGGGCAGCGGAAGAAGGGATCCGCCGGACACTCCACCACACACTTCTCTAAGTGTACGAACTACGAACTAACAATCCGGCAGAGCTTCGCTAAGCTGAGACGGATTTTGGGCAGCAACTTTGCGGGAGAGAGGAAGGGATCAAGCTAGCATGAACATGGAGGAGAGGGGGGCCTTTTATAGGAGAGGATGGCAGCCCCAAGGGGTGGCCGGCCAAGGAGACCCTCTTCTCCTCTTCATGGTCCTCTTCATTGTGGTAACCCCCTCTTCATGGTGGTAACCCCCTCATCAACATGAGGTAAACCCCCATTTAATTTTGCATGACATTCATGCTAATTAAATTCATACTAATTGATTTAATAAAACATTTTTATTTCTTTAATATTTGTTAATTCAATCAATTAACAAACATTAACAAATACCCCCTTGAGTTATTTCGATATACCGAAACAGTTTCGGTGCTTTTCTGAAACAACCCTCATGATGTCCTGTAATTCGATCGGAGTATCGTATCCACTCAAAAACGACGGAGAACCTTAAGTGTGTCACCCTACGGTTCGTGAATAATGTGGACATGATCGAGACTCCTCTCCAATCAATAATCATCAGTGGGATCTGGAAATCCATGATGACTCCCACTTACTCAACGATGAATCTAGTGATCGTGTGAACCTTTAACGAACATAGTTAATTCCTTTTGTCTCGCGATATTATTACTTGTCCGAGATCCGATCATTTGGTATCAACCATACCTAGTTCGATCTCATTCCCGACAAGTCTCTTTACTCGTTCCGTGATAATGCATTCCTGTGACCTAGTCACATGCTTGCAAGCGATTCTAATGCAATATCACCGAGAAGGGCCCAGAGAATATCTTCCCGTCATCGGGTCGGACAAATTCCACTCTTGATCCATAAGCCTCAACTAATACTTTCAGAATACCCAAATCAACCTTTATAATCACCCTGTGACGGTGTGACGTTTGATATCATCAAAGCACTCTTCCGGTATCAGTGATTAACATGATCTCATGGTCTGAGGATTAGAACTATTTCGTATGAGTTTGATATAGCAATGAACTTGATGACTTGATCGTTTTGCTATTCATACTGTGGGTGTGAGTGTTCATCATATCAGTCTTCTAATGATATGACCCCATTATTAACAACATCCAATGTTCATGATCAGGAAACCTTGATCATCAGTTAATCAACGAGCTAGTATAAAAGAGAGGCTTTACTAGGAACCTTTTTAGTTTATTAATCACACAAGTATTAATGTTTCCGATTAATACAATTCTAGCATGAGAAATAAACATTTATCATAAACATGGAATATGATAATAACCACTTTATTATTGCCTCTTGGGCATATTCCCTTCAGTTTGCAAGAAAGTAAATAATGCGAGTAAAAGTAAAACTGTAATAGCAATGTAAAGGAATTGGACCGGGGTCTGTAGTTCACTAGTGGTGTCTCTTCATAAGATAAATAACAACATGCTGGGTAAACAAATTACAGTTGGGCAATTGATAGAGTAAAGATAGCCTACATATGTCATGAGGATCACTATGAGATTCACTCTGGGCATTACGATAAAATACATAGACCGTAATCCAACTGCATCTATGACTAATAATCCACCCTCCGAATATCGTCCGAGCAACCATTGGGTATTAAGTTGCGAAAAACAGATTATCGCCTTAAGCAAAGTGCATAATGTAAACAATGCAAATGTCCTTGAACACAAGAATGTTGTTTTCTTCCTAGTGGCAACAACACATCTACAACCTTAGAGGTTTATGTCACTCCCCCAGATTACTAGAGGCATGAACCCAACTATCGAGCATAAATACCCCCTCTTGGAGTCACTAGCATCTACTCGACCAAGATATCTACTAGCAACAGAGAGCATGCAAGATCATAAACAACATAGATATAACATAAAGATAATAATTCAGCACATCAACTTGACATAGTACCAATATTCGTCGGATCCCAACAAACACAACATGTAGAATTACACAAAGATGATCTTGATCATGTTAGGCAGCTCACAAGATCTAAACATGAAGCACATGGTGGAGGAGACAACCATCTAGCTACTGCTATGGACCCGTAGTCCAAGGGCGACCATGGTGATGAAAAAGGCCTTAATACGTCCAAAACGTATCAACTTTCCCCAACACTTTTGCTGTTGTTTCTCCTCTAATTTGTGTGTTTTGAATACAATTAACATGGACTAACGCTATTTTCAGCAGAATTGCCCTGGTGTCTTGTTTTTATGCAAAATCCAACTTTCAGGAAAAATCCCAAAAACTATTGCAAAAATCCTATTTTACCAGAAGACCCACGGAGCCAGAATACAAGACGGAGAGGGGCTACGAGGCCACCACACCACCTGGTGGCGCGGCCCAAGCCTGGCCGCGCTAGGGTGTGGTGAGGCCACCCCAGCCGTCTCCTCGAGCCCTCCTTCCGCCTACAAATACCCTTCGACCTGAAACTATCGGGGGTTGAGCGTTTTTCCCAGATAGACTTCTGCTACACCGCCACCATCAGAAACCGCGATTCGAAACCAAAAACTCCATTCAGGCACCCTGTCGGGACGGAGATTTGGAGGAGATCTTCATCACCATCATGACCGACATCTCTCCATCAACCATCCATGACTCCCCCATCCATGTGTGAGTGATTCCCGCTGTAGGCGAAGGGGATGGTAGGGATTGGATGAGATCGTTCATGTAATTTGCTATGAAATTGTTAGGGCATGGTGCCTAGTATCTATTGTTAGTGCTTATGACATTGTTGCAACTTGTTGTGCTTAATGCTTGTCACTTTGGGCCCGAGTGCCATGATCTCAGATCTGAACTTGTTATTATTTTATGATGATAATTGTTGTTTATGGTCTTACCTGCAAGTTGTATACACATATCGTTTTCTAGATCCCGAGGCCCCAAAGTGACAGCAATTGGGATAACCGGAGGGGATGGCTGTGATGTGAGGATCACATGTGTTCACCGAGTGTTAATGCTTTGCTCCGGTACTTTATTAAAAGGAGTACCTTAATTACCAGTAGATTCCCTTGAGGCCCTGCTGCAAATAGGCTGGTAGGACAGAAGATGCCGTGCAAGTTTCTCATTGCAAGCACGTACGACTATATACGGAACACATGCCTATGGTTGTTTAGTACTAGGATGCTTTATCATTATTTATCTACAATTGCCCATGTCTTGTTTATTACATGAATTATCTTATCCACGCAATGCCCGTTCATCCATCCCTATGCCTACAGTATTTAATCCTACTGTTTACTATTGCTACTATTACCATCTTTACTTTATTATTGTTGCTACTATTTTACTACTGTCACCACTATAAAACTATTGCTACTGATAAACCGTAGCGAGCAAGTCTGTTTCCAGGTGCAGCTCAATTGACAACTCATATGTTAAGGCTTATAAATATCCTTTGGCTCCCCTTGTGTAAATTTGGGTTTTACTTCCCTTGAAGGCTATTGCGATCCCCTATACTTGTGGGTCATCAAGACTATTTTCTGGCACCATTGCTGGGGAGCATAGCTTTATTTGTAAGTTCACTTGGGATTCATATTTTTCGCTGCAATCCATTCATCATGGGTAAACCTCTTGATGGAAAAGTTCCTATATTGCCATCCACTACAAGAAGAGGTACAACTCTGATCACCTCTGTTGCTCTTGATTCACCATCTGTTATGAGTAAGTTGCCTACACCACCGCATGCACATGCTACTACTTCTGCTGAGTTTGAAAATGCTTCTGATAATTTTGGTGATGCTTCTACTGTGCTTGATGAGAGTGGTTCGTTAGGTTCCTTTTTAGAAGCTACAATTGCTAGGACTAAGCAAATGGGGAACACTATTGTTACACATGCTAGTTCACCTGAGTCTAGGGAATGCCCTAGTGACGATCTTGATGAGGCTTATATTGAGTTAGATGACGATTTTATTTATGAATCTCATGCTACTAGTGATGCTGATGCTATTAGAGAGCTTCTTGCAAGACGTGCTGTTAGATATAAGTTATCTCTTGATGCTAAGTTTGCTGCTTCCCCCATAAATATTAGTGATAAGGATTATGATTTCTCTTTGGATTTATCTTACATATCTATTGTTGAGAAAGAACCTTTTTGTGGTACTAAAAATAAGAGTGCTATGGAGCACATGAATGAGCTTTCTTCTTTGAGTAATTTGTTTTCTGATGATACTAAGCTGCGTACTTACTTTGTTGCTAAGATTTTCCCTTTTTCATTGAAAGGCGCAGCTAAAGCTTGGTTTAATAATTTGTCTCCTGGATCTATTGATAGTCCTATTGCTTCGGTTAACACTTTCTTTCAGAAATATTTTCCTGCTAGTGCTCAGCATGCTGCTTTGCATATTTTTTTTTGACTTTGAGCAAGTAAAAGGAGAGAAACTGCCTGAATCTTGGGGAAGGTTTTGTTCTTTAATTAGAGTACTGCCTGGAGAGCCATTTCCTAAGAATGAACTCCTAGATATATTTTATAATGGACTAACCGTTGAATCTAAGACATACTTGGATAGTTGTGCTGGTGGTGTTTTCAGGAAAAGAACTCCCGCTGAAGCTGAAGAATTAAGGGCTAAAATAAGCCGGAACCATGATGATTGGACTATGGCTGAGCCAACACCAGCGCCAACCCCAGCGCCAACACCAAATAAGAGAGGAATGATTGAATTAAATGATGAAGCGATGAGAGAAGCCAAGAAATCTCTTAAGGAGAAGGGTATTAAATCTGAAGACGTGAAGAATCTACTACCTATAGAAGAGTTATGTAAGCCAATCCCTTGCTCATCCACTATTGAGGTACAGTCTCTCCAACGCTTTGATAATAGAGATATTCCTTACTCTAAACCTCCTGATCAATGCTTAGATGAGTTTGATAATTTCATTATTAAGCAAGATAATTTTAATAAGAGAGTGCAGAATCATTTGTTGGAAAATTCTAGATCTATTAGCGAGTTGCAGGATATTGTGGAGAGAACCTCCAATGATGTGAAGATGCTTGTTAAACATTTTCAAATGGTTCAGACTCAAATTGATCAGCTTACCAAGGTGAAAAAAGATTTGCTAGTTAATGCTGCAAGAGAAAAACAAGCGTCTGAAATACGCACTAGAGGTGGTGCTTCTTCTCAAGATCCCTTATATCCTAAAGGACATCCTAAGAGGATCGAGCAGGATTCTCAACATGCTACAAGTGATGGTACTCCTTCCAAGAAGAAGAAGAAGAAGCATAAAACAGTTGCAGAGTCTTCTGAAACAGGTAAAGATCCTAATAGTGTTTCTATTTCTGATGCTGAAACCGAAAGTGGTAATGCTTCCGATAAAGAAGAAGTTGAAGAGGAACCGGAGAAGCTTGCTAAGAATGCATAGTACACTAAGGAAGACTTCATTGCCAACAAGCATGGTAATGAGAGATAACCTTGGGTGCAGAAACCAATGCCTTTTCCTGGTAAGAAACACAAATCCAAGGAAGAAGAACACTACAACAGGTTTTGTGAATGGATGAGACCTTTATTTTTGCAAATTCCTTTGACTGATGCTATTAAAATGCCTCCTTATTCAAAGTATATGAAAGATATTCTTACAAACAAAAGGAAGATTCCTAGTGAGGCAATTTCCACTTTACTTGCTAATTACTCTTTTGATGGTAACGTTCTGGAGAAGCTTGGAGATCCAGGTATACCGACTATTCCTTGCTCTATTAAAAATAATTATGTTAGAACTGCTTTATGTGATTTGGGAGCCGGAGTTAGTGTCATGCCTTTTTCTCTCTATAAGAGACTTGATCTAGAAAAGTTGATATCGACTGATATATCTTTGCAAATGGCTGATAAGTCTACTACTATTCCTATTGGTATATGTGAGAATGTTCCTGTTCAAGTTGCTAATAATTGTTTGATATTGACTGACTTTGTTGTGTTGGAAATGCTTGAAGATGATAATATGTCTATTATTCTTGGGAGACCTTTTCTAAACACTGCAGGTGCTGTTATTGATTGCAACCAAGGGAAAGTAACTTTTAATGTCAATGATAAAGAGCACACGGTCTATTTTCCCAAGAAGATTGATAGAAAATATGCTCTAAACTCAATCAAGAATATGGAGACCATCAGAGTTGGTCAAATTATTTGTTCAAGGCCAAAGCCCAAGGAAGAATATCAAATTCTTATGGTTGGGACTATGCCTATCAAGGTCGAGGTAACATAATCATTTAGTGAAATGCAAAGCTTTGCTTCATAGAAAAGTGGTTTGGTAACAAGACTTGATCAACCTTGTTAACAAAGTGGTTTTCGAATGAACAAAACTATGTTTTCACCGCATTTACTTTTGTTTCCACCTTGTTCATTTTTGTTTCCGCTATTTAGTTTCATATTAGAATATCTTAGAGCTGCTATAATCTTGGTTTGGATTTGCTTTCTATCGTTCCATCTTCATTTTCCCGAGTTTTATTCTCTTATCAATTTCTGAAAAATCCTCGAAAATAAAGTTTCTCAAAAAATTCTAGAAAATTCTTTTTAAATTTTTATGTCAAAAATGGGGCAGAGAGGCACCTAGGACACCTCAGGGGGACCCACCATGCCACCTCACCACATGGTGGTGCGGCCAGGGCCAGGCCGCGCCGTGGCATGGTGAGGGGGGGCCCCTGGCCCTCCACTTACCTCTCCACCCTCACTTCACTCTCTCTCCCAAAATATCTCCACACCACAGCTCAAACCCATGTTCTTGTTGTTCTTCCTCGCGATTTTTTATCTCCTTGCTCAGCCCATCTTTGCTGCTGAGATTTGGAGCATTTGTTCTCCAGTATGTGACTCCTTCGATTGTCCAATTAGAATTTTGTTTAGTGGAGTATTTCTTGAGTATTTTAGCTCTATAGGTGACAGGTGAAATGATTTTGCATGCTTGTTCTATTGCTTAGAAATGTTATTTTGATGCATGTTAGCCCTCTTACAACTCCCCATAGTAGTTTCCTTCAATTGTTTGTTTCAAAATCATTTTTTATGAGGTTTGCTTAAAAAATTTAGAGATGGAGGAGAATGCATACCAACTCTTTCAACATGAACTAGAAGTGTGTGAGGTCATGAGAGTCCACCGTGAAGAGGGAGTCTTTCCCTCAATCTATCCATGCTCAGTGTTCATGAATGCTGCTGGGATCCTACAAGACTTCCAAACTCTAATTTCTAATGCAGGATTGGAACATTTCGTTGATGGTGAACCTCACCAATATGCTAAACTAACCATGTCTGTGGTGCAGGATTTTAGATTTAGTTGGTCCTCATCTAACCCCATGGTTCATTATAAAATTTACAATAAATCTGTGGACTTTCCCTTTGATGTTTTCTTGTGCAGCTATTAGAGTACAATAGTGGGGATCGCGCGAGAAGATGAGGGACCGGCCCAGGCCATTGATGGACTTATATGAGGAGATTTGCCAAGGAAGAAGCTTCTTAGGAGAGAGTGGTAAAATTCGGAATATTCGTTTCCCATCCATTCGATATTTTGCCTACTTTATTACCAAGTGTGTTCTTGCTAGGAAGACTGCAAGCAAGTTATCCTCTTATGATCTAGCTTTTATTTCAGCTGCTTTGAAATGTGATAGGACTTATAATTTGGGTGCTTTGATAGCTTTCTGTCTTGCTACCAACCGTGAGAAAGGGGGAGTTTGTGGAAGTCTTATTGCTTCTCGATTATTAGCTTTGCATGGTGTAGTGCCTCATGTTTTAGACCTTCATTTCCCATAGAGAGGCTTGATCTTAATTCTATGATATACATCACAAGTTCGTTTCTCCTCATGCTTGTTTGGACAACTTGTTGTTTGAGATAACCATTTTCAAGGAATCAGCCTGGAGAGTAGTTAAGACTGATCAATCAGTCCATTTGCCTACACCTCTTTTGTTTAACCTTGATCACAGGAATGGATGGTCACTTATGGAAGGTGAGTTGGACGCGTACATAGAGGAGCACCCTCAGCACGTGCACGAGGATGGAGAGGAGACCGAAGAGTTGGGCCAGCCCTCCAACACTTGGAAGTTTCCGTACCAGCAGTCCTATTATGATTATGCACCATCTGCTTCATATTCACGAGAGCCAGGCTACGACCATGCCAATGATGACCCACCAGCTTGGGGTGATTACCAGAGATGGGATTGACCTCCACTTAGGCCAAAAGCCTAAGCTTGGGGGAGGTACGCTGACGATACACTCATCTACATATCATATGTTGTCGGAACTTTTGTATATCCGTATTTCGCCTTCTTCCTTTTCTTTGTTGTTCTTGTTCTTATTTCTACTTTCCAAAACACAAAAAGACCAAAAATATTTCTGTTGTTTCTCTTTGTTTGCCTTTTTAGTTCTCTAGTTTTGGTTTGCTTTGTTTCTTATTTTCGATTTGGTATTTGAAAAATCCAAAAATATTTTGCTTTGTTTGTTGTTTCCTTCTGTTCTTGTTTCAAAATTCAAAAACCCAAAAATATTTGTTGTTCTTCTTCGGTTTTGTAAAGTTTGTTGCAGATTTCAGTCTCCTGTGACTACATTGGAGCTTGGTTATCACTTCATATTATTCAAGCCACACAAGTGAAAGGCAATAATGACGACATATGGCAATTCGAGATGTGGTAAGAGGCTGGTATGAACTCTATTTGTTTCCATTTTTGTACATATACCCATCTATGTGGACGTGCTTAGCCTGTTCATGTAAGGTATATGTTATCTAATGGATGCGTTGTAGTTCTTGCTCTCATATGATTAGTTCTAATTTACTAATAGTTTGTAGCATGTTGTCGATGGATTTCGTGTCGCAAGAACACGGGGTACCACACGACAGACCCAAAGATTCGAACGCAGGGGGTTGTACGCGTGAGACCTTGGATCGCAACGAAACACGCGACGGAAGCCTCGAGACGCCGGAGAGCACACCGCACTACAGAGAGAGAGACACCGAGCTTTACCCAGGTTCAGGGCCCTTGTGGTGAGGTAAAGCCCATACTTCCTGCCTTCTTGTATTACGACATGATACCTCACGAGGAGTACAAGGTCTTGGTTACAGAGCTCTAACTGGCCGGAGGTAGAAGAACCAACTTAGCCTAGCTAGGAGCCCGGAGATGAAGATCCGATCCCCTCTAAGGGGTGGCCTCCCCTCCTTTTATAGTGCCGAGGTCCTCCTTCCCCTTATCATCTTGGGGCAGGGGTTGCCACAAACGGCCAAGGAGGAGGGACAGTTGTTATCTTGGGTCTTCGGTAGACGTAGTCTTCGTAGAGAAGTGGCGCCGGTCCATAGGAGTGGTTGGAGGAAGCTGACGTCCTCCTCTGGCGCCCTGCACCGTCCACCCTATTTTTAGGAGGGTGGCCAACAACCACTGTGCCGCTTTATGCAGGCACGGTGAAAGATGGTCTCCTCCCTGTCGGGGTAGCATGGACGGTACGTGGTCTTCTATCCTTATCTTCTTGCTCAGCACGGAAACATACCGAGCTGACGTGGATGTGGTCCATCCCCTCACGAGAAACAGCTCGTGAGGAGGTCTTCTGGTCCTTAGTAGTTTTAGCCGTCGTTCTCCTCATGAGGCGCCTCCTCATGAGGGTCTTCTCCGCTGGGCTTCGACATCGGTTTACCCCTGGGCCGAAGCTGGGCCATTGAAGGAGCCTAGGAGTAGGTGGACCGAGATACCCCGGTATCCAGAACACCGACAGTAGCCCCCAGGAGCCTGGCCCGCAAACGCGCCCTCTCAAGGTAGCCAAGGGTCAGGGCCCCCAGAAGCTGTTGGGCCCTCCAACGGCACGCGTCAACGCGCGTGGTCAGAGGACCATGTGAAGATGCAGAGGCTGCGGACGCGTGGCGCGACCGCGGCTGGCGAGACGAAGCGGCAAGCGTCGCAGCAGTCCCTGAGGCGTCAAACCATCATGATGGCGCGTCACTTCGCTGCAGAGCGCTGCGCTGATGCTCCGATTCCCGCGCTGGGATTTGACACTTCGAAGCCCGCCACGCCCTTTAAATGCAGCCTCCCCGACACCTCCGGCACTTCACCCTCTTCCTCCAGATACTACTTCTTCCTCAGACGCTTCCCCGAGCAATGGATCCCTCGGCCTCCTCCGTCGTTGCTGGATCTGGCTCGGGGGCAAAGCGCCGTGGGCGCCCCCCGGGTAGCAGGAACAAAGCGAAGGTCCCCGCCCGGTGGACGCCTGATACGTCTCAAACGTATCTATAATTTTTTATGCTCCATGCTTGTTTTTACACCATTTTCTTAGTGTTTCCTTACACTTCGTGGCGTTTTTATGCATTTTCCGGAACTAACCTATTAACGAGATGCCACAGTGCTAGTTCCCTGTTTTCTGCTATTTTTGTGTTTCAGAAAAGTTACACAGGAAATATTCTCGGAATTGGACGAAACAAAAGCCGAACATCCAGAAATTTACCGAAGTTTCCAAAGAACCGAAGAGGAGACGGAAAGGAGCCAGGAGGCGGCCTCACCACCAGGGGGCGCGGCCCAGGGCCTGGCCGCGCCGCCCTATGGTGAGGGCCACCTGGTCCACTTCTGACGCTGCCCCTTCGCCTATAAAGACCCCCCGACAGGAAAAACCTAAACACCCGATCACTTTTCCAGAATACATCGCGATCCGCCGCCGTCGTCGACCCGAGATTGGGAGGGTCCAGAAGCTCTTCCCGGCACCCTGCCGGAGAGGGGAATCGCCACCGGAGGTCTTCTTCATCGCCATGCTTGCCTCCGGCGCAATGAGTGAGTAGTCTACCTTGGACTATGGGTCCATAGCAGTAGCTAGTTGGTTGTCTTCTCCACCATGTGCTTCATGTTTAGATCTCGTGAGCTGCTTTACATGATCGAGACTACCTTTATGTAATTCTACATGTTGTGTTTGTTGGGATTCGATGAATATTGGTGTTATGATTGAGTTGATGTGCTGAATATTATCTTATGTTATCTCTATGTTGTTTATGATCTTGCATGCTCTCCGTTGTTAGTAGCTATCTTGGCCGAGTAGATACTAGTGACTCCAAGAGGGGGTATTTATGCTTGATAGTTGGGTTCATGCCTCTATTTAATCTGGGGGAGTGACAGAAACCTCTAAGGTTGTAGATGTGCTGTTGCCACTAGGGAAAAAACAACATTCATATGTCCAAGGGCATATGCTTTGTTTACATTACATACTTTGCTTAATGCAGTTATCTGTTGTTCGCAACTTAATACTTGTGGAGTTCTCGGATTGATTCGCCACAAGTGGATTATTAGTCATAGATGCAGTTGGATGGCGGTCTATGTATCTTGTTGTAATACCCAAAGTAAATCTCATAGTTATCCTCTCGACATATGCACGTTATCTTTATTCTATCATTTGCCCAACTGTAATTTGTTTACCCATCATGTGTTATTTTATCTTATGGACAGACACCACTAGTAAACTGTGGACCCCAGTCCTATTTCCTTTATATTGCTATCACCTATTTACTTTACTCGCACTGCTTATTTTCTCGCATACTACTATTGCTTTCCACTCGATACGCTCATACTTTTGTTTAAGCAAACCGGTCAGATTGACAACCTCATCGTAAGTTGGGAGCAAAGTATTTGGTTGTGTTGTGTGCAGGTTCCGTGTTGCTACTAGTTGAAGACGCGCTAACAAGTGTCGTAAACGGCGCCCTTGTTGGAAGCCACTAGGCTAGCAAGCATCACCTTCTGGAGTTTCGCTTTTTCCTGGATACGATTAAACCTTGGTTTCTTACTGAGGGAAAACTCGCTGCTGTACTCATCAAACCTTCCTCTTGGGGTTCCCAACTGGACGGTGATTTACACTATCACACACCGCCACAGCAAAGATTTTTCTGGCGCCGTTGCTGGGGAAAAAGAAGACTTCTGCAAGGGAGTTTCGCACGCACATCCTTTACTTTGTTTATAGTTTTGCTTTACTTTATTTTTACTTGCATTGTTTTATAAAAAACACAAAAAAAATAGTTCCTTTTGTAGTTGTTATTTTTGTTGGTCTGTTATTGCCTTGCTTTATCATGCTTTCTATCAATGGTTGGTTTCTTCGAAACTAAATCTTTTTGGCAAGGTGGGTTCATGGAAGAGCAGCAAAATTATTATGAGGAACACCACTTGTCACCAAAAGGGAAACACTTATGGGAACAAATCAATAAATTATATATCATTGCTAGAAATGTGTGCTCTACTTATAATGTTACTTATTGCTTTGATAGATCTTGTTGTTGTAGGAGGTATAAACACCTCCCTTTTCAATGTGAGTATAATGATGATGTTACCATATCTTCTTATATTAATGGAAGTTATGACTTTTATGATGTGGAACAAATTGAAGAATTTATTGCTTGGAAGGGTGCATTCGAACTTGCTTGTTTGCTAGAAAATACTGATGATGCACTTTATAAATATGAGGTTTATGATATACTTAAATTTTGCTTTGAAAATTATTATGAAAGAGGAAAATTTTGGTGCTGCACCGTAAAAATTCGTGAACATTCTCAGTATATCTTTTGGACCTGAGATTTCTTGTGCATATGCCCCAGGTTATATCCAAACTTTCATTAGTTATACACTTTTTGATTTGAGCAACAGAAAACCCTCTAAAATTTCGACCTTTCTCAGCTGTTCTGTTTTGACAGATTTCTGCCAATATTTGTGTTTGCTGCTCGATCGCTTTCTTTTTGAGTTCTTTTGATCACCGAACTTTTGGGGAAGTTACTACAGTAGTATATTCTTTATATGTGGTGATTTTGAGTTGAAACCTGAAGCAAAAAGGGTTGATTCATTGCTATGCTTACACTAATGTTGCTAATAGAATTATGTTTAGTTTTGTATGAAGGAAGTTTTCAAGTGTAGGGATTGGAGAATGATGAGATGAGTTGAATAATGGACAAAAGCTCAAGCTTTGGGATGCCCACGCATCCCAAGAAATATCAAAGAGGTACAAGCGTCAAAGCTTGGGGATGCCCCCGAGGCACCCCTTCTTCATCGGCAAAAATTAGGTCACCTTTCAACACACTATATTTTTATTGCTTCATGCATTATGTGTTTTTCTTGGAGCGTCAGTTGTTTTTAGTTTTCAGTTTTGTTTAGTTTTGTTTGCTGCAATAAATGGTTGGACCCCAACAAATTCCTTTTGGAGAAGTTGCCTTGCTTTTCATATGCCAAGAACAGTCTGTTTTTCACTCTTATCGTTCAATGAGTGTTCTCTTTTTCTAGAACTGCGCTTAGCTTTCATTTTTCGCCTTGATTTGTGTTCAGATCTTGTTATATCTTTGCATAAAGGTGTATTTTGACCTCTGGTCCATGTTTTTTTCATCAAAAGAGTTGTTTCAAAAAAAATCGAATGGTGTTGGAAAAGAGAAAAAGCTTTATGCAAAAAAGTGGTACAAAAAGGAGCTTGTGTAGACTGCGGCATAGGCTTTTGCATGTCGTGCTTGATGTCTTTTTGATAGTATTCTTAGTGGTTTTGTTGTAGCATGACTTGTCTCAAATGACTGAGATTGCTTAATGAGCCTTTGAAAAAAATCATGCGTTGTTTTAATTATTTGGAAGCATTATTTTGGATTTCTCCTTTGATGCTTTATTTGGGTTGACTTGGCGCATGCTCACACATGTTAGACTCATACAAAGTCGCCATAAGCCTCTATGATCATTTAGTTTTTGACTTTTGATGCCATCTTATGCTTCTTTTAATGTTGCTTTGTCGCTATGCATGATTATGGCCGTTATTGCTCTCTTAGTTGGTCGCTCCAAGTCTTTTGCTAGCCCTCATTTTGTACTGAATATGAGCTCTACTCGTGCATCCAACTCCTAAAAACCAAGTTGTTCCAATGTGTCCACCATACATACCTATTAGCAATTTGCTATTCCAAGTACATTTGACTTGCTTTTATCTATCCTTCAAATTAAACTCTTTTGGTGTTATGTGAAAATTGGTCAGTAAAGCTCTCACGAACATGATGGAACACTTTACTTTTCTCGTTCTTAAAAATTTGACATTGTGGCTCTCTTATGTTGAGTTGTTATGCTTGCAAGTTGTAAGTTGGAAATTAGCCCAGCCATGCCGTCATGGGGCAAGCTTTCAACATTGCACTTTCTTTCATTTGAGTTGATATCGTGATCTTTTGTTTATGGATACTCGTGATGTGAAATGAATTGGGAATCTTGCGGGATCATGGAGTTTGTATACGTGTTAGAGAAACGCCTAGGCCGCTAATCTAAGCCATGCATAATTCATGGTGGAAATTTACAGCATGCCCATAGTGAACATTCGACGATGCATCTCACAATAAAAAGCTATACCAATGGTAAATAAAAGAGATGCTGAGGTGTTCATTGTCTGTTTGTCCTATCATTTTGATGTGGGCTTGTTCCATGTCATCGGGCACGGAGGTACCCCGTTGGCGGTTCTCGATGATACGTGTATACTTACAATGACAAGAGCTTGCTTGGGACTCTAAGTCGAGTAGCATGAGGTTTGGGTGTTCGTATTTCACGGGACACGAGATTTTCAACTTATGATTTGTCAAGCATATGCATCATAAGTGTATTCGCATTAACTTTAACCATTCAAGATGCCTATGATGGGGGCAATGAGAGCTCAAAGCTAGTAAGTACCATAATTTTTGAAGGTTTATAAAACTTGCAATCACTGCTTCCCTCCGCAAAGGGCCTTTCTTTTACTTTTATGTTGAGTCAACACCTTCTACCTTTATGCACCATCTAAGAGAGCATAGTTATCATTCTGAGTATAATGTGCATTGTCCCAAAGTTTTCATTGATTGATTCATGATGTTGGTTTCACTTGTGCTTAAATTATTTGTATCTAGTCGCCCTCTTAAACTTGAAGGTGTCCTATGCATTTATGTTTTGCTCTCTCATGAAGGACAAGCTGAAAACCATTTGTATGTTTTTCCATATGATTTGAACACATATTTGACTTTCATTGTTTCATTTTCATGATCTTTCATTTGTGTTCTTTTTCATGTTATAACATGGTTGCTAAGTTGCTTCTATCAAGATTATATCTTTCATGCCCATGTTTTAAGTTCTTTTGATCCCATCGCACAATGCTTACATAGATGATCAAGATTGTGTAGGTGCATGTCACCTCAAAAATTATTTCTTTTGTTATCACTTACCTACTCGAGGATGAGCAGGAGTTAAGCTTGGGGATGCTGATACTTCTCAAACGTATCTATAATTTTTGATGCTCCATGCTTGTTTTTACACCATTTGCTTAGTGTTTCATTACACTTCGTGGCGTTTTTATGCATTTTTGGAACTAACCTATTAACGAGATGCCACAGTGCCAGTTCCCTATTTTCTGCTGTTTTTGTGTTTCAGAAAAGTTACACAGGAAATATTCTCGGAATAGGACGAAACAAAAGCCGAACATCTAAAAATTTACCGAAGCTTCTAGAGAACTGAAGAGGAGACGGAAAGGAGCCAGGAGGCGGCCTCACCACCAGGGGGCGCGGCCCAGGGCCTGGCCGCGCCGCCCTATGGTGAGGGCCACTTGGTCCACTTCTGACGCTGCCCCTTCGCCTATAAAGACCCCCCGATGGGAAAAACCTAAACACCCGATCACTTTTCCAGAATACATCGCGTTCCGCCGCCATCGTCGACCCGAGATCGGGAGGGTCCAGAAGCTCTTCCCGGCACCCTGCCGGAGAGGGGAATCGCCACCGGAGGTCTTCTTCATCGCCATGCTTGCCTCCAACGCGATGAGTGAGTAGTCTACCTTGGACTATGGGTCCATAGCAGTAGCTAGTTGGTTGTCTTCTCCACCATGTGCTTCATGTTTAGATCTCGTGAGCTGCTTTACATGATCGAGACTACCTTTATGTAATTCTACATGTTGTGTTTGTTGGGATCCGATGAATATTGGTGTTATGATTGAGTTGATGTGCTGAATATTATCTTATGTTATCTCTATGTTATTTATGATCTTGCATGCTCTCCGTTGTTAGTAGCTATCTTGGCCGAGTAGATACTAGTGACTCCAAGAGGGGGTATTTATGCTTGATAGTTGGGTTCATGCCTCTATTTAATCTGGGGGAGTGACAGAAACCTCTAAGGTTGTAGATGTGCTGTTGCCACTAGGGAGAAAACAACATTCATATGTCCAAGGGCATATGCTTTGTTTATATTACATACTTTGCTTAATGATGTTATCTGTTGTTCGCAACTTAATACTTGTGGAGTTCTCGGATTGATTCGCCACAAGTGGATTATTAGTCATAGATGCAGTTGGATGGCGGTCTATGTATCTTGTTGTAATGCCCAGAGTAAATCTCATAGTGATCCTCTCGACATATGCACGTTATCTTTATTCTATCATTTGCCCAACTGTAATTTGTTTACCCAACATGTGTTATTTTATCTTATGGAGAGACACCACTAGTGAACTGTGGACCCTGGTCCTATTTCCTTTATATTGCTATCACCTATTTACTTTACTCGCACTGCTTATTTTCTCACATACTACTATTGCTTTCCACTCGATACGCTCATACTTTTGTTTCAAGCAAACCGGTCAGATTGACAACCTCATCGTAAGTTGGGAGCAAAGTATTTGGTTGTGTTGTGTGCAGGTTCCGTGTTGCTACTAGTTGAAGACGCGCTAACAAGTGTCGTAAACGGCGCCCTTGTTGGAAGTCACTAGGCTAGCAAGCATCACCTTCTGGAGTTTCGCTTTTTCCTGGATACGATTAAACCTTGGTTTCTTACTGAGGGAAAACTCACTGCTGTACTCATCAAACCTTCCTCTTGGGGTTCCCAACTGGATGGTGATTTACACTATCACACACCGCCACAGCAAAGATTTTTCTGGCGCCGTTGCTGGGGAAAAAGAAGACTTCTGCAAGGGAGTTTCGCACGCACATCCTTTACTTTGTTTATAGTTTTGCTTTACTTTATTTTTACTTGCATTGTTTTATAAAAAAACACAAAAAAAATAGTTCCTTTTATAGTTGTTATTTTTGTTGGTCTGTTATTGCCTTGCTTTATCATGCTTTCTATCAATGGTTGGTTTCTTCGAAACTAAATCTTTTTGGCAAGGTGGGTTCACGGAAGAGCAGCAAAATTATTATGAGGAACACCACTTGTCACAAAAAGGGAAACACTTATGGGAACAAATCAATAGATTATATATCATTGCTAGAAACATGTGCTCTACTTATAATGTTACTTATTGCTTTGATAGATCTTGTTGCTGTAGGAGGTATAAACACCTCCCTTTTCAATGTGAGTATAATGATGATGTTACCATATCTTCTTATATTAATGGAAATTATGACTTTTATGATGTGGAACAAATTGAAGAATTTATTGCTTGGAAGGGTGCATTCGAACTTGCTTGTTTGCTTGAAAATACTGATGATGCACTTTATAAATATGAGGTTTATGATATACTTAAATTTTGCTTTGATAATTACAAGGAAGAAAATGGCTATATTCTCAAATATCTTAATAGATGCTCTCCAACGGAAGAGGCTAATGCCTTGAAGGAGCCTATGGAAGAAGAAATTGCCGAAACTGGAAGCTCATTGGATGAAAAAGAGGAGAAGAGTGATGATCAAGAGGAGGAAGAATGGAGCTACCCATGTCTACCTCCAAATAAGAGTAACTCTTTAACTAATACCTTATTTGATAGCCCTCCATGCTTAACAAAGGAGGATGAGTGTGATATTTATATTGTTGAGTTTGTTCATAATGCTACTGAAAATTATTATGAAAGAGGAAAATATGGTTGTTGGAATTCTCATATTACAAAAACACCTTTCTTTATATTGAAAGTTCCGAAGTTGCTCTTGTTTTATCTACCCATACTTGTTACTATGTGCTTCTTTGATTGATTTTGTTACAAGATTCCTATGGATAGGAAGTGGGTTAGACTTAAATATGTTTTATATTTGCTCCTTGATGCTCTCTTTTGCTTCAATTCATATTTCTTATGTGAGCATCTTCTCAAATTACTGAGCCTAGCTCAAAGGCGTTAAAGAAAAGCACTCTTGGGAGATAACCCAATGTTTTTACTTTCAGTTACTTTTCTTTTATTTGAGTCTTGGAAGTTATTACTACTGTAATAACCTCTCCTTATCCTTTTTATTTCGTTTTTGTGCCAAGAGAAGCCTCTAATTTGAGTGAGGTAAAATTTGGGGATGTTGCTGTCCTGAAACAGATTTTGGTGCTGCACCGTAAAAATTCGTGAACATTCTCAGTATATCTTTTGGACCTGCAATTTCTTGTGCATATGCCCCAGGTTATATAGAAACTTTCATTAGTTATACACTTTTTTATTTGAGCAACAGAAAACCCTCTAAAATTTCGACCTTTCTCAGCTGTTCTGTTTTGACAGATTTCTGCCAATATTTGTGTTTGCTGCTCGATCGCTTTCTTTTTGAGTTCTTTTGATCACCGAACTTTTGGGGAAGTTGCTACAGTAGTATATGCTTTATATTTGGTGATTTTGAGTTGAAACCTGAAGCAAAAAAGGGTTGATTCATTGCTATGCTTACACTAATGTTGCTAATAGAATTGTGTTTAGTTTTGTATGAAGGAAGTTTTCAAGTGTAGGGATTGGAGAATGATGAGATGAGTTGAAGAATGGACAAAAGCTCAAGCTTTGGGATGCCCACGCATCCCAAGAAATATCAAAGAGGTACAAGCATCAAAGCTTGGGGATGCCCCCGAGGCACCCCTTCTTCATCGGCAAAAATCAGGTCACCTTTCAACACACTATATTTTTATTGCTTCATGCATTATGTGTTTTTCTTGGAGCGTCAGTTGTTTTTAGTTTTCAGTTTTGTTTAGTTTTGTTTGCTGCAATAAATGGTTGGACCCCAACAAATTCCTTTTGGAGAAGTTGCCTTGCTTTTCATTTGCCAAGAACACTCCGTTTTTCACTCTTATCGTTCAACGAGTGTTCTCTTTTTCTAGAACTGCACTTAGCTTTCATTTTTCGCCTTGATTTGTGTTCAGATCTTGTTATATCTTTTCATAAAGGTGTATTTTGACCTCTGGTCCATGTTGGTTTTCATCAAAAGAGTTGTTTCAAAAGAAATCGAATGGTGTTGGAAAAGAGAAAAAGCTTTACGCAAAAAAGTGGTACAAAAAGGAGCTTGTGTAGACTGCGGCATAGGCTTTTGCATGTCGTGCTTGATGTCTTTTTGATAGTATGCTTAGTGGTTTTGCTGTAGCATGACTTGTCTCAAATGACTGAGATTGCTTAATGAGCCTTTGAAAAAATTCATGCGTTGTTTTAATTATTTGGAAGCATTATTTTGGTTTTCTCCTTTGATGCTTTATTTGGGTTGACTTGGCGCATGCTCACACATGTTAGACTCATACAAAGTTGCCATAAGCCTCTATGATCATTTATTTTTTGACTTTTGATGCCATCTTATGCTTCTTTTAATGTTGCTTTGTCGCTATGCATGATTACGGCCGTTATTGCTCTCTTAGTTGGTCGCTCCCAGTCTTTTGCTAGCCCTCATTTTGTACTGAGTATGAGCTCTACTCGTGCATCCAACTCCTAAAAACCAAGTTGTTCCAATGTGTCCACCATACATACCTATTAGCAATTTGCTATTCCAAGTACATTTGACTTGCTTTTATCTATCCTTCAAATTAAACTCTTTTGGTGTTATGTGAAAATTGGTCAGTAAAGCTCTCACGAACCTGATGGAACACTTTACTTTTCTCATTCTTAAAAATTTGACATTGTGGCTCTCTTATGTTGAGTTGTTATGCTTGCAAGTTGTAAGTTGGAAATTAGCCCAGCCATGCCGTCATGGGGCAAGCTTTCAACATTGCACTTTCTTTCATTTGAGTTGATATCGTGATCTTTTGTTTATGGATACTCGCGATGTGAAATGAATTGGGAATCTTGCGGGATCATGGAGTTTGTATACGTGTTAGAGAAACACCTAGGCCGCTAATCTAAGCCATGCATAATTCATGGTGGAAATTTATAGCATGCCCATAGTGAACATTCGACGACGCATCTCACAATAAAAAGCTATACCAATTGTAAATAAAAGAGATGCTAAGGTGTTCATTGTCTGTTTGTCCTGTCATTTTGATGTGGGCTTGTTCCATGTCATCGGGCACGGAGGTACCCCGTTGGCGGTTCTCGATGATACGTGTATACTTACAATGACAAGAGCTTGCTTGGGACTCTAAGTCGAGTAGCATGAGGTTTGGGTGTTCGAATTTCACGGGACACGAGGTTTTCAACTTATGATTTGTCAAGCATATGCATCATAAGTGTATTCGCATTAACTTTAACCATTCAAGATGCCTATGATGGGGGCAATGAGAGCTCAAAGCTAGTAAGTACCATAATTTTTGAAGGTTTATAACACTTGCAATCACTGCTTCCCTCCGCGAAGGGCCTTTCTTTTACTTTTATGTTGAGTCACCACCTTCTACCTTTATGCACCGTCTAAGAGAGCATAGTTATCATTCTGAGTATAATGTGCATTGTCCCAAAGTTTTCATTGATTGATTCATGATGTTGGTTTCACTTGTTCTTAAATTATTTGTATCTAGTCGCCCTCTTAAACTTGAAGGTGTCCTATGCATTTATGTTTTGCTCTCTCATGAAGGACAAGCTGAAAACCATTTGTATGTTTTTCCATATGATTTGAACACATATTTGACTTTCATTGTTTCATTTTCATGATCTTTCATTTGTGTTCTTTTTCATGTTATAACATGGTTGCTAAGTTGCTTCTATCAAGATTATATCTTTCATGTCCATGTTTTAAGTTCTTTTGATCCCAGCGCACAATGCTTACATAGATGATCAAGATTGTGTAGGTGCATGTCACCTCAAAAATTATTTCTTTTGTTATCACTTACCTACTCGAGGACGAGCAGGAGTTAAGCTTGGGGATGCTGATACTTCTCAAACGTATCTATAATTTTTGATGCCCCATGCTTGTTTTTACACCATTTGCTTAGTGTTTCGTTACACTTCATGGCGTTTTTATGCATTTTTCGGAACTAACCTATTAACGAGATGCCACAGCGCCAGTTCCCTATTTTCTGCTGTTTTTGTGTTTCAGAAAAGTTACACAGGAAATATTCTCGGAATTGGACGAAACAAAAGCCGAACATCTAGAAATTTACCGAAGCTTCCAGAGAACCGAAGAGGAGACGGAAAGGAGCCAGGAGGCGGCCTCACCACCAGGGGGCGCGGCCCAGGGCCTGGCCATGCCGCCCTATGGTGAGGGCCACCTGGTCCACTTCTGACGCTGCCCCTTCGCCTATAAAGACCCCCCGACGGGAAAAACCTAAACACCCGATCACTTTTCCAGAATACATCGCGATCCGCCGCCATCGTCGACCCGAGATCGGGAGGGTCCAGAAGCTCTTCCCGGCACCCTGCCGGAGAGGGGAATCACCACCGGAGGTCTTCTTCATCGCCATGCTTGCCTCTGATGCGATGAGTGAGTAGTCTACCTTGGACTATGGGTCCATAGCAGTAGCTAGTTGGTTGTCTTCTCCACCATGTGCTTCATGTTTAGATCTCGTGAGCTGCTTTACATGATCGAGACTACCTTTATGTACTTCTACATGTTGTGTTTGTTGGGATCCGATGAATATTGGTGTTATGATTGAGTTGATGTGCTGAATATTATCTTATGTTATCTCTATGTTGTTTATGATCTTGCATGCTCTCCGTTGTTAGTAGCTATCTTGGCCGAGTAGATACTAGTGACTCCAAGAGGGGGTATTTATGCTCGATAGTTGGGTTGATGCCTCTATTTAATCTGGGGGAGTGACAGAAACCTCTAAGGTTGTAGATGTGTTGTTGCCACTAGGGAGAAAACAACATTCATATGTCCAAGGGCATATGCTTTGTTTACATTACACACTTTGCTTAATGCAGTTATCTGTTGTTCGCAACTTAATACTTGTGGAGTTCTCGGATTGATTCGCCACAAGTGGATTATTAGTCATAAATGCAGTTGGATGGCGGTCTATGTATCTTTTTGTAATGCCCAGAGTAAATCTCATAGTGATCCTCTCGACATATGCACGTTATCTTTATTCTATCAATTGCCCAACTGTAATTTGTTTACCCAGCATGTGTTATTTTATCTTATGGAGAGACACCACTAGTGAACTGTGGACCCCGGTCCTATTTCCTTTATATTGCTATCACCTGTTTACTGTACTCGCACTATTTACTTTCTCGCATACTACTATTGCTTTCCACTCGATACGCTCATACCTTTGTTTCAAGCAAACCGGTGAGATTGACAACCTCATCGTAAGTTGGGAGCAAAGTATTTGGTTGTGTTGTGTGCAGGTTCCGCGTTGCTACTAGTTGAAGACGCGCTAACAAGTGTCGTAAATGGCGCCCTTGTTGGAAGTCACTAGGCTAGCAAGCATCACCTTCTGGAGTTTGGCTTTTTCCTAGATACGATTAAACCTTGGTATCTTACCGAGGGAAAACTCACTGCTGTACTCATCAAACCTTCCTCTTGGGGTTCCCAACTGGATGGTGATTTACACTATCACACGCCGCCACAGCAACGCCCGGTGCCGGAGGTCCCCTGCACATCGGGGCGCCGACGCAGGGCGTGGCGAACTGCGCTGCCCTAGGGACCTCCAGTGCCTTGACCTTTTGGGGTCCAGCGCCTGGAGGCGCTCTGAACGCGCCATCGCCGGTGGTGGCAGCGCTGGCTCCCCGCGCCTCGGGGAGCATCGATCGGGTGCTCCGGGAGGTGGAGGCCGCCCTGGGCCCCCTGCCCCCGGCCACGGACGATCCGGGGCCGCAGGAGGTGGCCCCGCTGGCGACCAGAATGGTCGCGACTCCTCGCCGCCTGGCGCCGGAGATGCTGGGACCCCTCATCGCGCCGGGCTCCCACTTCTTGGAGCTCCTCGTCGCCGTCGACTCCTGGAGCTTCGTCTCCCTCCGGCTGCCCGATGCAGTCCGGAGGGTAACCTACGCCCCCGACGCTTCCCCTGGAGAGGTCATGCTGGTGGAGCAGAGCAGGCCAGAGCTCCTCTGGCCTGTTGATATCATCCTCGGAGCGGGCGGCAATGCCGTCCTCTCCGGGCGCTGGAGGGCATTCGCCCTCGGCCACCGCCTCCGCGTCGGCGACCACCTCGTCTTCCGCTTCAAGCTAGGGACGCTGGAGGCCTCGGTGCGGATCTTCGCCGCCGCCGGCATCCGCCGCACCTTCCCCCAGCCCACGGCGGAGTAAAGGGGCGGCCTTGCCGCGGTAGCCTTCTGGGGAGGGGAGCTAGTCTCCTCCCCTCTTTTGCGATGTAGATTACGCCGGTAGGGTATGCCCCACCATGCCTTTGTTCCTCCCCCCGCTAGGGGCTATTAGTGAAGCTTTTCTTGTTAATTGTCCTTTTCCTTCGTTCCTTGCTGCTCATCGCTGTCCTGGTCATCCGCATGCTCGAGAGCCCTGGCGAGTTGTTCACGCTTGAGGGAGGCCTCCCTGCGCCTCAGAGCTCATGACGGGTTCGGCGCCGGCAACGACTGCGGATGATTCTTGAGACAAGAAGTTGAAACAGAGTCAGAAAAACACAAAAAAAACCCCAAATCCCCGAAAACGAAAAACAAATCGATAAAACAAACGAAAAAAGAAAGGCGAATAAGATGCCCCTGTGACCGACACAGGGACCTTCCTCGTCGTGAGGGAGCGTGGCACTATCTGTGCCAGCAGCTAAGATCAAATTGCCGCACGTGGCGATTCACGGGGCCTTCCTCGGCGTGAGGAAAGCTGGACTCTCACGGACGCAAAAGCGTCCACGCTTAAGAGAGCCCAGAGGCCGTCGACACCTTGCTGAGGATTGCTCACGAGGTGAAGGGCCTGGCGCGGACCTCCGGATCTGCGTGTCCTTCACAAGATGATCGGAGCGGCCTTGGTCTTCGATAATCCTACCGTGTTCGGCCTTCCTCGAGTGAGGGGAATCTTGACTCCTGCGGATGCTAAGTGCATCGACGCATCCTTGCACCCTCGAGAGGGTTGCTCATGAGGTGCTGGTCCTTAACGGGTGCCTTGGGCACACCTCGGACTTTTTTCTTCGAAGATTTCTTATTTTCCGGTGTACTTCGCGAGGAACTAAGCACCACGGGCACGTGGAGGTGATCGATAACAGGGTCGTCGCCCCTGATCAGAGCTCAGTCCCTTCGGGTTTTTTGGGCTTGCTGTTTTCTGGGCGAAGGCCCCAGCATAGACACCGTGCCTAGCCCCCTTCCACGTGAAGCACAACTGAAAATAAATGGACTTCATGCCATTTCAATATCATGCCGAAGCAGAGGCGCTACATGCGCTTTAACTTAAACTCAGTGCTGAAGAGCAGTTTGAGCTAATACAAAGTGTCGTGATAACGGTCTTATCTCCTCGTGAGGAACCTACGGGTAGAACTTTCGCAGATGAGCTATGTTCCACGGGTTCCCCACCGGCACGCCTTCTGCGGTTTCCAGCCGCGCCGAGCCCGGCCTGGCGATGTGCGTCACCTTGAAGGGGCCCTCCCACATTGGAGACATCTTGTGCAGGCCCTCGCGAGAGAGTATCCTTCTGAGCACCAGATCACCCACCTCCAGAGTCCTTGCTCAAATATGGCGGCTATGGTAGCGGCAAAGTCCCTGTTGGTACCTCGCAGCGCGAAGCGCCGCTTGGCACCGAGCTTCTTCAAGCTGGAGGACGCGATCCTTGATAAGGTCCTCTTGATGTATCTCGTTGAAGGCGAGCACACTTGGCGACCCCGAACTTGACGTCGGTGGGAAGGACAGCCTCCGCCCCGTAGACCAAGAAGAAAGGAGTCTCCCTAGTGGGCTTGGTGGCGGTAGTCCAAATGGACCACAAGATGGATTGGAGGTTGTCTAACCATTTCTTGTCGCAGGCTTCGAGCTTGGCGTTGAAGCTTCTCGTCTTAAATCCTTGAGGACTTCGGCGTTGGCACGCTCGGCCTGGCCATTGCTCCTAGGATAGGCGACGGAGGCGAAGCAGATCTTGATGCCGGCCGATGTGCAGTACTCCCGGAACAGCCCGCTGGTGAACTGGCTGCCGTTGTCGGTGATTATGCGGTTAGGCACACCAAAACGGCAGACCAGGCTACGGATGAACTTGACTGTGGACCTGGCTGGAATGGTGCACACCGGCTCCACCTCCACCCACTTGGTAAACTTGTCGATGGCGACGTAGAGGTAGCGATAGCCCCCTTGCGCTCGAGGGAATGGACCCAGGATGTCCAACCCCAAACAGCAAAGGGCCAAGTGAGCGGGATGGTTTGTAGCTCCTGCGCTGGTTGATGTATCTGC
Organism: Dactylis glomerata; assembly: GCA_007115705.1. Lineage (NCBI taxonomy): Eukaryota > Viridiplantae > Streptophyta > Magnoliopsida > Poales > Poaceae > Dactylis > Dactylis glomerata. The sequence goes on along the minus strand of QXEO01000155.1, from coordinate 1,507,132 downwards.
TTGGCGTGGAATTGGCACGCCTCGCACCTCTTGACCATTTCTGCTGCATCCCAAAGCGCCGAAGGCTAGTAGAAACTGTTGCGGTACGCTTTTGCTGCGAGGGTTGAAGAAGAGGCGTGATGCCCACACTCACCGGCATGGATGTCCCTGAGAAGCTCTTGGCCCTAGTGAGTGGATATGCACTTCAGAGCGACGCCGTTTGGGCGACACCGGTACAAGTCACCGTCTTTGATGCAGTATCCCAAGGCCTGGCGTATGATCCTTTCAGCCTCAGACTCGTCCTCGGGAAGCCTGCTGCTGACGAGGAAGGCCTTGAGCTCGAGGATCCAATCCACCCCCTCCTGCCTAGCCAATGCCAGAAGGACGCGGTCGCCTGAAGGAGGCCCACAATCCGGAGCCTCCTGCTCCGGTGGCGGCAGCAAGGCAGGTGGAAGGTCGACCCCCGGTGTCGATGGAGAAGCGGACGGCTTGAAGAGGCGCTCCTCGAAGACGCCAGCAGGCTGTGCTAGGCGATGAGAGGCACGCTTGGCGATTTCGTCCGCTTCCACATTCTCTCCTCGCGGAATGTGCTTCAGCTCCAGTCCTTGGAAGCATTTTTCCATCTTTCAATGTTCTTCAAGATAAGCCGCCATATGCTCATCCTTCGGAGTGTAGCTCTTGTTAGAGAAGTTCACAACCAGCTGCGAATCTCCCTTGATGATGAGGCGCTTGATGCCCAAGGAACTTGCCGCCCTTAGGCCAGCGAGTAGTCCTTCGTATTCCGCGATGTTGTTGGAGACCTTGTGCTCTGGCCTGAAACAGAGCTGGATGGCGTAGAAGAGCTTGTCCCCAGTGGGAGAGGTGAGGATGGCCCCAGCCCCCACTCCTGGAAGGTTGAAAGCGTCGTCGAAGTGCATGACCCAAAGTCTTTGCGCCTCTTCCCCTGGAAGTGTAGACTCCACCTCTGGAGGCTCGTCGGCGAATGGATCAGTCCATTCGGCAGTGAATTCGGCCAGAGCTTTGCTTTTGATCACCTTGGTGGTTTCGAAGGAGATCTCGAAGGGTTGAAGCTCCACGGCCCACTCTGCCACCCTTCCAGTGACATTTGGGTTGCGCAGGATGGTCTCCAAGGGCCGATCAGTGACCACCTTGATCGGGTGGCCCTGGAAGTAGTGACGTAGTTTCCTTGAAGCAATCAGCAGGGTGTAGAGCAGCTTTTGCTGCATGGTGTAGCGCTCCCGCGCGTCGCGCAGTACCGTGCTGACGAAGTACACGGGTTTCTGCACCTTGGTGGTGCCTTCAGGAGTTTTCTCCTCATGGCGGTCAGGAGCGTCGCTCTCCAAGAGCGGCTTGGTCAGCAAAGTCGCAGCGGGCAGCTCCTCAAGAGGGGCAGAGGGACTTGCTGCTTCTCCCTCAGGAGGAGCCCCTTGCATGGAGGATTGATATCCTCTTTGGCGATTACTTTGGCGTCCTGCTCAGCAACAAGGACGGCGTTCGCGGTCCTTGGGGTTGCCGCGATGTAGAGCAGCAAGGGCTCGCGGAATGTTGGGGCAACCATGATTGGTAGACTCGTGAGGTACCTCTTCAGCACGGCGAAGGCCTTGTCAGCTTCCGGAGTCCACTCGAACTTCCCAGTATGCTTCATGAGCTTGAAGAAAGGCAGGGCCTTCTCTCCGCTCCTCGCGATGAAGCGCCCCAGGGCTGCCATGCATCCCGCGAGGCGTTGCATCTCCTTAAGATTGCGCGGAGGACGCATTTCTTTGATGGCCTTGACTTTGTCAGGGCTAGCCTCTATCCCGCGATGAGACACGAGGAAACCCAACAACTTGACCGATGGTACGCCGAAAGCGCACTTGGCGGGGTTGAGCTTGATGTTTACCTTTCTCAAGTTGGCAAAGGTTTCCTCTAGATCTTCAATGAAGGTATGAATCTTGTGAGTCTTAACGACGATATCATCGATGTAGGCTTCCGCATTCCTTCCCATCTGAGCCCCCAAGGCCTTGCGCATGAGCCTTTGGAAGGTTGCTCCTGCGTTCTTTAGGTCGAAGGGCATGCAGACGTAACAGTACACACCGCAGGGTGTGATGAAGGCAGTCTTCTCTTCATCCTCCCTTGCCATCTTGATTTGATGATAACCGGAGAAGGCATCCAAGAAGCAAAGGAGGTCCCAGCCGGTGGTGGAGTCGACAATTTGATCTATCCTTGGGAGCGGATAAGGATCCTTGGGACAGGCCTTGTTGAGACTTGTAAAGTCCACGCAGAGGCGCCCACTACCGTTAGCCTTTGGGACAACCACTGGATTAGCAATCCAGGTGGGGTGGGCTACCTCGCGTATCAACTTGGCCTTCTTGAGCTTCTCTATCTCTTGAACGATGAAGTCTTGTTTCTCTTGCGCTTGCTTCCCGGTCTTCTGCTTCACGGGGTGTGCCTAGGGGCACACGGCTAAGTGGTGCTCAATCACCTCCCTGGGAACGCCGGGCATATCTGACGGAGTCCAAGCGAACATGTCATAGTTTGCCCACAGGAAGGTGGCGAGCGTGCTTTCCTATTTGGGGGGAAAGCCCTGCCCCGATGGTGACGAAGTTTTCACAGCCCCCCGCTTGGAGCGGGACCTTCTTTGTAGCAGAGCGCTCTTGAGTAAACTGGGGCCTCCTCCCTGAGGATACCGCAGCTTCCCCAATGCTCATTGATCTGCTGAGAATATAGGGGGGTTTTTCTAGTCGTCTCCACAGGGATCAACACAAATGAGACTATTTCCTAATTTCCAGAAGCTAAGCAGAAAAGTGGGGTTTTTGATGTTGTAAACAGTAAAGTAACAGGAGGTTTTGAGCAGGGAAGTTTTTAACATAACAAATCCAATGTTTCTTGTTTGTCAGGCAAGGAAACAAAGGACAAACGAGCAAGTGAGGCAGGGATGCATTTTTGGGACTAGATGCAGAGGCTAGTCTTGCACCTAACAGATCAGGCAGATGCAACACAGAAATCACAGTAATCTTGGAGTTTACAATGGAGTGTGTCACTCAAACCATAGCAAAGATCCAGGACAAGGTTCAAACTGTTTTACAACGCAAGATCAACACAACAGATCACAGAGCATGAGGGAAAGGAAGAGAGGTTGTTGTTGGTCACCGAAGGCTTGCCGTGGCAGAGAAATTGGAGAGGGCAGAGATGTTGCTGTCGTGGCAGAGGATGAAGAGGGATGAGGAAGAGCTGGGCCTTCGGATCCTTGGGGCTATGTTCATCCTGTGTTC